>OU015499.1:9552283-10152283 GCA_907164885.2 Dolomedes plantarius
ACAGTTTGAAAATGTTCATAAATGAAATTTTTTTGGCTAGGACTACTAGGAAGGAGCACACTAGATGATTTAAAACAGGGATGTCAAACTCAAAGGCTAACTTGGGCCAAACAAACAAGGGTTAACTATAGCCCCCCCCCCCAAAAAAAAAAATAAATAAATAAAAAATAAATAAATAAATAAAAAATCAATATTAATAGAAACGTAGGTTTGTTTTAAATAATACATTATAATAAACATATATAAAAGAACAAGAAAATTTAATGTTTACGTCCTGACACTTGACATCTCTTCTCTGCCACTAACTTTTCTATTTCCGGAGAAATTTTGTTCGCAGTGATTACTTTCAAAACTGACCCAAGATGAGCGTCATTAATATTGTTTCTAACGGGAGATTTATTTCCTTTCATAACTGAAAATAACTGCTCGCATCGATAAGTACTTCCAAACATGGAAATAATTTCATATGCGAATTTTCGAGTATTTCAAACCTGGCAGGTAAATGTTTGTAAAATTCAGGCACACCCACTTCAATGAATTTTTGCCTTCAAATTTCAGTCGCACTGAATCTCGATCACCCTCCATTTGCATATGGTTTGGTACTGAGTCTATATTTATTGAGAAAATAGAAGAAAACAAACAAAATTTGTCTTCCAAGGAATTAAAATCTTGTTTCAAATTCAGTTCCAAGATTTGAAATTTTTTCTGCGTATTTTTGATACGATGCAGTATCATCTAAACTTGATTTGTTCATGTTGCACGTCGGGAAGTGCGTTAAATCTTCGTTTTTCAGTTGCTTTTCCCAAAGAACTAGCTTAAATTTGAATGCTTTAATTATGTCAGACATGTTCGTAATGATCTGATCTTTTCCTTGTAACGACAAATTTAAATCGGTTAAGTGTTTGGTTATATCAACAATGAAAGATAAATCTTGCAACCATATTGGATCGGAAAACAAGCTGTGTCTTGATTTTTAGTTTTAAAAACTGACATACTTCTTTCAAATTCCAGAATTGTCTGAGAATATTGGAGCAAGATAACCAACGTACCTCGGTATGGTAGAACAAACCTGAATATTCATTATCTAACTCACTTAAGAAAGCAGTGAATTGTCGCTGATTTAAGCCTCGAGATCTTATAAAATTTATAACTTTTTTTATATATGACAAAACATTCTCCATGTTTATTACCTTCGTGCATAGTACTTCTTGATGTATAATACAATGCGTATGATGAATTTTTGAACCGTGAATTTCACTTAGTTTTTTTCGTAGTAATGCTACGAAGCCGTTGTTTTTTCCAGTCATTGAAGGAGCACCATCTGTAGCTACAGAATTTAATTTTGACAGAGGTAGATTGTATCTCTGCAGAAGTTCAAAAACACTATTATATATATCTTGTCCTGCAGTAGTACCACGCATCGGTATTAGTTCCAATAATTCCTCAAAAATGTTAAAATCCGTGTCGCAAGCACGAAGAAACACAGCTAATTGAGCTATGCCACCAATGTCCGTACTCTCGTCACAGGCAATGGAAAAACTTTCGAAACTACATGATTTTGCTTTGATCTGATCACTTAAATTGGCGGCCAAGTCAGTAATTCTTTCCGCAACTGTATTTCGAGACAAAGAAATTGTTTGGAAAGCCTTCAAATTTCCAGGACAAACAATTTCTGCAGCTTTATAATTTGGCATTTCTTGATGAAATCACCTTCAGTAAAAGGTTTCGAGTGTTTAGCTATAACTCGGACAAGACGTAGCTTGCATGTACCGCCGCTTCACTTTCTTGCAATGCTTTACTAAACATTAACTGTTGTTTTTTCAGACCTAACTTGAGCTTTTTCAACTTTTCTTCTCTCATTAATCCTTCGTAATTATAATATTTTGATTTATGTTGTTCGTAGTGACGTTTTATATTATATAACTTTGATACATTAATAGCATTTTTACATATCAAGCAGATTATTTTATCTTTTTCTTCACAGCAAAAATATTCCAATTCCCATTTTACTTGGAATATTCGATGTTCGTCAGCGATTTTTCGTTTAGTTTTACTACCACTTGGCTTCGATATAGACATACTGAATACAAAGGGCTGGAATAAATAAGCAGTTGTTAACAGAAAATAATGAAACATTTTAATAAAATATCAATGTTTTTTTCTTGAACATTAACTTACCAAACAGAGATTAACTGCACAAATCAATAAGCGTAATATAAATTAAGCAATACTCCTATATAACCTATACGTCTTATTTTCCGAAAGCAAAAAACTTTCTGTTACGTGCACCAATCCGTACAAGTAGTTGGAGAACTGAGACCCAGCGATATTACGGAAGATTTAACACATTGAGTGCCAATCACGCGCCAGCGCGGGATGCAGTGTCATCAGCAAAGAGCCAATCACGCGCTGGCGCGGGAAAATCCTCTTCTGATTGTTCATTCTCCAGATCATTTGGCATTGCAGGAAGGGTGTTATATATTGTGTGCCAATATATTGGCCGGGCCGCAAAAATTTTCGTCGCGGGCCGCGAGTTTGACATCCCTGATTTTAAAAGCTCGTCTTATCAATGAACTACTGGCAAACTGATGAAATGTCATACCATCTACAGCAACTAATTTTGCTATAACCTCTTCAACAGATTCTACATTTTTTGTGAAATAGTCATCAATTTTTCGAGATTTCAATTTGGGCTCGTCGTCATCACCAAATTTAGAACATGTTAATACTTCAATTTGATGTTTTGTCTTCATGTGGCTTATCAAAATTTTTGTACTTGAACCCAAAGCCTTCAGGATTAATGGACAAATATTACATTTTGCGGTTTCTTGTGATTTGTTAAACAGAAAATGTTTCCATACACCAGATTTGCGCTTCGAGCTTACGTTCTCAAAAATATTCATTTTAGGTATTGTAAACTGTAATAAACTCTAATAATTAAAATTTGTAATTACCACAGCTAAGCTACACAGCATCAGAAAAGTGTGCAAACATGCACTTAATTATACGGTGGCGTATACCCACATTAAAAAGTTATTTTAAAACAAATATATGCATACCTAATAAAAGAATAATAACTGCAAAAAATATAATATTTGAAGCCGATCGAAATCCAACGTGTATATCCAAGAAACAAAAGGTCGATGAAATTTCAAATTAGAGCAATTCCAAATAATTGAAGAGTCCAGTAAAAATCGAGAGTTGGAGAGCTATCTAAACTATCTAAGTTTATTTGCTATTTACATAAAAATACAAAATTAACTATCAATTTCGAGAGCAGCATGTTTGCTCGTTATCAGGTGAGAGATCCAAGTAGAGTACGTCACTCTAGGACGTTACAAGAACTTCCTTCTATTGCGCGCAAAGCTCCCTCTATGCTTCTATTGCGCGCAAAGTAAGATATAGACACCTTCTCTTCATATTTACAATCATAAATTCAATAGAGTACGATTTTTTCATAAAATAAACAAAAGAATTTTGGCTATAAAATGTTATCGCGAATTTTTTTTTTTTTAAAGTGGAATAAGTCTATTCCTAATAATTATAATTCAAACAACTTGCTTATTGCAATTATTATTTATTATTACGACTTCAGTGTACACTACACTTTAGCAGATATTACTTAGCTAGTGCTAGTGTCTTAAAAACAACATCGTTAACAAGATAACGGTATTATTGTTCTGATGAAGTGGTGAGAAGTAATTTCACTGATTTTGTTTGGTTTGTGTTTCTTATACTAATAGATTACAGCGTGAATATTATTTAAATATAATTGTTATTAAGGCAGAAAATTAAAGTTTTAGATAAAAAATATTTCATATAGTTGTTACAATAAGTTCACATACCTATAAAAAAGACGATAATATGTCAATTTGGTCTGATAATGATGTTAGTTAGTAAGAGTAATTAAGTTTTTTATGGGAATATTGGAGTTTTTTTACTATAGAAATAAGACCCATGAATATTAGAAAAAGAATAATAATTTATGAATCGGATGAGGAAAGCAGTTTGAGTAATACACAGTCCAGTCATATTAATGTGACCACCGCCTAGTTTTGACGTCAACGTTAAATAACCAATCGCAGAAGGCACGTGTCATCAGCAAATTTGGTGGATATATAAAGTGTGTTGTAGGTATTCGGAAAACATTTCAATTCTTGCAGTCATTCTTGAGCGATTAATCCGACGTCCAAAAGGGCATGATCATTGGCTTTCGGGCCAAGGGTGGAAGCATTTCAGAAACGGCTAATTTTGTAAACTGTTCGCGGGCCGCCGTGGTAAAAGTATACCGTGCATGGCAAAATGACACTATCCAAAATCAGCGACGTGGCAAATGTGGTGCACCACGGGCCATAGATGGCAGAGGTGAACGACGGCTGCGAAGATGCGTTCGGGCGAATAGACGTGCAACCGTTGAGCAACTGATCGTCCAAATGAACCAAGGGGCTATCAACAGTGTTTCCACAACGACGGTTGCTGCGTATGGGCCTCCGCAGCAGACGCCTGGTTAATGCACCTATGCTGACTGCTGTTCATCGGCGACGAAGGCTGGAATTTGCGCGCCAATACCGCATCTGGACTTCCACTGAGTGGAGACAGGTGGATTTTTCCGATGAATCACGTTTTATGCTCCATCGGACAGATGCACGTTGGTGTATACGGCGTGACACGTCTGAAAGCAAACACCCTGCAACAATTGCCGGAAGGGTCCAAGCTGGAGGAAGGAGCATTATGGTCTGGGGAATGTTTTCGAGGTATTCTCTGGGTTCATTCATCATTGTGGAAGACACGATAGATCAACACAAGTATGCAACAATCCTTGCGGACCATGTTCACCCCTACATGCGAATTGTTTTTCCTCAGGATAATGGCATCTACTATCAGGACAATGCAACGTGTCATAAAGCTCGCAGTGTACGTGCGTGGTTCGAAGAGCAGCAGGATGAGTTTACCGTACTCCCTTGGCCAGCAAATTCCCCGGACTTGAACCCAATCGAGAATCTGTGGGACATCCTCGATCGGGTTTTCGCACCATGAATCCTCAACAGCGTAACATAGCGCAGCTGGCCACGGCACTGGAGTCGGCATGGCTCAACGTCCCAGTGAACACCTTCAGGAACCTAATTGACTCTCTTCCTGCACGTCTCGCAGCGGTCCGCTCTGCGAAAGGTGGTTATTCTGGATTTTGACAGGTGGTCACATTAATGTGACTGGACTGTGTATTAATTCAAGATTGCTACAAACTAAGAAGATGATTGGAATTATCTGATTAAACGACTGATGAAGACGACGTTACTAATTTTCGATCACATTATGAAAATAAACGTCAGAAGATTAGGAAATGCAAAATATTATAGAAAAACTGGAAATATTATTCCTGCAAAGAAATTCAAAAATAAGGTTTGCAAATGCGTGAAAGTGTGCAAGAATCGTATTACAGAGAGAGATCGAATATACCTTTTTAATTTTCGGGGGGAAATGGGAGATTTTAACAATCAAAATACATCCTTGTGTGCATCTACTCAGCGTACGCCAGTAAAAAGAAGACGAGGTAGAAATTTTAAGGGATCAGCCAGAGATGTAGTTATAAATACTTATTAAATATTGAAAAGGAAAGCGTTGCGGTATGTAAAAAAGTTCTTTATAGGAACATTTGATATATCTATAGGCAGACTACACAGGGCTCTCAAAGCAAAGGTAATAGGAGAAGACTTACGTGGAAAAATGAAAGGATCTTGCAGAAAGAATGATGAAGAACTTGTGGATGCCATAAAAGATCATATAAAAATTTTCCACACTATGAAAGCCATTACACGTGTTCTAATAATCCAAACAGAAAATACCCGAGTTCTAATTTGAACTTAAGAAAAATGTACAACTTGTATGTCGAAAAGTGCGAAGAGAACATTACATTTCTAAGCGAGCAAATGTATAAGAACATTTTTAAGAATAATTTTAATTTAAATTTTCATCACCCACATAAAGATACGTGTAAAAATGCGATTTGCTAAAAATGAAAATTAAAGCTACCTTAATGAAAAAACAGCCTTTTAGAAGAACATAGCATACATTTAAGTAATGCAGAACTGGCTAGAAAAACTTTAAAAGATCAAAACTTAGCATCAACGAACCCAGATAAATATTTCGCATTTTCGTTTGATCTACAAAAGGCCCTTCCATAGCCCAAACGAAGTAATTTACATTTTTCACTTGTTTATTTATATCGTCTTTTTAATATAACTAAAATTATTTCTTAATAAACTTGGTTATTCATGTATTTACATGTCTTCATTTTAATTATTATTTCTTACATTAAAAAATCCATTTCAGTGAAGCTAATGTCTTTAAAAATATGGACTTAAATTTCCTCTTGTTTTTATTACTTATAATATGTTATTTTTAAAGTGGTATAAGTCCATTTGGAGCTAAAAAAATCGTTTACTTTTTTAAATAATTTTAATAATTGTTATTTCGTAATAAAATTTAAAAGGTGTTTAGTGATAAAACATCACTCGAATTGATTAACGTTTGCCAATATTTTTAAATTAATTCAAATGCAAACCCTTAAATATGATACATGAAAAATGGACTTATACCGCTTTCAAAATTAACAGCTCATATACAAAAGAGATAAGTAGAGTAAAGCTGATAAAAGTCAAAACTCTTGGAGAAGAGAAAAAAAAAGCTCATCAAAAACTACATCATTCTCCGAGTCCTTGGGCACATATAATTTGAATTTAGTCTCTAAGGCAAGCCTGTGAACGTACTAATGGTTTTTTAAAATAAAATTTGGGTCTTTCGCTTTCTTAGAGAGGCCAACGCACTTTCTAAGAATAGCTACTTTTTTCCTATTTTTGTTTGGTGGAATTGGTGAGTTCATGTCTATATGATTAAGAGCATGACTGCGTAGTTTCAACACTTTGAAGTGCAGAAGGTGGCGAAGATGGTCTTACTTTTTTGCCACATGCAGGAGGTGAAGTGACAGGAAAAAGTTCTGGTGGATTATTGTTGAACTTTGATTTTTGGGATAATGGATACATGATGTTTTAATGGAAATTTCAGCATTTTTGTAAACACTTTTTTTGGATCTAGTTGAATTGTATTTTTCTGAACTTTGAACTGTTTTATGAGCAATATTTTTGGGGAATGAAGTTACCTGCGGAAGTTCTTTATCCTATTTAGGGTTCTGATTTACCATTTTTATTGGCCAGAAAACAATTGGTTCAGTTTGAGTAGCGGAAGTGGTTGGTTGTTTGGAGTTTAATGGCGCAAGGTCCAGAGAGGACAAGCTGCGCCAAACAGTCGTCAAGAAAAGAAAAAAAAATCATAAAAGACCAAATAGACAAAACGGACAACAGAGGTATAAAAGGTGACAAGAACAAAGTTAAAAACAGTGGAATGTCGGTGAAGACAAGACCAGCCATATATAGGTGTTAAAATGGTCATATATAGCAGGTAATTAAAAAAACTGATTAAACACAGTGATATATAACAAGTCATAAAGGGTCATCCATAAAACAATTATCAGTTGATAAAAACAGTCACATATAGCAGATACAAAACCAGTCATATGTAGCACGTGTTAAAACAGTTATATAAAACATGTAATAAAAAATACTTTTATAAAATGATAGGGTAACAGTGAAAAAAAAGGAGCAAGCTGTAAATACGGTAAGAGTAAGTTATAAAAAGTAAGAGTAAGTTATAATTTATAAACAGTGGTAAAAAGGGTGATAAGAACAAAGGCAAAAAACACTGATATGTAGACTGTGATAATATCGGTCAAAAATAGCAGATATTAAGGACAGTCTTACATACAGTTGATAAAAACAGTCATATAATACAGGTAACAAATACTATCATACAATTCAGATACCAAAAACTGCTATATAATACAGGAAAAAAAACCATATAAAAGGAGAAGATACCAGTGATATAAACCAATACAGTTTAAATACCGTAACAACAATAAAAGCCAAAACTTCTGGACAGGGAAACTCCACCCAGATTAAGGTCACGTACTAGCTGAAGGCAAAGGAAAAGAAGGAGAGGTTGGTTGGTTGGTTGGTTGGTTGGGGTTTTATGGCGCAAGATCCAAAATAGGACATAAAGCGCCAAACACAAGACTAGAGCAAAAAGAGATTATATAGAGTCGCCACGCTCGAACCAACGGTGAAATAACAGATTTATAACCAACACTAATAAATATAAAAACGAGTGACCGTGAAAAACTGAATAAAAGGGATGATAAAAATTATGTATAAACATGTAGAATGATGATATATACTAGGTAATATAGAAAGATGATATGTAAAAGTCATAAAAAATGGTGATATATAAGATGGTAAAACAATGATACATAAAATTGCTAAAAAGATTATAAAAAAAGATATATGTAAAAAGCAATAAAAGTTTAACGATAAAATCAATTGCTAAAGCACAGACTGTGTATAAAACCAGTAAAAAATAAAAAGGGAAACAGTGAAGGATGGGGGGGGCTCCCCCAACAGATCACACAGATTGGGCGAAACGCAACCAAAATACTTAGTGTAGTGGGAAAGCAAACTAGGACAAGACGTCAAGATGTGAGACACCGTAAGAGGTGAGGAACAGTGTTCACAGAGAGGAGCATTCTCTCCCATCAACAAGTGGCGATGTGTCAACAGAGAATGTCCAATTCTTAAACGTGTTAGTATAACGTCTGCACGGCGCAAAGAAGCAGATGGCCAAGCACGAACATTTGGCTTAATCTGTCTTAGCTTATTGTTCGCTTCAATGTTCCACTCACTTTGCCACTCATGCCAAACTAACTTTTTGACAGCGGACTTCAAATCAGTGACAGGAATAGGCTGAACCAGACGACACACGGCACCTTTAGCAGCAGCATCTGCTTGCTCATTACCCGTTATGCCGACATGACCCGGCACCCAGCAGAACAAAACACTGAAACCACGACGACAGAGGCGACGATGCAGATCCACCACCGGAGATAAAAGGGAATGGGAGTGGGACACATCACCATCCTCCAAAGTCTCTAAAACGCTGATGGAATCTGTATAAACGATGAAGCGCCTACTTCTCTGACGGAAGATATACTTCAGAGCTTCATGTACAGCGATAAACTCTGCTGAAAAAACAGAAAGACAGTCGGGAAGTGTATAGCTCCTAACATCTCTGCCACAGACGTAGGCACAGCCAACGTGGTCTTCTGTTTTAGAGCCGTCAGTATAAACTTCAACATAGTTAGGGTAATTAGCCAGGTGTGACGCGAAAAGCTGGCGATACACGACTGGATCCGTACTTGACTTTACAAAACCCTGAAAGGGCCACAAGTACGAAATCTTGTGATTACGCCAAGGTGGAAAAGGTGAAGTCGGTCGCAGCATAGCATCCACATCACAGAGAGACGACGAAGAAAGGAACGTCCTCATACGAAGTCCAAACGGTGGTATACAGGATGGCCGATTTTGGTAAAGTCGGTCATTCTGACTGTCAAGTAGAGCAGAATGGAGTGGGTGATTAGGTTGCGAGAGGATACGGAAGTACAACTGAAGCGACAATTGCTTGCGAATAGATGGTAAAGAAGCCTCGCCGCAGATGACATTTAAACTCTTTACGGGAGATGTTCTGAAAGCACCAGAACAGATTCGAAGGGCAGAATGATGAATCGTGTCGATTTTCCGCAGCACAGAGACGCGTGCGGAACCGTACACGGCGCATCCATAATCTATTTTCGATCGAATGACCGCGCGATAGACCTTGAGCATAGTTGATCGCTCAGCTCCCCATGACGTGTTGGATAGAACTTTCAGCAAGTTTAGAGCCTGCTCAGACTTCCGCCGTAGATGCATTACGTGCGGAAGGAAATTTAATTTGCTATCAAACAACACGCCCAAGAAACGAACAACGTCCACAACGGTAATAACTGAATCTCCAAGGTAAATCTGCGGGTCAGGATGCAAACCTCTGCGTTTGCAAAAATGTACGCAAGAGGTTTTTTCGACCGAAAAAGTAAAGCCGTTCTCCGAACACCATGTCATCATGCGAGAGATTGCAATTTGCAGTTGTCGTTCGATGTAACGCATATCCTTGCTTTGGCAGGAGATCTGTAAATCATCAACGTATAAGTTTCCACGAACAAATGGAGGTAGGCATTTTAAAATTCCATCTATTTTTAAAGAAAACAGTGTCACACTTAGTACACTGCCCTGAGGAACTCCCTCTTCCTGAATGTAAACATCGGAAAGTGTTGTACCAATGCGAACTTGGAATTCCCGTAGTGTTAGGAAGTTCGCAATGAATATAGGCAAGTGGCCACGAAAGTTGTTATTATAAAGGTCACGAAGGATGCCATACCGCCACGTCCGGTCATAAGCCTTTTCGATGTCGAAGAAAACAGCCACTAAGTGGTTTCTTCTGACAAAGGCATTGCGAGCTTCGGACTCCAAGGCAATGATATTATCCATCGTAGACCGACCACGCCGGAAACCGCTTTGTAGAGGTGACAGACAAAGCTGGGTTTCTAACATATAAACTAACCGATTGTTCACCATGCGTTCCAACAGTTTACATAAACAACTAGTAAACGCTATCGGACGGTAATGCTTAGGGTTGGTGGCATCCTTCCCCGGTTTGGGAATGGGAATCACTATAGCCCTACGCCAAGAGGATGGGAAAGCATGTTCCTCCCAGATTCTATTAAATAAATGCAGCAAATTACGGAGAGAGCTGCGAGAGAGATGCTGTAACATGGCATAGCTAATGCCATCGGGACCCGGGGAAGTCATCCGAGTCTGCCGAAGGCAACTCTCCAGCTCGTTCTCCGTAAAAGGGCAGTTGTAGGCCAGATTGGAGCAAGTTTCGAAACGCAAAGGTCTTGACTCGGCACGCAGTTTGTGTCGCATGAAATCGGTCGGGTATGACGACGCACTCGACACTGAACTGAAGGCGCTGCCAATGGCGTTACCTATGTCCTCTACAGTAGAGAGGGTAACACCATTTTCAACAATGCACTGTATTGGCTGGTCTGAATATAGTCCCATGCATTTCTTCACTTTCGTCCAAAGCTGTTTACTGGGAGTGGATGTTGTCAATTCCGAAACGTACTTTCTCCAAGACTCTCTCTGGCAACGTCGACGCACTCTACGAGCGTTAGCTCTAGCTTGCTTGAACGCAATGAAATTTGCAGTGGTTGGATATCGGCGAAATATCCCCCACATTTTCCGTTGTATTTTCAACGTTGTGGAACACTCCAGGTTCCACCACGGCTTCCAATTTCTACGACTATTTGGCGAAGTCTTAGGGATGGCTGCATCGGCAGCTTCTATTATAACTTCGGAGACAAGGTGAACCGCATCATCAATATCACCGTCGACCATGTGTTGGGTGATGACAGCACAGTCTGTAAATCGCGACCAATTCGCAGATTCATATTTGTATCTTGCAGGGCGACACACCACAGACCCTGTGCCGGATAGTGACACAAATATAGGGTAATGGTCACTTCCGCGGAGATCTGTCCCGACCCAAAAGTTACTAGATGGAAAAAGTGACGGTGAACAAATGGCAAGATCGATTGTATGAAAGGTTCGAGATGGCTCGTGAAAGTGAGTAGGGTCACCATTATTGAGGAGGCAAAGATTGTGGTCAGTTAGCAACTGCTCCACTTGCCTTCCTCGAGCGGTGTTACAGCTACTCCCCCACAACACATTATGACCATTAAAGTCTCCGAGTATAATAAAAGGTTCCGGAAGCTGAGTCACCAAGTCGTCTAGAGTTCTTTGATCAAAAACGTCGTTAGGTGGCAGGTATATCACGCAAACGGAAATTAATATTCGCGTTTGTACGCGCACAGCTACTGCTTGGAGTGTAGTGTTCAAAGAAAGGACAGTAAAGGGATAGTTGTGAGAGGTCAGGAGAGCAACACCTCCTGACGCTCGCACACCCGAAACATTGTCCTTCCGAATAATGCTGTAACGACGCAATTTGGCCGTGTCCGCTAACTTCAGGAAAGTTTCCTGAAGTGCGACACAGGCCGGATGGTAATCTGTGATCAAAGACTTCAGATCAGATAGTTTATTTCGGAAACCGCGACAGTTCCAGGAAATCAAAATCGCCATCAGGAGGAAGAGGGAGAAGGAGCACGAGCTGGAAGAGTAGAGGTGTCCATTGACACCCCAGCATCAGGATCAGAAAGATCCGAATTGGACGCGCAAAGTTGGAGGGAGTCCTCCTCCATACGCGCCACATTGCGAGGGTCTTTCACCTTTTGTGAATGACTCACTCGCTTTAAATTCTCTAAGCGTTTTAATTTTTTATGAGAGTATGGTTTTGAGGTACAGGGTTTCTGGTATTGTATAGGCTTATTTTGGTGGGAATTAGAGGCTTTTTCAGGTGATTTATTTGTGCTTTTTGTTTTCTGTGTGTTATTATTGTTAGTGGGATAGGCTTCTGTTTGTGTGGAAGTAGTGCACATTACTTTCTTAGTGGCGACAGCAGAAGCATAAGAGACTCCGATTCTGGGGCTCCTAGCTTCGACTTGAAGGGCCAAAGTAGTGTGTTGGAGCGTTATCTTACTAAAGCCCACATTATGGCGAAGAATAAAACCCCTCAACTACCAGGATCCCCATTTCCTGGGACACGGGTCTCCACGCACGGCAAACACGTGGGCAGTTAATCGCCATTAGAAGCTAGAAGCACAGAATGACTACAGCTTCTGATGAGGAGCCCTCACCTCTGAAGAGGTAACCGCAACGAGGGAGAAAAAAAGGTAAAAGTAGAAGGACAAGAGGAGAAGAAAAGGGAAAGGAGGTAAAGTTCGCTGGGGTACCTCGGGATTGCGACACCCGTGTTTACCTAAAGAAGGTAAACCCCCTGAGGGGAAAGAAGGAGAGACTGAGTGACCTTACCCTACAGGTTGAGAGGCAAAAGATAGAATCTCATTAGAATCTATTTCCTGGGTATCGGAGATACCGGAGGCATAAATCTCCAGCGTTTCTTGAGGAGGTGCTTGAAGATTAGTTATTTTTAAATATTTACGTTCTTTTGGTTTGTTTGTTAGGCCAGGTTTATTACGTTCAACAACTATTTTGGTTTTCCTATTTTTTGGTATTTTACTGGTGGTAGAGCACGAATGGTTCTATTTCTGTTGGGTTCTATTTCAATATATTCAGTAGTACGTGATGCTTTGTTTTTGTTCGACGAGGAAACTGGTTGTTTAACACTGTGTGGGTTGGGAGGAATAGGTTTATCAGGTGAGATATTGTTAGAATTACGTTTTGAATTGGTTTTCTGACGAACGGAAGGTGAGGAAGCTTCTTGAATATTTCTACTACGTTCTGAAGCTGAAGTAACAGACAAGGGCTCAGTAGGACGACTTTCGGTCTGGGTCCTAGCAGTTTTAGAAACTTTTTAAACTGCTGATGAGTACAATAGGCCAGCCTTTGGGGTTTTAGACTCAATCAGTTTCCTAGCATCCGCATATGACAATTTTTTAGCTACTTTCAGAGTCTGAATTTCTTTTCCATTATCCAATTGTAACAGGCACGAGAATAAGCTATGTGATCTCCCCGGCAGTTTACACATCGGGGGAGATACTTCGCAATTTTCACTGTCATGGCCAACTTCTGCACAACGGGCGCAGGCAATGGACCCACGACAAGAAACTTTCGAATGTCCGAAGCGTTGGCATTGGAAGCATCTCAGCGGATTAGGAATGTACGGCCGTACTGAAGCTCGGATCCACGCCATCTTTACGTCATTCGGGAGGTCCGGAGTTTCAAACGTCAAGATGAGGTGCTCCGTGGGAAGCGTCTTTCCGTCTCGGCGTATAGTGATGCGTCTTACAGCACATGCACTTTGTTCCCGGAGGTTTTCCAGGATCTCGTCTTCTGGAGTGTCTATAAAATCAGACTCTGAAATAACACCACGTGAAGTGTTAAGGAAACTGTGGGCAGAAACAATAACAAAAGAGTGTCCTAGAGTAGTACAGGCAGAAAGAAGAGCAGCTTGTTTGTTCGAAAAGACCTCGACTAAAAGGTCTCCAGAACGAAGTCTTTTTATAGATTTTACTTCACCAATTTATGACAGCAATGACTTGTGTATTAAAAAAAGGAGAAACGTTGTTAAAACTACCTTCCTTTCGTTTTATGATAAAAAATCGAGCGGTAACATAAGCGGTCTGTTCTTAGTTTTTTTGGTGACTTATCCCACACCATGGGATTTTTTGAAGTTTCCATAAAAAGGGCCGGTTATTCGGACCTAACGGCACCACCCACCATGGAGCCCAACAAGGTGATGCAGGTTCCTACACCAATGCTAGTCAAGTCTATACCCGCACAAACCACTGATGGGTCAATCCATTTCAAATCACCAAGGGGGTGTTGCTAGACATTTTTAATTTTCCTAATTTTTCAACCAAGTTTTCTTCATGGTTTTATGAATTATAAAGATGATTGAAAAATTTTTTGACCGTATAATTTTTTTTTTTTGGCGGCCATTTTTATTCAGCTTCGGAGTCATTTTTTGGTGAAAATGGTAATTCACGGAAAATGCTATAGCTACTTTATTTTTATACCTATAAAGATGATGGTTGGTTGGTTTGTTTGGGTTTTTTGGCTCAAGGTCCAGAGAGGACAAGCTGCGCCAAGCACAAGGTAAAACCAGAACAAACGTACATGTAATTTATTTATACGCCATAGAACCATAAAACCGCAGATAAAAATATATACAAAAGAAGAGAAGTGAGAAAATCAAAAACAAACGAAGTACTGAAAGACCATATAAAAACACAGATAATATATAGACTCAAGTATAAACAAGATAAAAACAGTTTAAAAAAACCATTAAATTAGATGGTAAAAACCAATATGATGGATGAAAGTGAACAGCGCAGGATGCGGATGTTCACCAATTAAATGAGATAAAGATGGAGATGACGAGTTAAAATATTTTATATACAAGTTTTTAAAATTATTACATGAAGTTAAAATATGAAGGACAGTCAAGACGCATTTACAGTGAGCACACATAGGAGCACTCTCCCCAAATAACAAATGTAAATGTGTCAGACGGGTGTGCCCAATGCGCAGGCGAGTTAAAAATACGTCACTTTTTCTGCTTCCAAGTGAGGGCCAAGAGATATTTGGTTTTAACCCATGCAGTTTGTTGTTTACCTGCAGGTTCCAAATTTCTTGCCACTTGCACCGTATGATGTATTTGAGAGTCTGTTTGATGTCACACAGTGGTATCGGCTTGCGTAAGATAGTATTAGCATTTTTAGCAGCTGCATCAGCCAACTCGTTACCTCGGATTCCAACATGGCTCGGAAGCCAACAGAACAAAACACTACAGCCGTGCCTTGCCAGATGGTGATGAAGTTTTAATACTTCAATGGCAAGAGGGTGAGCGGGTACATCTGATTCCAAAGCCTGTAGAGAACTGAGAGAATCAGTGTATACGATAAACTTTCTTTCCCTCTTAGTGCAGATACACTGTAGTGCTTCCAAGATGGCTTCCATTTCTGCAGTAAACACGGAACAGGATGCATGCAGTCTGCGACTTACCACGTCGTTATTGATGACGTAGGCGCAGCCATAGTGATCAGATGATTTTGATCCGTCAGTGTATACATCGCTGTACTCCTGGAACACAGCACGATGAGCCGCAAAAAGTTGCCGATACACTACGTCGTTGGTATTCTTCTTCGAAAAATCCTTGAAAGGGTTCATATAAGAAAAACTACGACACTTCCATGGAGGATGGGGAGAACAAATATTTTCCATGACATCCGTATTATACAGGTCGGAGTCACGCAGGAAGTTTCGGAGTCTCAGACCAAACGACGGGACACAAGATGGACGGTGTTCATACAAACTATCATTACTGGTGTCAAGTAGCTGACTCTGAAGAGGATGGGAAGGGTGAGCAAGAATGCGGTAGTAATAACCTATAAAGATGAATAAAAACTAAAATATTCAGCATAAAATTGTCTACATTTTAGGTTATTAGAGAATTTCATTAGATTTAAGAATCTAGGCCAAAAAAATGTTTAAAAAAGTTAGAAATAAAAGGTCAAACGCCACATTTCGCTACTTTTATTTTTTATGAGTAAATGAGACTCACCTTAAATATTTTTTTCTTGAAAAAATCTCTCATAGGGCTACTTGTTGTAAAAATTTCAATCTTGAAAACCTTTTCCTTTTTTTTGTACAGCTTATCAAAAACCGTGTTAAGCCTGCTTTAGGCAGTTTTCACTAATGAATATCTCAAAAGGGACTGAGTAAAAAATTCTAAAATCTTAGGATAATAAACATCTTTGTAATATGAAGCTACCATATAGATTTTATGAGTGATATTTGACTGGTTTTTGAATTACAGTTCACTAAAAATGCCCAAAAACTCTGTTTATTTCCCTTCAGTCCAGAGAAAGGAAGTTTTGACTTTTCTTTGAATGATGCTTTCTATTTTTTAAAAAATTATCCAAGATTGTTCTTTAATCTTAATATACTAAAATCTACATGAATAAATTGTATCCCTTAGGTTTTATTGAAATTAAAAGAACATCAACATAGAAAGTATTAAAAATAGTAGTATGATTTTATTTTGTTCATCCCCTTAAAAATTGTTTATAAAAATATGTGAATGACTTTTCTTTTATTAACTTACTTCTTTGCATTTTAAAATCTATTTACAATATTAAACAGTGCGGATATTTCATTGCATATCTTTTTCTAAGTTATTGAATGTTCGTCCAGAAATAATCCAGTTCAATCGGAGTCAATTTGCATAGGACTTTAGTGACAGGAATACAAATACTATCATTTTTTGATAAATTAAATGTAGTTGCAGGTCCTGATGAATGAAAAAAGGCACTAAAATGTCATTGTACTCTCCTCTTTTATCTTTAACTTTACCGATCCCCCATTCATCGTTATAAATGCATGCCATGCTGTCGTTATCGTCAAAGGATGAGGTTTTTGTAAACTCAATTGAGGTTTTGAAATCCTCAAAACTGGCATTTCAAAGTAGTTTAGCACCTAATCTGATTTTCACTTATGGGTACATAAATATGATAACCTCGAGTTTCTGGGATTGGTACATAACATTCAATTTTTTTTTAAATTAAAGATTCTTTTTCATTATTTCCTCTGTCGAGATAAAAATATAATTTATCCCTAATATTTACGCTGAAAAAAAAAACATAAATGTATTTTGTGGTGCGAGTATTTGATCACTGTTAGGTTTTTAAAGACTGGCTCTTGTTACTTCCCGTTTCGTGGTTCCACCTATACTACCGCAAGAATTTTTTCCGTGCTATGAGGCAAAAAATTCTATTCTGCTGCTATGCCAAAATCGTGTTTCTGTTGGTAGACATGGATGAAATTCTTTTTGCTTTTGTATTGACTGATGGCACCATCACTAATGTAAATAATCTTCTGTATTCTAGATACAACATTCACCTCATGTACAACATGTTGTTGAAATGTATACACAGTGGTTTTATCGTGTATAAGGTGGTTACTAATAATACAAATACTTTTTCAATATATTTGATTTTAGCTTAATATAGCAAACAAAAGGATGTAGTGTAGCCTGTGTATTCGTCCAATGGAAGCTTTGAATTTTATCTGGGACCTTAAAAATATAATTATCTGAGAAGTCTCTAATAAATATGCATTCAAAATCTGTAAGATTCTCTTTCAGTTCTCTACAGTGGTGAGTTTGGACATTTGATATAAAATGGTGTGATTTTAATGAGATTTGTTTCCCACAAGAATTTGTAGAAACTCATCACTAGGTAAAAATTGTGTTATAAGATCAGCTCTATCTGTCTTCACCCACTGTTTGAAACTTATTTCATCAGACAAGTTACCAATATCATTCATTAAGACTTCAAGAAGTACTTCTGGTCCAGGTTGGTTGGTTGGTTGTTTGGAGTTTATTGGCACTGAATCCTCATGGGACATATTGTGCCGGACAGAGGGTAGATGGCGAAAAACTAAAAGACTGGGATAAAGGTTAAAATAATAATATAAGCGGAAAAACAAAGTCAAAAACAGAAACCAGCAACACAACAGAGTAGAAAAGTTAGAAGATAAAATTTAAAACATTAAACTGTGCTTTGTTGCGAAAGCAACAAAGCACAACAGGAACAAAAACAAAACTAAATATGGGGATAGAACCCAATACATTTTAAATAATTAAAAATGTTCTGATGGGGAGGAGAGCTCAGCAAATCCTTAATATTTATTATATTAAACTGAAAAAATTGGAGACCTGGATGATTAAAATCTGGGCAATCAATGAGAATGTGTTTTACAGTCATGAAGGTCTTGCAATTCTGACAAAAAGGGCCTGACTCTGCAAGTAGCAGGTGCCGGTGCGTAAAACGAGTATGACCGATGCGGAGTCTAGTTATTATAACATCATGCCTTCTTGAAGTAAGTGGGGGCCAGTATTCAATGTTGTGCTTGATCGAATTTAATTTATTTGAGTTAAGGATATCCCAGGAACTCTGCCACTTAAGATGAATGAGATAATTTAAATATTTCTTTGCATCACAGTAAGGGATGGGAAAATCAAGGATGTTGCTGGCAGACTTAGCTGCTTTGTCAGCGAGCTCGTTTCCACTAATCCCCACGTGAGACGGGATCCAACAAAATAAAATTGAGAAGCCATCAGAAGATAGACTGTCCAATAACAGAAGAATTCTAAAAATAAGAGGGTGACTATGTTGATGGGGGTAAGACAAAGACTGTAGAGCACTCAAGGAGTCTGTATAAAAGATGTATTTTTTCCTAGGTTTTTCATATATATGTTCGAGAGCTTTAAATATAGCTATTAGCTCAGCGGAGTATATAGAGAAAGCATTGTGTAGTTTGTAGCTATAAGAAATGTCCTCAGCGACAAAAGCGCAGCCTACGTAGTCGATTGACTTGGACCCATCAGTAAAAATTGGACTATAGCTGCAAAAGCATTGTCTGTGATGCATAAAAATTTGTTGATAAATGATATCTGCAGTGGAGTCTTTGTCATAAGATTTAAAAGGATTTAAAAATTGAAATCCTGGGGTATTCCAAGGCGAAAAATTATAGTCAGCTACCATTATGTCTATATTGCTAAAATCCAGATTTGTTAAAATTTGTTGGGTCCGTAAAATAAAAAGGTTAAAAAGGGAATAAAAAGGTTGAATGGAAGAAGACCGACACTGGTATAAGCGAGTAAGGTAAGGGCTGACAGTATAATTATGCATAGGATGGTTGGTATGAGATAAAATTCTAAAATAATAGTGTAGAGACAATGTCTCGCGTCTTAGATTTAATGGAGCCTCACAGCAGTCAACATACAGGCTCTCCACTGGAGAGGTTGTAAAGGCTCCCGAGCATAGTCTTAGAGCTGTATGGTGAATAGTATTCAACTTCCGCAGAACAGAGTTACGAGCCGAACCATATACAGTGCAACCGTAATCCAGCTTGGACCGTATGACAGCATGATAAATTATTAAAAGAGTAGAACGGTCTGCCCCCCAGGTGGAATTGGAAAGGACCTTCAAGATATTCATTGCTCTTTCGCATTTTCTACGTATGTAAAGGACATGCGGTAAGAAGGTTAGCTTTTTATCAAGTATAACACCCAAAAATTTTATTTCCTCAATAACGTTAATAATATGACCATTAAACTGGATTTCCGGTTCAGGGTGCATACCCCTCTTCCTACAGAAGTGTACGCAAGTAGTTTTCTGGCTGGAAAAATTAAAACCATTGTCATCTGCCCATTTTACAATTTTGTTAACTGCTGTCTGGAGTTGTCTATTTATAAAGCGCATGTCATTACCTTCACAGGAAATGTTCAAGTCGTCTACATATAAGCTTCCTTTTACGGTGGGAGGTATCACTTTTAATACGTCGTCAATTGAAATGATAAAAAGAGTAACACTTAAAACGCTGCCCTGGGGCACACCCTCCTCTTGAATGAAGTCGTCAGATAAAGTATTGCCTATACGAACGTTAAAATTCCGGAGCGATAAGAAATTACTAATAAAAATAGGCAGGTTTCCCCTCAAGTCAAGTTTAAAAAGCTTACGCAGTATGCCGTACCTCCAGGTACGGTCATACGCCTTTTCAATATCAAAAAATATTGAAACCAAGTGGTTTCTTTTGACGAAAGCGTTGCGGATTTTGCTCTCCAGATCATTGATGTTATCTATTGTACACCTACCACGGCGAAAACCACTTTGAAATTCAGAAAGGCAGCTATTCTCTTCCAAATAATACATGAGGCGCGCATTTATCATTTTTTCCAATATTTTGCAGAGACAGTTTGTAAGAGCGACTGGTCGGTAATTTAGAGGGTTCGTGGATTGTTTCCCAGGTTTGAGGATCGGAATGATAATAGCAGTTCTCCTAGAAGACGGGAATAAATGTTCTTGCCAAATTCTGTTATATAAAATCAGGATATTAGATATAGATGAATAAGACAGGTTCTTCAGCATACAGTACGAGATGTTATCGGGGCCGGAGGCAGATTTATGAGTATTTTGAAGGGCTTTCTTAAGTTCATGATAAGTAAAATCACTATTGTACGATAACTGAGTATTAGTGTGAAAATTAATTGGTTTTTTCTCTGCTATTGCTTTTATTTTATTGAACGAAGGACTGTAACTAGCGGACGATGATACATTTGCGAGAGAAGAAGCTATGGTATTTGCAATATCTTTTACTGAGATTATGGTTTGGTTATTATGATGCAGAATATGGATTTGGTTATTGGGGTAAATGCCAGAGCAACGCCTGACTTTACTCCATAATTGTTTACTGGAGATGCTAAAGGAGATGCTGTTTACGTATTTCTGCCACGAGTCCCTCTGGCTGCGTCTTAGCGTACGCCTGAAGGTTGATTTAGATTTTTTGTATATTATAAAGTTCTCCGTGGTAGGGTACCGTCTAAAGTTATTAAAAGCTGTCCTCTTTAGTTTATAAGTTTCTTTGCAGTCTTGGTTCCACCATGGCTTTGATTGTTTTCGTGGACGAGAAGAGGTTTTGCGAATTGCGGTATCAGCAGCGGAAACTATTGTATTAGTAATTTGTTGAACAGCTTCATCAATGGTATTATTCACGACCATGGCCCTGGTGATGTTAGCGAGGTTGCGGAAAGTTATCCAATCGGCGGACTCTAGTACATAACGAGAAATCCGCACGTTGGTAGTAGTACGAGCAGTGTGAGACAGGATAATTGGAAAGTGGTCACTATTATACAAATATGAATCGACAGAAAAGGTCCAGAAAGAAAAGATTTGTGGGGAACTGATTGCAAGGTCCAGGGAGTGATAAGTGCTGGTGGGATGGTGGAAATATGTAATTTCTTCATTATTATAGAGACTGTTGAATAATCTTTCAAATAAAGCTGCCTCAGTGAAACATAGCAGAGTCTTGATAAGGAAAAAAAAAATACGACTCGAAGAATCAAAAATAAAAGAAGTTTAATTACATTTTGTAGTAACTAACATAGCGTTGGGTAACTTACCCAAACAGCTAAAAAAAGTCAAGGCAATAACAAATGCTCCAAGCTCAAAAGCTCTCAGTTACAAGTATGTACTCCCCTTTTATACCCGAGTACTTACATACAATTTTACATATCGATTGAAGGAGCTAGTATCGATACAAAAAGAAATAAAAACAGAAAAAACGGAGTTGTGACCTCACTCCTTCAGAGTGGCGTCATACATACAGCATGAAGCAACATTACTGTGAAAATGGGAAGTGCAAAGAACCGGGTTACTAACATTGGCCCCCCTCTTTACACTTTCAAAAAGAGTATATATATATACATTACATAATACAAATATACATTACATAATACAAATATACATTACATAATACAAATATACATTACATAATATAGGAAAATATCAGTTCACAAGCATTGAAAAAAAAATTAGAACAACTTCAAATGTCTCACTTTAAGTTAAAGTCCATCATTTCATTTACAGAGTTCATTATCTTTAATCATACTATCACAAAACACTGCATCTCTAAATCTTTTTAGTTCTATCTTTTGTTGTGGCTTCGTAAAAACATCTGATAAGTTTGATTTACTTTGTATGTACTTTAATTCAAAAAGTTTTTGGTAAACTAGGTCTCTTACAAAAAATAATTTAATGTCTATGTGCTTTGTTCGATAGTTTTCAAGCGGGGATTTAACAAAGTTAATAGTAGCTTGATTATCAACAAACAACTTTGGGATGTTTTTATTCTGGGGTATAATTTTAAATTTCTCACACTCCTTGCAAATACGTTCATACCAGGTGAGTTCTTTCGATGCTTCCGTTAAGGAAACAAATTCAGATTCCATGGTACTCAAGCATACCGATTTCTGTTTAAAAGAACGCCAAACTACTGGAGCCTGATCAACAAAAATTATATGACCTCCCATCGAAACTCTACTATCACGATTATTTGCAAAATCAGCGTCAGAATAAGCATTAAGATCTAGGTTACTAATATTAGAAATGTCGAGTTTTAAATTTTTAGTATATTTTATATATCCTAGTAACTTAAGAAGTCCCATCCAATGTACCATTCCTGGATTTTGTTGAAACTGGGAAAAAATGTTGATTGCGTATGAAATATCGGGTCTCGTTCTGTTAGCTAAGAACGCCAGACAGCCTACAAGACTCCTGTACGGAATTTTAGACATTTCCTCAATTTCAACTTTATCCTGTGGACACTGTGTTTTAGAGTAAATAACCCCCTTCGCTATAGGTAATGATGATATTGGGTAGCAATACCTATCATATGTTCTGCAAATTTTATTTATATATTCAAGTTGGTGAATAAAAAGTTTCTTGTCAGTTTCTAAAAATTCAACCCCTAAAAGTTTTAGTTTTCCCCAAAATTGTTAAGTCAAATTTATTTTTCAACAATTTAATAGCTGTGTCGACATGTTTTTGTTCTCTCCCAAACACGACTATGTCATCCACATATAATAAAAATATAACATTTGAATCTAAAATATATGCGCAATTACACCATTCAAATTTTCTAAAACCCAACTCTTAATACCGCGTGAATTTTAAAAAACCATTCTCGCCCGCTCTGCTTAAGTCCATATATTGACTTTTTTAAACGACAAACTAAATTGGATTTCTCAAAACCAGGTGGCTGACGCATATAAATTACTTCGCTTAATGGGGCATATAGGTATGCGCATTTAATATCACACTGCAAATGTGTCCAGTGGTTCAGGCAAACGAGTACAGCGAAAAAGAACCTTATCAAGCTAAAGTTGATAACTGGGGAAAAAACTTCATCAAAACTTTCACCTTTGCGTTGGTGAAAACCCTGGGCAACTAAGCGTGCTTTGAATCTTTTAATCTTACCCGATTCATCCTGCTTTGTAGTATAAACCCATCTACAACCCAACACTTTAGCATTTTCAGGTCGTTCTACTAACTCCCAAACACCTCTTTCCTTCATAGTGTTTAATTCATCCTCCATTGCATTAAACCACTGTTCACTTTGTTTGGAATTCATAGCCTGTTTAAAACATTTTGGAATGTAAATTTCCTTTTTTAGTCATTCTGACATTAAGCTACTATGACCCGCTTTGGTTCTAGCAATAATCCCTGAATATTTATTTTTGGAAGAAAAATCAAAAATTTCTGGTTGAAATTTAAGATAATTTTTTATACAATATTGTTTAACATCTTTCAATGACCTCAACCTACTCGACGAATCATCTTTTCCTTCCTCATAATAATAAATATCAGTTTTTTTACTACTTGTCCTTGGAACAGCTTTACGCGTCCAGTTTACAATTTTGTTACCGGGTACTTCAGAATCAGTATCAGAATCACATACAGAACTCTCACTATCTGTTTGGGGCTTTGAAACATTCAACTCTTCTGAATCTTCAAGGGGAAATTTAAAACCCACGAACTCTGGGTCCAGTTCGCGTTCCACAGTCGCCTCACTCAAACCGCCCTTTTGATTTTCATCAAACGTGACATTTATGGTTTCGATAATCTTATGCTCGTTCGGCATCCAAATTCTGTATCCTTTCGTCTGCAAAGCATACACTACAAGAATTCCTGGTTTAGACCTTAAATCTAGTTTTAATCTTAATTTTTTAGGTATACCGACAAAAGCTTTCGTGCCGAACGGCCGTAAGTGTTTAACCGAGGGTTGTCGTCCACCATAGAGCTCAAATGGTGTTTTTGTCATTCCAGCATGGCATACACGATTCCATGTGTAAGTGTAATGTAAAAGAGCCTCTGGCCAAAAACATTGACTCATGCCGCTATCCCTAAGTAAAACATTTATCCCGTTTACAGCAGTATAATGAAACCTTTCACATACTCCATTCTGCTCTGGGGTGTAAGGGTTAGATTTTTCATGTTGGATCCCCAAGTCTTCACAATACTCCCTGAATTGATCATTTATAAATTCTGTACCATTGTCAGTACGAATACATTTAAGTTTCCGATCCAGGAACCTTTCAGCTCTTGTTTTAAAATTTTTAAAGGTTTGAAATACTTCTGTTTTAGATTTAAGGGGGAAAACCCAAACTTTTCTAGAATAGTCGTCGACCACCGATAAAAAGTATAAATGCCCGTGGATCGATGGTCTCGGGAAAGGACCACACAGATCCATATAGATCAAGTCAAGGGGGTTTTGAGATCGTATACTATCCAGGGATTTATAACTAACTCTTTTGGATTTAGCTTCGCGACATGGATCACACGAATCAAGATCCCCCGTTAACTTTGGTAACCCTTTTACACTCTTATTTTTAGATGTTAATTTTATATATTCTGCATTTATGTGAGCAAAGCGTTTATGCCATAAATTTAAACTTTCCGAAGCAAAAGCCGTGGAACTTCTATTTTTAGAACATTTAGAGATGGTGTGTTTTGCCTTTACAATTTTTGAGTGAAATTTCTGAGCATCATGACATTTTTCATATTCTGGGTAAATACAATAAAGTCCATTTACTAATTTTGCAGTAAAAAGTAGTTTGTTGCGCGATATCACATCTATTTTTCCATGACCACCTACGTATTTGACTCCCCATTCGTCAACACGAGGGCCAGATATGAGGTTTTTCCTCAGTTCTGGTGCATAAAGTACATCAATTAAGGTATATTTTTCACCATTTAGAAAAATAACTACAGATCCCTTACCTGTAACAGGGGTAGAGACACCGTTAACTGCTCCTACTAGTGTCTGATCTGTAACTGGTGTAAAATCGGACATTAGGTGTCTGTCCTTGCAAAAATGAGACGAGGAGGCTGTATCGAACACCCAACAACGCTCCTCAATTCCAGTCACTAACGCTTCCAGCAGGAAACTGTTGTTTGGTCGACTCGGACTGGTATACTGACATCGTTCACGTTCGGAACTTGAACGTTTAGATTGCTTATAAGTCCTTGATTTTCCGGATACACGACAATCTTTGCGAAGATGACCAGGCTGGTGACACTTGTGACATTTTTTTCTCTGTAATGTATGAGAATCTGCCTGCTTAGGATTGTCAATCATCTCTTGTCTCGGGAACACCTCCTGCCGGTTTCTTGTTAGATAAGAAATATTTGCTTGGTCTGCAACTCTCTGTTTCAACCTTGCTTCTTCGGCAAGTAATTCTTCTCGTACAGAAATAAAAGTAAATTGATCCTTCTCCCACCGATATATCGTTTGAACAATATTATCGAACTCCTTTGGAAGATATCGCATAAGCTGAAATATTTTATCTATTTCGGATACAGCATGACCAGCCTCACTCAGCTTATCAAAAATACTGGCTAGTTTACTTGAATACAGCCCTATGTCCTCATCTGGCTCCATACGACAGGAATAGAATTCATTCTTAAGTGACATGACACGAGCACGACTGTCTGGTTCAAAGTACTTTTTCAGCTTATCCCAGGCATCAGGTCCGTCAATAGCTTTTTCCAGCAGGGCACGATATCGAGGCGATACGCTCATGTAAATCGTCGAAAGCGCTCTGTTTTTTCGATTTCTAAAGTCCCTTGCTGCAGTCTCGTCCACCGTTTCACCTTCTTGTGCTTCAGGTGCTTTTTCAGTTCGTTGAACAATCTCCCAGCACCCCCGTTCCATCAGCAACATCCTCATATCTGTACACCATGTTGAGTAATTACTTTCGCTTAAAAGCGCGATCCTAAAATTTACTTCACTGGTACTTGACGCCATTCTTTAAAGCAAAACCACTTCCAGGAAGAATTTAATGAAATTGTATCACACAATGGTTTTAAAATATGAGCACAAGGCGAGCACTAGACGAATTAGAGTGAAAACGAAATTTCCGGAACCAGTTCAGTCCAACGTCATTTGAAGCAAAAGTTAATTGTGCAATTATACTTGGGGTGTCAAGGCCCCCCCTCTGAGCATTCTCTATCAGCTTATAAAAATAAACTTCCTCGAGTCATTTTTCCGAAAGCAGAGTAGCTATGCTAAGGCGTCTGGGCCCATAACCATGTTGAATAATCTTTCAAATAAAGCTGCCTCAGTGAAACATAGCAGAGTCTTGATAAGGAAAAAAAATACGACTCGAAGAATCAAAAATAAAAGAAGTTTAATTACATTTTGTAGTAACTAACATAGCGTTGGGTAACTTACCCAAACAGCTAAAAAAAGTCAAGGCAATAACAAATGCTCCAAGCTCAAAAGCTCTCAGTTACAAGTATGTACTCCCCTTTTATACCCGAGTACTTACATACAATTTTACATATCGATTGAAGGAGCTAGTATCGATACAAAAAGAAATAAAAACAGAAAAAACGGAGTTGTGACCTCACTCCTTCAGAGTGGCGTCATACATACAGCATGAAGCAACATTACTGTGAAAATGGGAAGTGCAAAGAACCGGGTTACTAACAAAGACCATGGTCGGAAATAAGCTGTTCAATTTGACCTCCACGGTGATTCATGTTAGTACTACCCCAAAATGGGCTATGACCATTGAAGTCACCAATGATAATGAAGGGATGTAGAAGCTCGTTAATAAGATTATTTAATGATTGTTGGCTAATGTTATTATTTGGTGGAAGATAAATATTGCATATGGTAACGGCGGAATGAATATGAATTTGAACCGCGACGGCCTGTAAATCAGTTTGCAGGTTTATAGGAAAAATGGGATAGTCAAAAGAGGTCAAAAGAGCCACACCGCCGGAAGCTTTGCCTCCATCGGTGTGGTCTTTTCTAATGGTATTGTATCTCCGTAATTTAGCACTGATGCCATCACGGAGGAAAGTTTCCTGCAGAGCAATACACACCGGATTATATTTATTAACCAAATCACGGAGATCGGAGACGTGATGTTTAAAGCCATGGCAATTCCAAGACAAAAGAGCCATAATGGAAAAAAAGAACAAAAAAGAAAGGAGAAGAAATTAAGGAGGAGCAGTACACTGCCGATCAGCCTCCGAATCAGACGAGACATCAGTCAGCATGTCCTCCTCAGCGGAAACATACATTTTTAAAGAATCGTCCATTTGGAGGACGTTTTGGGATTGATTTGGGGGAGGGTTTTTTAAGAAATGAGTTCGAGTTAGTGTTTTGTTAGTAACATTAGGTAGCGATTTTGCACATGGAATTTTTGACGGTAACGTTTTTTTCATATTTATCTTTCTCGTTGTGGAAACTGTAGTTTTACTATTTTAGTATCTGTAGTTTTACTATTATTATTATCTGTAATCTTACTTTTTTTATTCATATTACCAGAATTGGTTTGCTGAGAACTGTCCACGGACACTGAATCCCGGAGGGGTATATTATGAGGTTTAATTTGAGTTTTAGTGGGTTTCGATTGATGTAGAGTACGCGTCTTATTTTCATCATTCAGAAAAGATTCAGTTTGAGTGCATATAGATTTCATGATGGGTTTAGAGATTACAGCTGCCGAATACGAAGTGCCATTTTTTGGTATGCGTGATTTAACAAGATTTCGTGCTTCGACGAAACTCATACCTTTTTCGTATTTAAGTGCCTGGACTTCTTTCTCCATCTGCCAAGAAGGACATGAACGTGAAAAGGAAGGGTGTTGTCCTTTACAGTTAACGCAGCAGGGAATTTCTTTGTTGCAGTTGTCACTGTCGTGTCCGACTACTGCGCAGCGAGCACAGGTAGTGGAACCCCGACATGACAATTTGGAATGGCCGAAACGTTGACAGTTAAAGCATCGGAGTGGATTTGGGATATACGGTCTTACAGGGCAGCGTAGATAACCAGCATTTATATGAGATGGTAATGTGGGTGTACTGAAAGTTAAGATAATATGTTTCGTTGGAAAGATATTACCATCCCGTCGGGTGGTAATCCTCCGTACCGCGCAAACCAACTGTTCCTGCAAGTTCTCTAACATTTCAGATTCCGGAATATATTGTAAGTCAGATTCTGGTACAACCCCTTTCGAGAAATTCAGTGTCCTGTGAGCTAAGACGTTTACAGGTAAGTTCCCAAGGGACTTCATTTTTGAAAGAATTGAGGCCTGACTAGTTGTGGTGACTTCAACAAGAAGTTCACCAGAACGTAATTTTTTTACTGATTTTGCATCGCCTATTGTGCTTTTTAAACATTTCTGAATAAGGAAGGGAGATATCTTATTAAAATTATTTTCTATGAGTTTTATGATAAATAATCTGGCTCGGGAATTATAAATTTCTGCTACATTCTCTAAAGAATGTTCCGCGGGATCCGCCCAAGAAGCAGAAAACGAATTATCATTTTCTGCCGCCATCTTGATATGAGAAAAAACACGGATTGCTTCCAGTTCGATCGGGGCCCCCGCCAGACCCCGTCGTTCCACACTTTTCTAACGTGACCAGTGTAACCGCCGGATTCTTCGCAACTAAATGACAGACGCCGGGAGGTAACGTGCACCTTGTGCACAGTCCCCGACAGAATGAAGGAGGATTTCTCGCTACCCCGCGGCGTCTGCCATAAAGATACACGCAACCAAGGGCCTCTACCTCTGGGACATTTTAAGGAAAACGAACCACAACCATTACCACCATGACACGCCACTCCTCTCCACCAACACAACCCCAACAGGGTCCGTTCCCGAGCCCAAGCGGTGTCCCTCGCGGGAGAGGCCGAAGAGTGGTACAGGACCCAGTAACGTCAAGGCTGGGTGGGTGGAGATCGGTTTTGTTTCCATGAAGGCTCCGAAGGGGACAGATAGCACAAAACCTTTTTTTATCATTTTATTACTTTTTCCTTGTTTTTGGTTTTTTTATTTTTCTAAAGTAGAAAAGAGAAACAAAAAAAACACACATAGAGTTAACAAAGAAAACAGCAACAAAACATGTTAGTGGAAGCTCCAGTTGGAAAGGAAGAAAAGCCCGGAAAAGAGAAAACAAAAGAAACAGGACAGGAGAAGCGAAAGAGAGATGGATCGCTATGGGACACTGGGGACGCGGCACCCACATTCACCAAAGAAAGTGAACCCCACGGAGTGAGTAAAAGACACTAGGGTACCTCGGGGTTGTGAAGCCCGTGTTTACCTAAAGAAGGTAAACCCCCTGAGGGGTCTGGTCCAGGATATTCCAAGCTTTTAATTTGCATGCAGGTTTTACTCTCAATGTCACACAAGAAGTCTAACAAAGTCCAGTAATTGGTGTTTAATTTTGCCCTTTCTGTCCTCAGTTTAACAATCTGGTGATATTTACACACACTGCGATTGCCAGATTTTCCAGGCAGAACACACCATTTTGGGCGGAGAACACAGGGCATTGACTACCAATTTTATATTCTAGATATCTCTGTTTGCAAAGACTATAAAAATCTCATTTAAGGGTATTAATACTAACCTTTTTTGTTTATATACATTCACAATGTTAATTTTATCTGAGACATATTTCTTTTTTCCCGGAGAGACAACTGTTCTCATCTTGATAAAACTCGATCACACAGTTAACAACTTCTTCACTTATCTTGTGTCCACCTGGTCTTTTACAAAGATTTAGCAGGATACCTTGCTCCTTAATTGTCTTGTTTGACTTACAAGATACTCAGAAACACCAAAATTTTCCATAATTTTTTTTATTGACCATAAATCTGGTAAGAGACAAATGATTTTTAATTTGTTTCATCTTTATTCACCAAGCTGCATTTTTTTTTAGTTGGTAGATCAAAATTTCATACCCACTTAAGCTGATTTAGAGCAGGTTTGGTTTTGCTGTTCCTCTAAATATTCAATTTCCTTTTTACAGAAATTGCAGTTTTATCTGTCTTTTTGTGTAAAGTTGACAATCCCTTTTCTTTATTCAGTTTCGTTATTTTACTGATCGGAGACAACTCCAATGTAACACATATTGATTTCACTTGATTCAAATTATTTTCATCCACCAACTTATTAGACTCGGGGACATATAAGTTTTAGGGAAAGTTATAGGGTTAGGTAAAACAAAACATTTATGTTTTTGTTGTCGAAACAAGAACAACAGGCTTTACTACTGATTTTGAAAGAGGCTAGTACGAAAAATTTAGCACAATTTTTTTTCACAAATTTAATGTTCTATCACTCTAAAACCAGTTAAATATCACTCATAAAATTTATATGGTAGCTTTATATTACAAAGATGTTTATTATCCTAAGTTTTCAGAATTTTTTACTCAGTCCCTTTTGGGATATTAATTAGTGAAAACTGCCAAAAACAGGCTTAACATGGTTTTTGGTAAGCTGTACAAAAAAAAGAAAAAGGTTTTCAAGATTGAAATTTTTACAACAAGTAGCCCTATGAGAGATTTGTTCAAGAAAAATATATTTAAGGTGGTTTTCATTTCCTTCCTTAAAAATAAGGGTAGCGAAATATGGTGTTTGACCCTTTATTTCTAATGTTTTAAAATATTTTTTTGGTCTAGATCCTTAAGTCTAAAAAGTTTTCTAATAATCTGAAATGTAGACAATTTTATGCTGAACATTTTAGTTTTTTATTCATCTTGATAGGTATAAAAATAAAGCAGGTACAGCATTTCGCTGAAAAACGTTTTTCACCAAAAAACGACTCCGTAGCTGGTTAAAAATGGCCACTCCCCCAAAAATATAATGTCAAAAAAATTTTTAACCATGTTTTTAAACTCATAAAACTGTGAATAAAACTTGGTTAAAAAAATAGGAAAATTAAAAATGTCGAGCAACTTTACCTTGCCAAATTTGGTGATTTGAAATGGATTGACCCGGATGTGACTGTCAGATGTTCAGCAGAAGTCAGTTTGCTTGAACCCTGAGCAGGTTACAGAAGTCTAACCCACCAGCCGATTGATACCCAGGGGAACACAGAGTACCTCCCGTTTACCCGAAGCGGGGGCCGAAGCATCCGCAACCAAAACTGACCCTCAACTACCAGGATTCCCTTTTCCGGGGACACGGGTCTCCACACACGGCCAACACGTGGGTGATAGACCCCAATAGAAGCAAGAAGCAACAGAACGGCAACAGCTACTAAAGAGGTGCCCTCACCTCCGAAGAGGAACCACACCGAGGGAGAAAAGAAAAGAAAAATAGTAGAAGGAAGAGAGGAAAGGGAAAGGAGGGAAACTTCGCTGGGGTACCTTGGGATTGCGACACCCGTGTTTACCTAAAGATGGTAAACCCCCTGAGGGGAGAGGAAGTAGATTTTTTGGGTTTGGGAGTGACTGCCGAAGCATAGGATAATCCAACCTTTGGAGTTCTTGACTTTATTATTTTCCTTGCCTCAGTATATGAGATGTTTTGTGCAATTTTTAAAGGTTGTACCTTCTTCTCCATAGTCCACTTCGGACACGACCGAGAGTAGGTCACATGATCGCCCATACAGTTCACACATCGGTGTGTAGCTGCGCAACGGGCGCAGGTAATGTTACCACGACAGGAAGTGTCCGAAACGTTGGCATTGGAAACACCTCAATGGGTTCAGAATGTATGGGCGAACGGGGTTCCTAACGTAAGCCATATTTACGTGAGATGGAAGGTTTGGTGTTGCTGGGATTTCTATCGAAAAGTAACTTACCTTTAGTTTTTCCGTAGTTTGGGATTGCACAATCGCCATTGTTTTGATTTTGGGAGTTGCCAAATGCGATTTTTTAATATCCTAGTGATCGGGTAATCAACCGTGTTAACCTAGTATATTCGTTTGTAAATGACGTCATTACCCCAGGTTCTGGAAAAGACTGATGATGGCGGCCATGAGTGAATGACTATTTTTTCGGCGTTCCGCATATATGCTGATTTCATATTTATACTTGCTTGAATTGCATTTATTTGTCTGTTATTAGACAGTTTTCCCTTTGAGGAATACACAGATGTAAAATTTCTTTAATTTGGATATATATTTTACTGAAAATAAGGACTTAGAAGAACAAGTACTTAGAAGGCTTAGCTGGTGATGGTAAGCCGCTGACATAGCGGCTGAATAGGCAGTTTCGCCCGGGAAGAATTGTAGCACTTCGGGGCATTTACGACTGCGCCAGCCAAGAAGCAATGAAGATAAGGTAGGTTGGTTGGTTGGTTGGTTGGTTGGTTGTTTTGGGTTTTATGGCGCAAGGTCCTGAGAGGACAAGCTGCGCCAAACACACGATGAAACCCGAAAAAGCATATATATATATATATAGTTAAACACTTACTGACCAACAGTGCATTAAATCGATAATAAAATATTTAGAATGGCAGAAAGTTATAAAGACGGGTAAAATACGGGAAAAAGTCATAAAAACACAGATAAAATGTATAAAAAAGGTAAGAGTTTTACACATATTTTACAGCTCGAGGTAACAATTAACAACCAGAACATAAAATGACATAAACACACAAAGCAAACACAGGTATACACAAAATGGTGAAAACAGTCCAGTAGTTAAAAAAACCGTACTTAAAAGTAGGCAATAGTAAAAGGGAAAACCAATTTTATGAAAATATGAGAAAAAGGCAATAAATGCTATAACAAAAACATCTGGATGGGGATTCTCCCATCCTGTAGACGCTATGAGACACAATGAGGTAAAAGCAATAAGGTAAGTGGTAAGAACAAAGGTAAAAGAAGAATTGTTCTAAATATAAAAGTAGTATAAAATAAAGGCGGCAATAAAAGCCAAATAAAAGGGTGATAACAATAGTTAGAAAAAGGCGTGAGAAAAACAAGTCGATACAAAAGTGAAAAAAGGTCAAGTACGAAGGTGAGAGAAGCTTTTTTTTTAGGGGGGGGGAGGTGTTAAGACCCCCCGTTGTTTCCTCTCACTGGAGGTCGAGAGGAAATGGATGGAATGTCCGTGCATTCCATTTCATCAGCGTCAGAGATATCAGAAGTGTAAATTTGAAGCAAATCGTCAGGTTTTTTCATGAGGTTTTCATTTCTGATATATTTAGGGTGTTTTTCTTTATGTGATAGACCCGGTCTCGTTCGAGGGTATATGTCTAATTTATATTTTTGATTTGATTTAATTTGTTTTTTGATGTTTATACTTTAAAAGGGTGAAAAGGGGGGAACTATTTTTAGGGATATTTGTGTTTGGTGGAATAGGTGTGTCGGGGGTAAAGTGGGCTACTGTATTTTTTCTATGCGTTGGTTCTGATTTATTTCTATTGGTTTCGCATAGAATAGGTTTAGGTTTTTCGGGTGGTTTAGTTTTGCTTGATGTGGAAGCGGATTGGGTTGATTTCTGATGGGATTGTGAAGCAGGTAACGGGCAAGTCAGAGGTTTTTGTATTGCAGGGACAGGATCGGTTTGAATGCCTATTAATGTCATTTTTTTAAGGGTCGCCGCTGTCGCATACGACCGTCCTACTGTTGGAGTTCGGGATTCGACAATTCGACGTGCTTCAATATAAGACAATTTATTTGTGATCTTCAACGTCTATATTTCCTTCTCTGTTAACCATTTCATGCAAGATCTTGAGTAGGCTGGATGGTCGCCATTACAGTTAACGCATTTGAAGTCTCCGGAGCAGCTGTCGCTTTCGTGACCCACTTGCGCACAACGAGCACAGGTAAGACAGCCACGGCAAGCCTCCTTAGAATGGCCGAATCGCTGGCATTTAAAACAGCGCAGCGGATTCGGTACATAGGGTCTCAAGGGACAGCGCAGGTAGGCAGCCTTGAGATACGATGGAAGATTTGGACTGTCGAAGGTCAAGATCAGGTGCTTTGTAGGTAGCACCTTACCATCACGACGTATTGTTATGCGGCGAACATTTATAACATTTTGACTGCTTAAATTTTCCAGGATCTCAGGTTCAGGAACGTTGAGGAGTTCTGAATCTGAAATCACACCCCTCGAATAGTTCAATGTTCTATGCGGTGTAACTGAAACATGGAATTTACCGAAGGAAACGCATTTAGATAGATTGACAGACTGTTGCACCGTAGATTTGATTTGATTTGATTTGATTTTTGGCGCAGGGTCCATCACGGGACATAAGCGCCAGACAGTGTCAAACAGCGTACACAAGGTGCCGAAATAAAAAGTGAGGAAAGACAGAACACACTGTGCAGTATAAAATTGAAATAAAAAGAAAAAACGCTATAACCAAGATAGACGTTAAAAACCTGTATATATGAAGTAATAAAAAGGCGTACAGAACAATGAATGGGATGACGAGAACAAGATGTAAAGTAAGAGGTGAGATAAGGCGTAAAAAGTAGAACCAAAAGGATGAGGAAAACCAGGTGAAATAAAAACAAAGGAGAGGTGAGACAAGGTAAAGTTCTAAAATCAGATATACGGGTAAAAACCAATGTCGTGTAAAAACGGGAACAGATTAGGATGTGGATTTTCTCCAACGAGAGCCGAAAGAGAAACTTCAGCTGAGCTGAAATGCTTAAGGCGGTGAATTTTTAATTTTGGACAATCAATTAAAATATGGGAAACTGAAAAGGTAGTTTTACAAATGTCACAGACAGGTTCGCTCTCGGCCAGCAAGAGATGTCTGTGAGTGAAACGTGTGTGACCAATACGTAAGCGAGTTAAAATGACATCATGCTTACGATGACGTAAATGAGGCCAGATGTGAACAAGCGGTTTAATAGCATGCAGTTTATTGAGGGTCTGCAAGCTCCAGATACTTTGCCAGCGGTTAAAAACAGTTCTATTGATGCCATGTTTAATATCAGAAAACGGGATGCACAGATTTAAAGGAATGCTAGCTGATCTTGCGGCTACATCAGCAAGTTCATTTCCCTTTATCCCAACGTGGCCAGGTATCCAGCAGAAGCCAATTTCATATCCCCTATTTTCCAGCTGACCGTGTAGCTCTAAAATTTTCAAGATGTATGGATGAGCAGAAGTGTTAGCAGATTCAAGGGACTGCAAGACACTCCTTGAATCGCTATAGATCATGTACTTGTTCTTGCGAGCCCGAGACGCTGACAAAAGTGCTTCGTGAATAGCTACAGATTCAGAAGTGAAGACAGAGCAGTAGCCGTGCAACTTGCGACTTACAGTGTTCTCAAGGTGGACATAGGCGCAGCCGACGTGATCACCTACTTTCGACCCATCCGTATAAATCGGGATGTAGTCGTTGAACCTGTGTCTATGCTCGCTGAAGAGGTTCAAGTACACCTGGTCACTCGTATTCAGCTTGCTAAAGGTCTTAAAAGGGTCTATGAATACAATACCGGCATGGTCCCAAGGACAACTAGAGTAGAGATTTTGATGGCAAACCTCCAAGTTGGTAAGGTCTGTGCCATCCGACAGGGCAGCAATCCTACGACCTAAAGGTGGTATGCAGGAAGGTCGAGAAGTGTAGAAATTAGTACTGGTATTGTCAAGTAAAGTAGTCCTGAGTGGGTGGTTAGGGTAAGAAAGAGTTTTGAAATAGTAGTGTAAAAAGAGATAGTCACGCCTTAAGTGTAAAGGAGGTTCATGACAGATGGCATAAAGGCTGTGGATGGGAGAAGTCCTAAAAGCCCCCGAGCATATCCGTAAAGCCAAGTGGTGAATAGGATCTAACATGCGCAGCACCGACGTACGGGCAGAACCGTATACAACAGAACCGTAATCAAGCTTAGACCGAATGATGACCCTGTAAATACGCAACATTACCGTGCGGTCAGCTCCCCAAGAAGTGTTGGAGAGGACTTTCAAAATGTTCAAGGCTTTACAACACTTCTTCCTCAGGTGTTCAACATGGGAGCGAAAAGTAAGCTTTTTGTCGAACAGCACGCCAAGAAACTTTACATGGTCAACAACGTTAAGTTTAGAATCACCTAAATAGATTTCAGGATCCGGGTGAAGGCCCCGCTTACGACAGAAGTGGACGCAGGACGTTTTCGATTCTGAAAAGCTGAACCCATTTTCCTGCGACCATTTCACCATCTTGTTAACTGCAGTCTGTAAGTGACGCTCGATGAAACGCATATCATGTCCCTGACATGATACTTGTAGGTCATCTACATAAAGGCAAGCACGGACAGAGGTGGGAAGGACGCTCAGAATATTATTGATTTTAATGCTAAAGAGGGTGACACTAAGGACGCTCCCTTGGGGGACACCTTCCTCCTGTACATATGAGTCAGAGAGGACGTTCCCGATACACACTCTAAAATGTCTCAGGGACAAAAAGTTATGAATAAAAATTGGGAGATTGCCCCTCAAATGCACATTGAATAAGTCCCTCAAGATGCCATGCCTCCAGGTACGATCGTAAGCTTTATCTATATCGAAGAAGATGGAGACCAAGTGATTTCTCCGTACAAATGCATCCCGAATTTGTGACTCGAGGTAAACTAGGTTGTCAATGGTGGATCTTCCCTTACGGAACCCACTCTGGTAGGGAGAAATACAATGGTTGGATTCGAGATAATACACTAGACGTGTGTTAACCATCTTTTCGAGAAGTTTGCAGACGCAACTGGTGAGGGCAATGGGACGATAGCTCATCGGATCCTTTGGATCCTTACCGGGTTTCAGAATGGGAATTACAATAGCCTCGCGCCACGAGGTAGGAAAGATATGTTCCGTCCAAATCCTGTTGTACAGAGTCAAAAGACAGAGAAGGGATTCATGAGACAGATTCCTCAACATGATGTAGCTAATGCCATCAGGACCAGGACACGACTTCGTAGTTTGATGGAGAGCGCGTAGAAGTTCGTGTTCAGTAAGCACACTGTTGTATGGAAGTTCAGACCGAGTCTTAAAATTAATGGGCATCTTCTCAGACCACGACTTGTGAGTAAGGAAGGTCGTGGGGTAATTACTACTGTGTGAAGTTTCTGCGAATGTAGAGGCTATCACATTGCAGACTTCTTTTACATCAGAGATATCGCACCCATTCTTTTCTAACACAGGGATAGGTCTCTCGACATATATTCCCGAAGCCTTCCTAACCTTTTCCCACAGCCGTTTACTGGAAGTTGCAGCAGTGATATTAGAGACGTACGTCGTCCAAGAAGCCCGCTGTGCACGTCGTCGCACACTCCTAGCGACTGCTCTGGCGTGTTTAAACACCTGTAAGTTAGCATTAGTAGGATGTCTACGAAAGACACCCCAGGCTTTCTCTGTTTTTTGAGTGCGTCGTGGCACTCATTGTTCCACCAACACTTTCTGTGGTTATATTTACCAGACGATTTAGGGATAGCGGCGTCGGCAGCCTTTGTAATTATTTCGGTGATTTGCTGAACAGCGTCATCGATGTCAAGTGTATTGACGACCTCATGAGTGATAGCAGCTTTCGAAGCAAACAACTTCCAGTCAGCACGATCGTAAACATAGTTTAGAAAGTATGGAATGGCGCTACGATCACCACCAATAGGGGAGATAATGACTGGGAAATGGTTGCTTCCGTGAAGGTGTTTCTCGACGCTAAAACGGAATTGTGGTAACAGACAGGGAGAACAAATGGCCAGGTCAATAGCATGAAAATTTCTTGTGGGTTCATGTAGGCAAGTATTTTCACCATTATTTAGGAGACATAGATCGTGATCACTAATAAGTTTTTCGATCTGCCTTCCTCGGGGGTTCACATCAACACTCCCCCACGAAGGACTGTGGCCGTTCAAATCACCTAAGATCACAAAGGGCGCTGGCAGCTGAAACACAAGATCATCGAGTTCCTGTTGACTGATGTCATCACTTGGCGGTACGTAGAGGGAACAGACAGTGATAAGACTGCTCAAGTGAATTCTAGTAGCAACGCTCTGTAAGCGGGTGTTGAGGTTCAATGGCCTGGAAGGATAGTCATGGCTGGCGAGCAGAGCCACGCCACCAGAAGCCCTGAGGCCGTGAACATTGTCTTTCCTAATGCAACTGTGCCTGCGCATCTTTGCCATGTCAAAAGGTTTCAGGAATGTTTCCTGAAGGGCAAAAACCGCAGGGTGATAGTCGTGAACCAGGTCTTTAAGATCAGAGACCTTGTGACGGAAACCACGGCAGTTCCAAGACAGAAGTTGCACCGTAGAAACCTCAATCATAAGTTCCCCGGACCGGAGTTTACTGATTGCTGGTACATCTCCTACAATTGATTGCACAGTTTTTTGTATGAGAAATGGCGAAAGTGAAGTAAAAGTACTCCCAGAAAGTTTTAAAATGAAAAAATTGGCAAATTTTACTGGCGTATACGTTTGTTGCTCCCTCGGAGATGAAGGAGAGGAAGATTGATCTTCCAATGGTGATTTATCCCTCACCATGGGATTTAAAGAAAAAGTATCCATACAAGGGGGCTTAAAATTCAGTTCCCGGCCGCACCACCCACCATGGAGCCCAACAAGGGGATGCAGGATCCTTCACCAGTGCTAGCCGAGAACTATACGCTCACGAAGCGACCCTGAAGCAGACTCCACCCTTAGCGAGATGCCCAGTAATCGTAACGATTGCTTGGTTCCTAGCCGAAGATAAAATCAACGACCAGCCGATTGATACAATAGGGAACCACTATGTACCTCCCGTTTACCTGAATCGGGGGCCAAAGCAGTGTATTGGGATACCGAAACTGTCCCTCAATTGCCAGGATTCTCTTTTCCAGGGACACGGGTCTCCACGCACGGCAAACACGTGGGTGATATACACGTCATTAGAAGCTAGAAGCAACAGAGAGGCAACAGCTTCTAATGAGGTGCCCTCGCCTCCGAAGAGGAACCACTCCGAGGGAGAAAATAAAGAAAAAGTACAAAGATGAGAGAAGTGGAAAAAGGAAATGAGAGATAGTTCGCTGGGGTACCTCGGGATTGCGACACCCGTGTTTACCTAAAGAAGGTAAACCCCCTGAGGGGGAAGATAAGGTAGGATGTGTTATTAGTCATTTTGTTTGATATACTCAAATTGAGCAGTCAGACAGACATTTAATAGTGAACAATAACGTTTATTGACGATAACTTTGATACATACAATTTTTTTGGTGTCCACTCGATAATGACAGAGAGTTAAAGGATGAAGTTATAGAGCATATCAATACAATTGTGTCAGTTTTAAAAAACAGCAGGGACACTCGCAATATCTTACAGGATTAGTAAGAGGTTTAGAAAAGAGTTCAGGTACTACATATGCTGATGCGGTGAAACAAAAATCGAGAGGTAAGTCGAGATCAAGATCGAGAACTAAGGCTGATAAGGAAAAGTATGTAATTGCTGTATACCCTAAGTTAGAGCAATCTGCAGAAGATAGAAAAGAAACAGTACGGAAGTATATAGATCCATGTAAATTGAAGATTGGAGTTACAATGTTAAGAAAAATTAACAGAGGGGGAGTTCTAATAAGGGTTGAGAAAGAAGAAATTGACAAAATTATTGAAGAAGTAGAGAAGAATGATGTGTTGAAAAGTGAATGTAAAATAAAGAAGCCCCCCCCAAAAGATCCAAATATTGTGATATATAATATTCAAAGAGAATATGAGGATAAGGAGCTAATATAAAAGTTATCTGTATATAATGAAGAATTGGAAGGATCGGTTGGTTGGTTGGTTGGTTGGTTGGTTGGGGTTTTATGGCGCAGGATCCAAAATAGGATATAATGCGCCAAACACAAGACTACAGCCAAAAGAGAGTACAAAAAGAGTCGCCAAGCACGAACCAACAGTGAAAAAACAGGTTTATAACCAACACTATTAAATATAAAAACGAGTAACCGTGAAGAACTGAATAAAACGGATGATAAAAATTATGTATAAACATGTTAGAATGATGATATATACAAGGTATAAGATAGAAAGATCATAAGTAAAATTCATAAAAAACGTTGATATATAAGGTGGTAAAAACAATGATACATAAAATTGCTAAAAAGATTGTAAAAAAGATATTTGTAAAATGCAATAAAAGTTTAACGATAAAATCAATTGCTAAAGAACAGACTGTGTATAAAACCAGTAAAAAATAAGAAGGCAAACAGAGCAGGATGGGGGGGGGGGCTCCCCCAGCAGTTCAGATAAGATTGGTGAACTGGAGCCAAAAAACCTATTATACTGGGCTTGAAGCGAAGGGCAAGACGTCAAAATATGTCCAACTGAAAGTGGCGCCTTACAATGTTGACAGAGAGGGGCATCCTCACCCATCAACAAATGTCGATGCGTCAAAAGGGAATGCCCGATTCTCAACCGTGTAAGTATGACGTCTGCACGACGCAGATGAGCTGATGGCCAAGCACCAATACCTGGTTTAACCTGTCGCAGATTATTAGTATCCTGCAGATCCCAATCTACTTGCCATTAATTCCTAACTAACATTATCACAGCGGACTTCACATCACTGATAGGCACATGCTGATTCAGCCGATGCACAGCACCTTTAGCCGCAGCATCTGCCTGCTCGTTACCCGATATGCCGACATGACCAGGCACCCAGCAGAAAAGGACACTGAAGCCACGACGACAGAGGCGACGATGCAGATCCAACACCGGAGATACAAGGGAATGGGAGTGTGACACTTCGCCATTCTCCAAGGTCTCTAAGACGCTGATGGAATCTTTATGCACTATAAAACGCCTATTTTTCTGCCGGAAGATATACTTCAGAGCTTCGTGTACAGCGACAAACTCAGCTGAAAAGACAGAAAAACGGTCGGGAAGTGAATAGCTCCTAACGTCCCTGCCACAGACGTAGGCACACCCAACATGATCTTCTGTTTTTGAGCCGTCGGTATAAACATCAACATAGCTAGGGTAACTAGCGAGGTGCGACGCAAAAAGCTGGCGAAAAATGACAGGATCCGTATTCGGTTTTGCAAAGCCCTGGAAGGGGCGCAAGTACGAAATCTTGTGGTTTCGCCAAGGTGGAGAATGCAAAGTCGGTTGCAGCATGGCATGCACATCACACAGCGGAGACAAAGTAAGTAACGTCCTCATGCGAAGTCCGAAAGGTGGAATGCAAGATGGCCGATTTTCAAAAAGTCGGTCAAACTGACTGTCAAGAAGAACAGCATGGAGTGGGTGATTACGTTGCGATAGGATACGGTAATACAACTGAAGCGACTGTTGCGAGTTGATGGTAAAGAAGGCTCACCGCAGATGACATATAAACTCTTAATGGGAGATGTCCTGAAAGCACCAGAACAGATTCGAAGGGCGGAATGATGAATCGTGTCGAGTTTCCGTAGCACGGATAAGCGTGCGGAACCGTACACGGCGCATCCATAATCCATTTTCGATCGAATGACCGCGCGATAAACCCGGAGCATGGTAGTTCGTTCAGCTCCCCAGGACGTGTTGGATAAAACTTTCAGCAAGTTAAGAGCCTGCTCAGACTTCCGCCGTAGATATATTACGTGCGGAAGGAAGGTTAACTTGCTATCAAACAACACGCCCAAGAAGCGAACAACGTTCTCCACAGATATCAAAGAATCTCCTAGGTATATTTGCGGGTCAGGATGCAAACCTCTGCGCTTACAAAAATGAACGCAAGAGGTTTTTTCGGCCGAAAACGTAAAACCGTTCTCCGAACACCATGTCATCATGCGAGATATTGAAGCTTGCAATGTAACGCATATCCTTACCTTGACACGAGATCTGCAGGTCATCGACATACAGATTGCCACGAACAGATGGTGGTAAACACTGTAAAATTCCATTAATTTTCAGGGAAAACAGTGTAACACTCAATACAATGCCCTGAGGAACTCCCTCTTCTTGAATGTAAACATCGGAAAGCGTTGTACCAATGCGAACTTGAAATTCTCGCAGTGACAAGAAGTTCGCAATGAATATCGGCAAGTGACCACGAAAGGTGTTATTACAAAGGTCACGAAGGATACCATATCGCCACGTCTGGTCATAAGCCTTTTCAATGTCGAAGAAAACAGACACTAAGTGGTTTGTTCTGACAAAGGCATTGCGAGCTTCGGATTCTAAGGCTATGATATTATCCATCGTGGACCGGCCACGCCGAAAACCGCTTTGTAGGGGTGACAGACAAAGCTGGGATTCTAACTGATACACTAACCGATTGTTAACCATTCGTTCCAGCAGCTTGCATAAACAGCTGGTGAGTGCAATTGGACGGTAATTGTTAGGGCTAGAGCCATCCTTTCCCGGCTTGGGAATAGGAATCACTATTGCCCTACGCCAAGAGGATGGAAAAGCATGTTCCTCCCAGATTCTATTAAATAGATACAGCAAATTACGGAGCGAGTTGCGAGAGAGATGCTGTAACATAGCATAACTAATGCCACCGGGACCCGGGGAAGTCATCCGAGTCTGCCGAAGGCAATTCTCCAACTCGTTCTCCGTAAAGGGGCAGTTGTAGGCCAGATCGGACTGAGTATCGAAATGCAAAGGTCTTGACTCGGCACGCAGTTTGTGTCGCATGAAAGTGGTCGGATACGACGACGCACTCGACACTGAACTGAAGGCGCTGCCAATGGCGTTACTTATTTCCTCTAAGGTAGAAAGTGTAACGCCATTTTGAACAATGCACGGTATTGGCTGGTCTGGATATAATCCTATGCATTTCTTTACTTTCGTCCAAAGCTGTTTACTGGGGGTGGATGGTGTCAATTCCGAAACGTACTTTTTCCACGACTCTCTCTGGCAACGTCAACGCACTCTACGAGCGTTAGCCCTTGCTTGCTTGAAAGCAACGAAATTTGGAGTGGTGGGATATCGGCGAAATATCCCCCACATTTTACGTTGTACTTTCAATGCTGCAGAACACTCAAGGTTCCACCACGGTTTCCAGTTTCTTCGACCATTAGGTGAGCTCTTGGGAATGGCTGCATCGGCAGCTACTATTATAACGTTGGAGACAAGACGAACCGCATCATCGATATCACCGTCGACCATAGCCTGGGTAATGGTTGCAATGTCTGTAAATCACGACCAGTTCGCAGACTCATATTTGAATCGCGCAGGGCGACAGACTACGGATCCAGTGCCGGACAGTGACACAAACACAGGAAAATGGTCACTTCCGCGAAGATCTGTCCCGACCCAAAAGTTGCAAGATGGAAAGATTGACGGTGAACAGATGGCAAGATCAATGATGTGAAAGGTCCGAGATGGCTCGTGGAAGTGAGTAGGATCACCATTATTGAGGAGGCAAAGATTGTGGTCAGTTATTAACTGCTCCACTTGCCTTCCTCGAGCGGTGTTACAGCTACTCCCCCACAACACATTATGAGCATTAAAGTCTCCAAGTATAACAAAAGGTTCCGGAAGCTGAGTCACCAAGTCGTCGAGAGTTCTTTGATCAACAACGTCGTTAGGTGGCAGATATATTACACACACGGAAATTAATATCCGCATCTGCACACGCACTGCAACCGCTTGAAGTGGAGTATTTAACGATAGGACAGAGTAGGGATAGCTGTGAGAGGTCAGGAGAGCAACACCTCCAGACGCTCGCACACCCGAAACATTGTCCTTCCGAATAATACTATAACGACGTAATTTGGCCGTGTCAGCTGACTTCAGGAAAGTTTCCTGAAGTGCGACACAGGCCGGATGGTAATCTGTGATCAAAGACTTCAGATGAGATAGTTTATTACGGAAACCGCGACAGTTCCAGGAAATTAAACTCGTCATCAAGAGGAAGAGGGAGATGGAGCACGAGCTGGAAGAGTTGAGGTGTCCATAGACACCCCAGCATCAGGATCAGAAAGATCCGAATTGGACGCGCAAATTTGGAGGGAATCCTCCTCCATACGCGCCACATTGCGAGGGTCTTTCAACTTACGTGAATGACTCACTCGCTTAGCAACTTCAGCACTTTTTAACTTTTTATGTATAGGTGGTTTTGGTGTAGAAGGTTTTGAGATGGAAGAACGGGATGTTTTATTAGGTTGTGAGTTAGATTTTGAAGGTGCGGTTGTTTGAGTTTTACTATTGTTTGATTTATTGGTGTTAAGAATAGGCTCCGTTTGGGTTTATGAGTTACACATAACTCTCTTGGAAGCGGCAACAGAGGCGTATGAAACACCAACTCTAGGGCTTCTAGCCTCGACCTTTTTGCGCGCTTCTAAGTATGACAGACTATTGTTGGCTCTTACGGTCTGAATCTCTCTCTCAACTATCCATTTTGGACAGGAGCGTGAGTATGATGTGTGATCTCCTTGGCAGTTGACGCATTTAGCTGGCTTTGTGCAGGTCTCAGATGCATGGTCAGGCTGGGCACATTGGGCACAGACCACGGAACCACGACACGATGCTTTCGAGTGTCCGAAACGTTGACACTGAAAGCAACGGAGAGGGTTCTGAACGTAGGGCCTGATGGGACACCGAAGGTACCCAGCAATAAGGAATGATGGTAATTTAGGTGTGTCGAAAGTCAAGATGAGATGCTTCGTTGGAAGCACTTTCCCATCTCGACGGATATTAATACGACGAACACCAGACACATGTTGGTCGTGTAGATGCTCCAGGATTTCCTCTTCGGGGGTATGGAGGAGATCGGCCTCCGATATTACTCCTCTCGAAGAGTTCAAATATCCATGAGGAGCCACGGACACAGCAATATTGCCAAACATATTTATCTTAGACAACTGCGCAGCTTGTACTGCTGTCAATACTTCAACAAGGAGGTCACCAGAACGGAGTTTCTTTATTGATTTCACATCGCCTATAACAGAATTTATACATTTTTGAATGAGGAAAGGTGAAACAGTGGTGAAGTTGCCTTCCGTACGCTTAACTATAAAGAAGCGAGAAGTTTGATTGATGTTATATGATCTAGATGATGCACGTTGATTAGTACTTGCTTTGGTTGAGTTATCCATAAAAATGGGCCGTATGTTCGGTCCCCGGCGGCACCACCCACCATGGAGCCCAACAAGGGGACGCCGGTTACTGCGCCAGTGCTAACCGGGAACTATACGCGCGCGGCCAATGACCGGTTGCTTAGCCGTGAGCCAGTGAAAAATGTCTAACCGACCAGCCGATTGGTACACACGGGACCAATGTGCACCTCCCGTTTACCTGAAGCAAGGGCCAAAGTAGTGTGTTGGAGAGTCATCTTACTAAAGCCCACATTATGGCGAAGAATAAAACCCCTCAACTACCAGGATCCCCATTTCCTGGGACACGGGTCTCCACGCACGGCAAACATGTGGGCAGTTGATCGCCATTAGAAGCTAGAAGCACAGAATGGCTACAGCTTCTGATGAGGAGCCCTCACCTCCGAAGAGGTAACCGCAACGAGGGGAGAAAAAAAGGTAAAAGTAGAAGGACGAGAGGAGAAGAAAAGGGAAAGGAGGGAAAGTTCGCTGGGGTACCTCGGGATTGCGACACCCGTGTTTACCTAAAGAAGGTAAACCCCCTGAGGGGTGGAAGGATCGGAATTAAGAGTACTAACAAAGTGTAAAACTGAAAGAGGGATGAATTGGGTACTAAGCATAAATGGTGAGACGTACCCAAAAATTAAGAACTTAAAGCGTTTTAAACTTGAGTGGGAATGTTATAATTTTCGTGACTACGTTAGGCCCCGAATCTGTTATAAGTGCTGGCGGTTTGGCCACCCAAAGAAGTATTGCAAGCAAACAAATATAAATTGTAAAAATTGTGGGACTGAAGGACATGAAATGAAAGAATGTGTAAAAGAGACATGCTGTGTGAACTGCTTGAGGTTTAATGCGGTAAATAAAGTGAAAATTGACGATAAACATATGCCCCCCGATACGAGGTGCCCGAAATATTGTGCTGAGGTGGAGCGCATTAAGAATCAAACTTTTTATGGCGAGTAATTTTTTGTCTCATACTTGTGTTCAACATTCTTTTGTTGGTGGTTCACACAGTTTTGTTTCTAATTCTGACTATGGCAATCCAGTTGTGTGTAAATGCACACATCTTAATTTTAATAAGTCTATTAATTCAGTAAAGGAATTTACAAGTAGTTTACATTTCGATATTATTTCAACAAGTGAGCCCTATTTTAAAAGGGGTGAGAAACATAGATTGGAATGTTTCCCGAGTAACTATCAGAGTATCTATTTTTGTCATGAACCTAAAGCGGCGTTAATCATTAAAAGAAGTATCAAGTATGTTAATTTGATTAACACGGAATATCTGGTGGGTATTAAGTGTGGAAATGGTGATAAATTTTTCTTATTTATAACTGTTTATTTACCGCCTGCAGGTGGGAAAATGGAAAGAGTAGATTCACAGTGGGGTCAGATGCTAGATATTCTAGAGAGAAATAAATGAAAAAAAATTGTTTTATTAGGAGATTTTAATGGGAAGTCTACGGTTTAGGGAAGGAGGCCCACTGACGTACGGGGAGCGGCAATAATAGATTTAGTGATTAGATTAGATGGCATTATACACAATGACCCTACAAGCTTACCTACATATTATGGTCCAGCAGGACAAGGCTGGCCTGATTTGACAATCACTTTTGGAATGAACAAGAGTACATAAGAGAGTGGAGAGTGGTAGACGAGTAAGTACTGACAGATCACAACGTTATACGATTTGATATAGTAATGGATGATGTAAGTAAAAGAAGAGATAATGATCCAAGATGGGAGATAAAGAATATGGGATGATGGAGTTTTAGAATGGAACTTAGAAAAGTAATGGAAAAGTTAGAGCAAGAAATGGAAGAAACGGGAATTGATGGTGTAATAGAGAAATTTAATGAGGGAATTACGACACTATGTAAGAAACATAGGAGGAAAAGAAACAAGATGACTGAGTTCAACGCTTATTGGTGGAATGAGGACTTAAGAATAAAAAGAAGCAAAGTGAGGGCACTTAGAAGATTGTATCAAAAGATGACTGACGCCCAAGATAGAAAGAATAGGCTGATTAAATTCAAAGAAGAGAGTGCAAGGTATAAGAAGTTGATAAATAATGCGAAAAGAAGTACTTTCAAGGAATATTTAGATAACTTAACTGTGAAAGATACTTTTGGTGCAGTAACGAATATCATTTCTGATAAAAGACAAAATGTAACCGAAAAAGTACAGGATTTAAACGGCGTAATTGTGTATAATGAAGAAGAAATAGAACGAGTTCTAACAGAATATCATTTTAATAGGATAGTAGAAGAGGAAGAGGACACGGAGGTGAGTGATGATAGTGAAAATTCTATTGAAATAACTAATCTTGAAATTGAATTAACTATGAGTGAAATGTCAAAAGGCAAAGCACCTGGATATGAGGGATTTACACCAAGTATTATTCAAGAAACATATAATATTAATAAGAGAGTGATGTATTGCTTATTTAATAGATATTTGAACGAGGGTTACTTTCCAAAGGAATGGAAGAAGGTTAAGGTTATTTATTTTAGAAAAGGGGAGAAAGATCCATTGTTTCCAAGTTCGTATAGGCCTATAGGGGAGAGTAGTACACAGTGAGACAGGGTACACAGTGAAACAGAGAATCTTTTATAATGAAGTTTATTTTAGTGCCGCTAGATGTCAGGCTGTTCAGTGACGTTTTGTTTGGAGTAATTGCCGCCCACATTTCAAGCGTGGATGTTCGTTCTGTTGGAAGCTACGAAACGAAAATGATTTTTTGAACATAAAAGTAAGTTATTTATCTCTGTTATATGTCATATATCTTCAGTTTAATTGTATCTATTACTTTGGATTGAATATTGTATATATGCTGCACTATTTCTCCACTTAATACCAAGGATTTAACTAAAGAAAAACAATGGAAAGGATATCTAGCCATTTTTTTAACAAAGTGAAGTGGAACACTGGTACAGAGTGAAACAAGTCTCACTGTGTACCATGATAACTGTATTTATTCCATAATAGCAGTGTGCATTAAATGTCACTATAATGTGACGTTACTGTAATGTAATGTATTTAGCATTATGAATTTTCTCAATTTTTATCAACTCAATTTTGAATTACTAAGATTTTGCTATTACACATTATAATGAATTTCACATCTTAACATTGTAACTTGTGATATAACATCTTAGCTTGTATTGCTGTATAAATACACAGAACCGAGACTATCATTAATAATGTTATTTAAATATTTTTTGGTACTAAATATGATTTTTTCAGAGTTATGATGGTACGGCCTAAGAATTTGCCAAGGTTGGTTGGTTGGTTTGTTAGGGTTTTATGGCGCAAGGTCCAAAATAGGACATAATGCGCCAAACACAAGACAGAGGCAGGTTGTTTAGTTGGTTTGTTGGGGTTTAATGGCGAAAGGTCCAATAGAATTTGCCAAGGAAAATTGGAACAACTGGAAAAGAACAGATGGTTTGTAGCTGTGAAATTAGCCCTACAGGAAAAGTACTCCATTCGAAAAGCAGCTAAAAAGGAAAATGTCCCCTTTCAAACGTTGTATAGCCCTGTTAGTTGAGAAAGTTGAAAAGAAGAGACAGCTCCCGATTAAGAGTGAAAATAAGTTTTCCAAAAGCTCGCTTCGAAAAAAACCAACACGCCGTAGTATTAAAGATGTTGATAGCTCTTATGATGAAGAAACTAAAATGGTGCTGGATGACTCTTCAAGTTATGATGAGAATGAAGAAAATTTTCAGTTTCCCAAAGTAGTGCCTGATGTTCATGTTGACGATTATGTTCTTGTTTGTTTCCCAAATGATGTGTTCTACATTGGGAAAAATTTGTCAGAGATGGACGAGGATAGTGATTTTGAAGTCACTTATCTACGCAAAAGTGAGAAATATAATGCCTTTCTGATGCCAAACATTCCAGATGTGGCCTCTGTAAATAAACTGGATATTGTCATGATTCTGCCTCAGCCAATGCCCATGAAAACAAAAAGATTGTCAGGATATATCCGTTTTGAAGTGCGGCTTGACCTTGTAAATGTTCGGTGACTTTACCAAGATTAACAATTGATTGCTTCATGAAAACTTGTGTATAATGAAGCATTGTTTGTGTTTAGTATTGTGACAAAATATTTTTTAAATAAATAAATTAGCAATGTCTCACTGTGTACGAGGTGTGGTACACAGTGATACTAATGCTGATATTATTTTAACGTTAATTATTTCTGGTTTCTATTCATATGTATTAATTAATTTTGTGTGAAAGATTTTGCCAATAAAACAGATTTAAACATTCAATAGATAAATTTCTTCAGTCGGTTGTATTTAGCTCTTAATTAACGTTTTTTAAAAATTTGTCTCACTGTGTACTACTCTCGCCTATGTCTGCTACCTGTATTGGGTACGATACTCCATAAGATAATTACAAACAGGCTGGTTACGCATTTGGAATCAAACAATTTGTTATCGAAATCACAACATGGGTTTAGAAGGAACCTGAGCACTCTTCATGCACTCAATAACATCAAGAAAATAATTTATGAAAATAAAAGTACGGATGAACATACTTGTCTTATTTCATTGGACATTAAGAATGCTTTTAATACTGTGAGAAGAAGTAGTGTAATAAAGGAGTTAAATAAACTAAAGATTGAACCTAAGTTACATAAATTAATAATTAGTTATATTAGTGATAGAAAAGTTATTATGACAAGTGGTGAGCATGAGTACAACGTAGGGGTCCCTCAGGGAGGGATCTTCCCTGGGCCCTATATTGTGGCTCATGATAATTAATGAATTACTAGACATTGATAGTTTAATAACTGGTATATGCAAGCTTTTGCTGATGACCTAATGATAAGGATTAATAGTAAGGTTAGTTATAAGTTTAAGGAAATTTCAAGAGAAGTATTGGATAGATGGTATAATTGGGCAAATAGGAATGAATCGAATTTCAGTATTGATAAGTGTTCTTATACAATAGTTGCTAGTAAAGGTATTATCAAAATCAAACCAACAATTAAGCTGGCGGGCGAAAATATAAAGTATCATAAAGAATTAAAGTATTTAGGGGTGTTAATTGATTGCAAGTTGAAATATTTACAGCATCTGGTTGGTTGGTTGGTTGGTTTGTTGCGGTTTTATGGCGCAAGGTCCACAGTAGGATATAAAGCGCCAAGCACAAGACTAGAGCAGAAAAGTAGTATGTACAAAAGCTGAAGCCAACACCAAGATAATAGGTTTAAAACTAACACATTTCAGCAATACAAGGCATGGAAATATATCAAAAGGACGATAAAAGCCTGTGTAAACGTGATAAAAGAAATGATATGTATAAAGTGATGATGATGCGATACAAAAAGTGATATATAAAGGTAATAAAATAGATGATATTTAAAATTGATAAAATGTACATTAACCGTAAGGTATAAAAAGGTAAAAAGATTTTGAGTAAAATCAATAATAAAAGCAAATTCTATGTATAAGATCGGTCGAAAACAAGAAGGCAAATAAGGAAGGCTGGGGTGGCTCCCCCAGCAGATCAGACAGGTTGGGTGAACTGCAACCGAAAAAGGTATTATAGTGAGGTTGCAGAGTGGGGCAGGACGTCAAAATATGTGACACAGTGAGTAATGATTGGCAATGCTCGCAAAGAGGAGCATTCTCTACCGTCAACAGGTATTTGTGTGTCACAAGTGAGTGCCCAATCTGAGCCGAGTGAGTATGACGTCTGCTCAGCGCAGTTGAGCTGATGGCCAAGCACCAATACATGGTTTAATTTGTCGCAGCTTATTATTAACCTGCACATTCCAGTCAACTTGCCATTCGTTCCTAACTAACTTTTTCACAGCGGACTTCACATCACTGATAGGCACATGCTGATTCAGCCGATGCACAGCACCCATAGCCGCAGCATCTGCCTGCTCGTTACCCGGTATGGCGACATGACCCGGCACCCAGCAGAACAAAACACTGAAACCACGACGACAGAGGCGACGATGCAGATCCAACACTGGAGATAAAAGGGAATGGGAGTGTGACACTTCACCATTCTCCAAAGTCTCTAAAACGCTGATGGAATCTGTATGCACAATTAATCGCCTATCTACCTGTCGGAAGATATACTTCAGAGCTTCGTGTACAGCGACAAACTCTGCTGAAAAGACAGAAAAACAGTCTGGAAGTGAATAGCTCCTAACGTCTCTGCCACAGACGTAGGCACATCCAACATGATCTTCTGTTTTTGAGCCGTCGGTATAAACATCAACATAGTTAGGGTAACTAGCGAGGTGCGACGCAAAAAGCTGGCGAAAATTGACAGGATCCATATTTGATTTTGAAAAACCCTGCAAGTACGAAATCTTGTGGTTACGCCAAGGTGGAAAATGCAAAGTTGGTTGCAGCATGACATCCACATGACAGAGCGAGGACGAAATAAGAAACGTCCTCATGCGAAGTTCAAACGGTGGTATGCAAGATGGCCGATTTTGGTAAATTCGGTCATTCTGGTTGTCAAGTAGAACAGAATGTAATGGGTGATTAGAATGCGATAGGATACGGTAGTACAACTGAAGCGAGAATTGCTTGCGAATAGATGGTAATGAAGGTTCGCCGCAGATGACATTTAAGCTCTTAATTGGCGACGTTCTGAAAGCCCCAGAACAGATTCGGTTGGTTGGTTGTTTGGGGTTTAATGGCGCAAGGTCCAGAGAGGACATGCTGTGCCAAACACATAGTAAAACCCGAAAATCATTACACAAATCAGTATTTTAAATAGTAAAAACCAGTGAAAGTCAAAAAGGTAACAGTAATATAATTTATAAGAGAGATGGATAAAAGGTGATAAGAAAAATGATAGGATAGGAGATAAAACGATTTAAAAACAATGGTTAAAAGGGTGATAAGAGCATTGAAGGTAAAAGCACTATTTAGGCGGTGATAAAAACCGGTCAAAAATAGCAAATATTAACGACAGTTTCACATACAGGTGATTATTACAGATATATATTACAGGTTAAAAAAATGTCATGTAATTTAGATACTAAAGCCTGTCATAATACAGGCAAAAAAAAGTCATATAAAAAGAGAAGATAACAGTAATATAAAACAATACAGTTTAAATATGGTAAGAGCAATAAAATACAAAAGTGAAAAAAAGGCAAGAGTGATTCTAAAGAAGAAAAAAAAAATCAAAATTCTGGACAGGGAAATCCCCATCCAGGTTAGAAGCAAGAACTAGAAAAGGACAAAAGAAAAGAAGGAGAGACCGAGTGACCTCTCCTTTCAGGTTGAGAGACAACAGATGGGATGTCCTTACATTCTGTCTCATCGGTATCAGACATACCGGAAGTATAAATCTCTATCATGTCGGGATAACAGTCTTGAATATCTGTTTTCTTTAAATACTTCGGATCTTTTGGTTTGTTTGATATAACAGGTTTATTGGGTTGTTCAAAAACTATTTTGGATGGCTTATATTTTTTTGGGTATTTTACAGGTGGAAGAGCACGAGTTGTTCTATTTCTGTTGGGTTCTATTTAAAAATATTGAGAAGTTGCGGATGATTTGTTTTTACTCAATGAGGTGGTAGACTGTTTTGAATTAGAATTTAGAGACATTTTATTTTCTTGAGAGAATGATTTGCCACGTGCAGGAAATGCACTGTTTAAGTTTGGTGGATTGTTTTGTAAAGAAGAGCTGGGTCGAGTTGACTTCTGCTGAGGTTTTGTTTCAGTTGACTGACAAGACACGGATTTCGACTTTGCTGGGAGGGTGTCAGTTTGTACACCGACTGATATCATATTTTTAGGATTTGCTGCCGCTGCATACGAAAGACCTACAAGTTCTGGTGTCAATTAACCGCCGGGCTTCCGGATAAGAGATTTTGTTAATAGTCTTAACTGTCTGAATTTATTTTTCCCTTGCCCATTTCAAACATATCATAGAAAACGCTGGGTGATTGCCATTACAATTCCTGCACCGAAATTCTTCCAGGCACTTACCGCTGTCGTGACTCACTTGACCACATCGAGCACAAGTTAGGGATCCACGACAAGCATCTTGAGAATGGCCAAATCGCTGGCATTTATAGCAGCGCAGCGGATTTGGTATATAAGGCCTCACTGGACAGCGCAAATAGGCAGCTTTAATATGCGTTGGGAGATTTGGACAATTAAAGGTCAGAATGATGTGCTTGGTAGGCAGCACTTTACCGTCACGGTGTATGGTTATTCGACGAACATTTACGACACCTTGGTCCCTTCAGTTTTCCAAAATCTCTGGCTCGGGAACATTAAACAGCTCTGACTCAGAAATTACTCCTCTTGAAGAATTCAGAGTCTTGTGTGGTGTTATAGTGGCGGAAAACGAACCAAATGAAGTGCATTTAGACAGTATTGATGACTGTTGGGTCGAAGTGACCTCTATCATAAGGTCTCCTGATGGCAATTTGCGCATTAGGGGGACTTCTCCTATAATTGATTTCACTGTTTTCTCTATTAGAAAAGGTGAGAGAGTTGAAAAGGATTGGTAAACGAGTTTCACAATAAAAAACTTAATAAAATTTTCAAACTTGCACATTTGTTGCTCCGTAGAAGGGAGAGAGGATTTAATTTCCAGTGGTGATTTATCCCTTACCATGGGATTTAAAGAAAAAGTATCCATAAAAAAGGGGCTTACAATTCAGATCCCGGCCGCACCACCCACCATGGAGCCCAACAAGGGGATGCAGATTACTGCACCAGTGCTAGCCGGGTCTATACGCGCACGAAACGACGCTGAAGCAGCCTCCACCCTTAGCGAGATGCCCAGTAATCATAACGATTGTTTGGTTCCAAGCCGAAGAAAAAATCAACGACCAGCCGATTCATACAATAGGGAACCACTATGTACCTCCCGTTTACCTGAAGCGGGGGTCAAAGCAGTGTATTGGGATACCAAAATTGTCCCTCAACTGCCAGGATTCCCTTTTCCAGGGACACGGGTCTCTACGCACGGCAAACACGTGGGTGATATACACATCATTAGAAGCTAGAAGCAACAGAGAGACAACAGATTCTAATGAAGTGCCCTCGCCTCCGAAGAGGAACCACACCGAGGGAGAAAAAAAGTAAAGGAAGAGAGGAGAGGAGAGGAAACGGGAAAGGAGAGATATTTCACTGGGGTACCTCGGGATTGCGACACCCGTGTTTACCTAAAGAAGGTAAACCCCCTGAGGGGCATAACAGATTCGGAGGGCGGAGTGATGGATAGTGTCCAGTTTCCGTAGCACAGAGAAACGTGCGGAGCCGTACACTGCACATCCATAATCCAATTTCGATCGAATGATCGCGCGACAAACTCGGAGCATAGTAGACCGTTCAGCTCCCCAGGACGTGTTAGATAGAACTTTCAGTAGATTAAGAGTTTGTTCAGACTTCCGCCGTAGATGCATTACGTGCGGAAGGAAAGTTAACTTTCTATCGAACAATACTCCTAAAAAGCGAACAACGTCCACGACGGTGATCCCTTCGGAGCAGAAATTTTTCGCAACTCGCAATCGTTCAGCGCTTAGAACTTCTGTTTTCAAAACCCGAATTAAAAGTTCCAGGTCATTCGTTTTTGAATCAGAAGAACGAGAAATGGAATTTATTTCTCTTTCCCAAGCAATTAAAATATTTTCAGGAATGGAAGCTTCAACAAGTGGGTAAAGCATGCATGCGTATTTTTCTTTAGTTACACCTAAATTTTCTAAGCAACGTTATCGCGCATCTAACTGATCAACTAAATCAGTAAAAGACAAATTATGTGTAGGATTTAAAACTAATTTTAAGAGTTCGCGCCCATATAATTCAATAAGAACTCTGTCATCTGCGTAACGTGCTTTTAAATTTGTGATGACAGTTTTGTAATCACTTTTAGACACTTGATAGGCTTGACTGAGAATGAAAGTTATAATGATAGGATGAATGATATTACTATCAATGAAATTGACTATATAATAGGTACTATCACTAAAGATAAGGCCCCAGGTTATGACGGGTTTACAATTAGCATTATAAAAGAGGTCTATAAAAGTAATAAAAATTTAATAAAATATCTGTTTAACAGATGTTTAAAAGAGCAATACTTTCCAGAAAAATTGAAAAAAACGGTGGTCGTTTATTTTCCGAAACCAAACAAAGATTTAAAGAAGGCTGGTTCTTACAGGCCCATATGTCTATTACCCGTAATGGGTAAAATATTGGACAAAATATTAACTAATAGACTGATCATTCAATTAGAAACTAAAAAGGAACTATCTGATAATCAGTATGGGTTCAGAAGAGGCACCAGCACTTCCCATGCCCTTTACAAAATACTAACAGATATTAAGGAAAATAAAGAAAACAAGAATCATACTTGCATTATATCACTCGATATACAGAACGCCTTTAATACTGTCAAAAAAAATATCCTTATCAACAAACTAAAAAGTCTTAATCTGGAAAAAAATTTTATGGGTATATTGATAAGTTATCTGACAGACAGAAAAATAATTACGAAAAAGGGGTTAATCAATTATAATATCTGCGTACCGCAGGGTTCTTCACTGGGTCCAATATTCTGGCTTGTCTTCATTAATGACTTGCTTACCGAATTCAACAATAAAGGAAATGCTAAGATTCAAGCATTTGCTGATGATCTAATTATATTGATCAACTCACCTGTTGTACATAAATTTACTAATTATGCTGCGGAAGCTCTGGGCCAATGTCATGACTGGATAGCCAAAAATAAATTGAAAATCAGTATTGAGAAGTGTTGCTACACCATTGTTCCTAGCAGAGGTCAAATCACCAGAAAACCAACTATTAAAATCGGAGACGACACTATTAAATATCAAAAAGAAATTAAATATTTGGGAGTATTCATTGACACAAAACTTAACTTTATGGGACACTTAGAAAAGGTCAATGAGAAAGCCCTGGGACTATTTTACAAGTTAAATAGAATATCTAAAAAAACTTGGGGAGCCAGGCCTGGGATAATAAAGGAAATTTACGAGACAGTAATTGAAAAAATCATACTGTATGCTGCAGAAGTGTGGTATAGAGACTATGGAAAAATGAATAGTAAATTGAAGCAAATACAGAGACCCTATCTATTATTCATCACTAAATGTTATAGGACGGTGTCTACCGATGCTTTGAATATACTGGCAGGGTGTGTGCCATTAAACCTTAAAGCTAATACAATCAAACAATTATTTAATCTTTATGATAACAAAAAGGAAATTGAAATTAATGGAAATAATTACAATACTAATAATACATGCACTAGAACTAGAAATATTAGGAAAGTGAATGAATTGGTCAGATTTGAGTGGGATAAACAACTCAGACCAAGTACAAATATTAGAATATATACTGACGGATCAAAAAAGGATCAGAAAACGGGCTCTGGAGTGGTAGTTTACGAGAACGAAAATATTCATAAGAAGATCATGGAAAGAATAGAAGGTGCCAACTCCTATACAACTGAATTACATGCGATTAGAATGGCAATAGATTACATATTAAGAACAAATATCAAAAAGTGTGATCTTTACACGGATTCTCGTAGTGCATTATATGCACTTAACACATTAAACGATAAAGGAGATATAATAAATGATATCAAACAGAAAATTATAGATAATAAATTAGTAATCAAATTTCACTGGGTAAAAGCACACATTGGAATTAAGGAGAACGAAGAAGCTGATGCAACAGCGAAAGAGGCTACGAAATTAACGAACATCAATCATAAATATAAATGGACAAGAAATAAAATCAAATATTTATTAAAAAGGGAAGAAATGAGAAGGTGGCAGGATTATTGGGACACCAGCACGAAGGGCAGAGTGGTGAAAGAAATTTATAGTGAAGTCAAGAAAGAAAGATTAATTTCAAACTTTTATTTAAATCAAGCCATCACAGGACATGGTGCCTTTGGCAGTTACCAAAATAAATACCACAACAAATCTGATCAGTGCACTTGCCAATCTTTACAAACTGTTGAACATTGTTTATTTGAATGTCCGGACTTAATACAATACAGAACCCACTTACCTTATAATGCTCTAAACTGGGATAGGAAAAGATTTTTTAACGATTTTTATTGTAAAAAATATATATGTAAAATTGTCTCTGTACTTTTGGACCAACATTATTCTTTTCCTGATTGAATTTCTCGTTTTTTTTTTTTTCTTCTTTTTTTTTTTTTTTTTTTTTCTTCTTTTTTTTTTCTTTCTTTCCATTTTCTTCTTTCTTCCTCTGGGTGTTCCTGTGCGTACAAACTCAATAATGAAACAATTACTTGGTGGTTTTAACTCTTTTATTTAGGCAAAGTTATTTATACTCTATACTCTGTATAACTTATCAGAGTCTTGATAGTTAGTTGCTGGTTTGTACGCTCCCTTGCCTGAGCATTGTGCTTGTAATCTATTTACAAAAAAAAAGGGGGAAAAAAAAAGAAAAAAAAAAATATATATATAGTTATATATACTTATGCAAAATTGCTTACAAGTGTCGGATTTATTACATTCGACTATATAATTCTAATGATTCAAATTCTATGTATTAATGAATAACTTATGTGTTTTCTACTTGTATGGTAATAGTATATACCTCAATATTACTTTTATCTAATATCTACTTACTTCTCATTACTACTTATGTCCGTACAAAAAAAAAGGAAAAAAAAAGAAAAGAAAATATAATAATAATAATATTAACAAGGGAAAATAATATAAATAAATAAATAAATAAATAAAATAAATTAATAAATTAATAAATTAGTTCTAATTTTGTGGTGCGTTATGGTACTTAACTGCTGAAAAATAATATGAAACTGGCATTATATTGGGAAAAAAAATTTTTTTTCTTACTAAAAACAAAAAAAATTTTTGGGATTTATTGTCTCGCTTTAATTGTTGGATACCGTTTATATTTAGCTAAATTTAATTAATTAACAGTGCCAATTGCTGGTATGTTGGTTTTAAGTCCTTATAGTTTTTCTTGTGTTCGAAGTTGCTCGCGCAGTTTTGGACCTTCACTGTTATTCTAAGGGTGAGGTACCGGGTTCGGGCCCCGCTGATGTCGTGTGGAACTAATCTACTAGAAACGGTTTGTTTTTAGTATTTTTAATATTTAATGCACTCTTGTCACCTAGTACTTTAAAAAAAAAATATATATATTTAATTGGCTATTTATATTTATTTAATTTAATCTAAATACTACTAAACAACTTAAGACTTATACTTCACTATTGGTTGTTTCCACAGGGGGCCTCTGGTGCTGTGGCCTGGTATCTACCCGATTTAAATATGTTTGTATCATGTAAAAGTTGTGTTTATATTCTCAAAATTATTTTATACAATCAATTTCTTGATTACTTTTATTACTTTGTAAATTAAAATATGTAGAATTCGTCAAATTTGTAGTTACCGTATGGAAATTGGTTATTACGTGTTGTTTTGCAGTCTCTGACGAGCCAAAAAAGGGAAGGGAAAATCCTTGTACATGAAATGCGTTATTATTTGAAAATAAATAGCATTTATTTATAGTTAACACTGTGGGGTTGCACCATTTGCTGTAAATCTTAATAAAATGTTAAAAGGGCTTCGCTGACAAATTGTCAATGTAATAGGCTTAATGACTGTCACTGGGTATATTCAAACTTTAAACATCATACTTAGTCAGGCTTAGCAAATTAACACGTTATATACTAAGATAACAAATATACAAATAGGAGCAAGAACTTACCTAAACTACTACTGCTTATCCCGGGATTTAGTGGGTGAAGTGCACAAATTGAAATTTGCTACAATTGATATCAAAATACAATCAGTACAAATGTAATTGCTTTTTGTGTATCCAATCAATATTCTTGGTCTAGGAGCTGTGCTGCTGCTAATTAATATGATATGGGGACTATTAATTAAATTTAAGTATGGCCCTAAAATAAAATTAAATACTATGGGAATTATTAAATTGTTTTAATTAATGAATTCTTGCGTTGTTTATTTAGAAATAGTAATTAGTTGAGCAATGTGTTTATACTATGTGTATAAGTGCAAATACAAATTTTAGTTATCGTGGTGGTTAGCACAGCGGTATGGCCCCTAGCAGTTTGTCAATGGTTGAGATGCCGTGTTCGGGCCCAGCCGATGTCGGGAGGAATTCGTCGCTAATAAATGGTGTCATGGTTAAAGAAAATAAAAAAAAAGAGAAAAAGTAATTAAGGATTGTTTGTCCCCTTAAAAAAAAAAAAATAAATAAATAAAATAAAAGAAAATTATAATTTAAATTTGAATTTATATAATTATGGTTAATTTACTACAACAACTGCTCTATAATTTAAATGTTTCCTCCGGGCTTTGCTGGGGCTCGTTCCTGGTATTCCTATATTTATTGTATTATAATTTGGGTGCTGCACTAGGGCACTAATGTTTAAATTATTATAATGCGTCGAAGTAGTGATGCAATTCTGTCACTTATTGTTTGAAACACTTTGAAATTAATATAACTATTGGTACTATTGGTCTAATTAATTATATGATAATTGGCACCTATTGTAATTATGGTTAGAATTGTCAATGAAATTCTAAGTGTTGTGCACTACAATTCTATTACAAATTTATATTGTACTATGATTATTGTCATGGGGAACTATATTGTTAAGCTCACAGAAGCTTTTCCCTATTTTTTTGTATAGTAGATTGTATTATTGTATTACTGTGTAGAATTTAACTTATCATTGTTTCCCTTTCACAATGTGTTAAGAATTTCTGTGGAAGGAAAAGAATAAGAGGAGGAAAAAATGTTTCTTCTGTCTAGCGATTGTCATTAATAGGAGTAGTTTTTGTTATTATCGACGGGATTCAGATTGAGAGGCGTTTTAATTTTGCCGATTTTTCCCTGCGTGCCCTGTTGGGCCGGCGGGTTTACTGTCGGTTGACTGGTTTGGAGTATATTATTGCCGATACGCGAAAGCGTGGGGGGCTGTGGTGATGGTTTCTATTTGATAGGCTTGAACAAAATCAAAAGCCCTACCTGTGGTTGTGTGCATTAAATAAGCGAGTTTCACGTCATCCTCGATTTTCGGATCACCATCAATTTTCTGGAACATTGACCAAAACGAAAACCAATTTTTAGGACTACCATCAAATTCTGTGAGCATCAACTTTGGTAAATTCAAATTTAAAAATTCGGACGACTTGGAAGCAACGCTCATCAGTGGCACGATGTTGTCGGAAGGCTTTAAAAAATCTAAATACCGTGTTTTGGCACACGTAAAATTGTCTAGATACGTTTCTGCTTTCTTGAATTCCTGTTCTAAAACTGAATTCAGCTTTGACACCTCCCCCTTCTCCATAGTACTTTCGTTTTGCGACAAATGGGACTGGACAATCTCCTCGTCCTTGGATAGCAACCGTAGCATTTTCTCCTTAAGCTTAGCAAATGCCTGAGTAGCAGAAGCAACATTCTGTGCAGTTATGCACGCATCTAATTCGGAAATTGTCTTCGTGACAGTAGACCGAAAAGCTTTTCGTTCTAGAATTAAAATGTTCACCATTTTAAATTGGGTTGAATTTTAAGTTGGGCGCCAGATATTATATGTCGGAAATATTTCTTTAGAGCAACGAGTAAAAACGACTTGATTTCCTTTAAAACCCTTTAATGGACGAACGCACGACAACACCACACAACAACTGACATTCTCAAGAGCGAACTAACAACTAAAAGTTACAGTTACATTATCTGTTTCCGGCGCGCGTTAGAAGTTCCGTCTAGTGAGGAGGTAGGATGACGCAACAGCAGTCGATATAAGCTAACGAACCAGAAACCCGCTGGACTAGTTAAACGTCAGTTTATGCTGAGATTTGAAGTTCTCGCAATCGATCTCTTTGGTCCCATGCCAGAGACATCAACTGGAAAAAGATGCATTTTCATTGTGGAAGACACAAATACTAAGTGGGTTGAGTTGTTTGCCCTTAATGAAGCCACGGCAGCTAACTGTGCTAAAACATTACTAGAAGTCTATTTACGGTATGATCTACCTCAAAGGTTAATTAGTGATAAGGACCACAATTTGTTAGAGCCGTCATGCAACTGACGTGTCACCTGTTAAGTATCACACGATATCTCATACCAGTCTATCATCCATAAGCCAACCCATCAGAACGCAAAATCCGGGACTTGATGCCCCGCCTTGCAATTTTAGTTGGAGAAGAACATACTGCCTGGGAAGACAAGCTTCCTTTGATCCGATTTGCGATGAATACTGCTACTTGTGACACCACTGGTCACACTGTTGCATACCTACAGTTTGGTAGAGAGCTGAGAACAACGGACGATGTGGTTCATGATATAAGAGGAGTTATTGATAACGACAACTTCATACCTGAGATTACACCGTATCTGAAAAGATTTGCTCGTCTAACTACCCAGATAAAAGATAGAGTTGAAAACAAACAAGACAGGTGAAAGGAAAATTTTGATCGTCGTAGACGACAGATATACTTTAAACCTCGTCATCAAGTTTGGGTTACTATTATTCCCATCAGCAAAAATAAAAGAAGTTGAAAATTAATGCCCTATGGCGGCCCCGAACTAACTCGCTTCACTGTCGAGGACCCGCAATAGCGCAACCGAGTTTGTGTGTTTCTATCCGTTTCAGATGAGCAGGGCAGAGACGGGGTTAAAGCATTAACAAGCTTTATTAACATTAAAACGAAAGACATTTAAGACAGAACTACACATCATAATAAACGAAAATATACACAGAGCACTTCCCGTGCGTCGAAGGCTTTACAAGCCAACGTAACTTTCCGCATTCACGCGGGCACCCTTTGGGAACTCCGTCTGGAGTATCCAAAAATCTCTCTCCGAGAGCGATGACCTCTTAGGTCCCCCGTTCTCTGTGTTCTCCTCAGTTCGCCGTCGCACCCACGACGTGTCGGCCTTATCTGTCCATGACGTCATCACAGCTCCCCGCCGAAATATTCAGTCTCCCCCGATCATAAACAAGACAAGGGGGGGTCGCCGACGCTACAGACATGACAGGGGGGTCGCCGACATTACAGCTCCCTCCCCCTTAAAAGAAATTTCAGGGGTGAAATTTCCAAAGAAGGTGCTGGACTAATAAGCCCACCTGAAAATAATCTCTAGAGAGGTCACATACATAGGCCCAATTCAGCCAATTAACACACTAGCTTTAAAAAATAAATTTTACCAGAGTCCGGAATTAAAATTAAAACTTTCGCTTATTCAGTTTTGGAAACCTACCTGATTATCACCTCTCTATGAGTGCGGGTTTATTCCTTCCAAACAAAACCCTTTTACACATGGAAGTTTATCATATCATTTAATACACTTACAATTCTTAGAACTGAAACTTCGTTCAATTACACATTTACACACATTACATTAACATTACATTTGAACAACAAATGAGTGAAAATTTGATCCATATAAAAAAAGAATACACACAATTTACTATGCATTGACACATTAGTTTGAACTGACTTAATGTCATAACAACATACACCTAATTTTATCTAATTTCCTTTTGAGAAAACCAACAATCACACTACCGCAACCCCTTCTTTCCTACTTAGTCCATCCGCGTTCCCATTTAACTTACCCGGTTTATGTTCTATCTCGAAATTGTATGGTTGTAAACATAAAGCCCATCGCGTTAATCTGGAATTAGTTCCCATCATTTTCTTGAGGAAAACTAACGGATTGTGATCCGTTTGTATACGGAACTTTTGACCGTCGAGGTAGTGACTTAGTTTTTTTGGCCCGAACATTAGTGCGGCTAATTCCCGCTCTACAGTACTATAGTTTTGTTCGGCTTTCGAAAACTTTTTACTTAGAAAAACTATCGGGTGTTCTTCCCCGTCGTATTTCTGTGACAGGACAACGCCCGCCCCTAACAAACTAGCGTCCGTCTGCACCAGAAATTCTTTTGAATAGTCGGGCGCGTATAAAATCGGGCTCTTCATCAAGAGAGATTTTAGCTCCTCAAATGCCCTGTTGCAATCTCCTGTCCAATTTATCTTCTCTTTCTTGATTTTACCCTTTAAAGCGTTGGTTAACGGAACCGCTATGGCCGCATAGTTTTTCACATATCGGGAGTAATAGCCTGTTAATCCCAGAAAAGATCTTAACTGCGTCTTGGTTTCCGGTACAGGGAACTCTTTTATCGCCTGTATCTTTACCTCACTAGGGGATCTTTTTCCAGAACCTACTTCGTGCCCTAGAAACCTGACATGATCTTGTGCGAACTTGCATTTGGAGGGTTTTACCGTTAAATTGGCTTCCCCTAACTTCTTTAACACCGTATCTATATCTCTTAAATGTCTGTCCCAGTCCGTTGAGAAAATTGCTATGTCATCTATGTACAGTACTGCAAAATGTTCCAAACCCGCCAGAACACTTGCTATCAATTTACAGAAGTAAAATGGGGCATTTACCAATCCGAACATCATAACCTTAGGTACAAATGTCCCAAAAGGAGTCACGAAAGCCGCATACCTCTGCTCTTGTTTTGTTAAGGGAATTTGGAAGTAACTCTTCGTCAAATCCATTACCGTTATCATAAACGCCGCACTAACTCTTTCTACCACCTCCTCAATGTTAGGGAGAGGGAAAAACTCCGTCCTGGTTTTGGCATTAAGCCTCCTGCAGTCCAAACAGGGCCGTGGGTCTTTCCCCGGACTCTCGACTAAAATCATGGGCGACGTGTAATCGGATTGCCCCACCTCTATCACACCTAAAGACAAAAGCCTTCGGATCTCTTCCCGTAATATTTCTGTTTGTCGAGGAGACATACGGTAAGGTTTCGCCCTCACAGGTGAGTCGTCGATTAAAACAATGTCCATTTCAATTAACGGAGTTCGCCCTGGATCAGAAGAGAAAATGTTTTTATGATGTTCTATCACACCCCGGAACTGCCCAATTTGGTCGGCGGACACCCGTTTTTCCAAATCACTCCCACTGACGATTTCCCAAAAATCCATCTGGGTAGGGTCTGCTAACGGATAAGGAATCTCAGCGTCTTCCTCTACTTCCTCACTGTAATGATCTATTAAGAGATTTACGTACTCAGGCCGACGATGATATGGTTTAAGTAAGTTCACGTGGTCAATTGTGGACTTATTTCTTTTCTCCGGAATATCAACGATATAATTCGTTTCGGAGATAACACTTGTGATCGTCCCAGGCCCAATCCAATTAACTGCCATTTTATTGGGTTTTGATGTGGCTAACACCAGAACTTGGTCCCCGATTTTAAATTTCCTCAAGACCGCGTTTTGATCGTACCACAACTTCCGCTTATCCCTACTCTCCAGCATAGTCTTCCCAGCCAGTTCCTGACATGTTTTTAATCTCTCCATCAAGTTTAGAACATATTCCACTACATTCTGATCCGTACTCCCTTGTTCCATCCAATTTTTCATATACTAGGGTATGGGGTGCTCTTAAGTTTTTCCCGTGTACCAATTCCGCTGGGCTAAACCCTGTGCTTTCATGTGTTACAGTACGCAATGAAAACAAAGCCATAGGTAAAATGGATTTCCACTCCTTTCCAGTTTCTAAGCATAGAGCTTTTAGGACTTTCTTTAACGTAGAATGAACTCGTTCAACGCTGTTGGATTGCGGATGGCAAACACTACTGTGGCTAACCTTGACCCCGAATTTATGAAAAAACTCTGAAGTCAGCTCACTCGTGAACGATCTTCCCAAATCGCACTGGATTTCCCTAGGAAACCTGGTTCTCGAGAAAATCTGCAACAATGCATCGATCACAGACATCGAACTTATGTCCTCCACAGGAATTGCATCGGGATATTTTGATGCCACGCATATGGATGTGATTAAATATTTGCGATTCTTTTCGCTCGGGGACAATGGTCCTACCGCATCTATGTTGATCTTTGAAAACACCTCCGTAATAATTGGCACGAGTTTCAAAGGAGCTTTTTTCTTGTCATTACTTTTCCCCACCTTTTGACAGGTGTCGCACGACCTCACAAATTCTTCTATCTCCTGATAACAGTTCGGCCAGTAATAACACCTAAGTACCCTGTCTTTCGTCTTGGTGACCCCTAAATGACCTGCAACCTGTTCGTGACACAAGGCTAGAATCCCTCTCCGATATTCTAACGGCACACATAATTGAATTATCTGCTCGCCGCTCCTCGAATTGGATGTGCGAACGAGTTTACCATTAACTACGGAGAATCCCCCTGAGTTCTCAGCCGATTTCCCCCATAGTGCTGCCAAATTGGGACATGCCTTCTGTGTCGTCCTAAAGTCGTTTGGCGTAATGGTTGATAGAATGGAATCTTTTGAATGACTCCCAGGAAACACGCCTGACCCTTCTCCGAGTATCAACCCATCTGATTATTGAGCACGCGGTTCCGGGCTTTGATCTACCTCCTGCTGAATTTCGTTTTGCCTATTACGGTTGCTTCGCGTAACAACTGCATTTATCGGAATGCTGTTCAGTTTCTGCTCTATTAGCTCCGCCGTTTTATTCCCCAAAAGATAATAGCCCTGTTCCACTTCGGCTGGTTTAATCGCTGCTTTGGTAACAACACTACCAAAATCTCCCTCGATTGTCACCCAAGCCAATGGCAAACATAAGCACTCATTATCTAGTGGTTGACGAACCCAAGACTTCTCCGATTAAGTCTTCTAACCTAGCTCTTATCACATAAATCTATCCCAGCCCCGGTATCTCGTAAGTAATTCCTGGATTCTCCATTTATCAATGCCTTTTTTTAAATAGGGTTCGAAACACCTGCCTAAATCGACTTCCATTCCCAAATGGTTCACGACCTCCTCTTGCGATTTACTTTTAAGATATTCTGGACACTCTTGTTTGAAGTGTCCCGTCTTAGAGCAAAAGTAGCATGTTAACGCCCTTTTCTTTTCATACGCTTGCTCTTTACGCCAACTAGCGTTTCTAGATTCTTCCTTTTTACTTCCCGTTTCTGGTCTAACCATAACTTCGTCCTTACCCTTAACATAGATCTGACTCTTGTTCTTTTCCTGAAACGTTTTTCTTTCCCATACCCTCTTCTCTGGTTTCCTACTGCTATTTCGTATACTCTCGTACCGATCGCATTTATCCGTTAGAATTGAAACCACTTTGAGATCATCCCAATCGTCCAGGTATTTTTCCCGTATTTCCATTGGAACCCGTTTTTTGATCTGTTCGGTGACCATCAGCTCTTTCAGTGACTCGAATTCGCTCACTTCCACCGACTCTAACCAATTTTCCAGGTAACCCCTTAATTCGTAGGCTAGGTCTGACCACAGCGCTCCAGGCTTTCTCTGATGAGTCAGGAATTTTGTCCTCAACGCGCCCGTGCTAAGCCTAAACCGCTTTAACAAAAGTGATTTTATATGAGGGTAATCGTCACCTCTCTGACCTGGTTCTTTCACGATAATCTCGGAAATATCTGCTGGTAATAAAGGGATCAATTGGCTAACCCATTCGTTATCGGGTACATTCGCCTTTTCAGCCTCTTTTTCAAAAATCATGAAAAACAAGGTTATGTCTCCCAACTTAGGGTCGAATTTGGGGACTAAATCTCGTAGGTAGGTTCGCGGACCCCTAGCTACCTCTATATTAGATCCATTCGAACTAACACTGCCCGTTTCGGCTGTACCTCGAATGCGCATTCTCTCTAATTCAAAATTCCTCTCCCTTTCTCTTTCTTCTATAATCTCTCTTGCTTCCCTTTCTTTCTGTTCCTTATCTAATTTAACCTCTTCCAGAATTGCTCCTAAACACGCTTTAGCTACGTCTTCCTTGTAATTTGGAGCATTCATAATCCGGTTGGCAATAGCTATCTTAGTGTTGTTCGCTGACGCCTCAATTTCAAATTCCTCGGCCAAAGCCAACAGGACATTTTTGGTCTGCCTACACATATAAGCTTCCATTGCTCAAAATTAAAAGATAACTGAATTACTTACAAAAACCACAATTTCCAATTCATACACTACAACAGCAATTACTCTGCACTCACAGTCTAGGTCCCACTAGATTCGCATAGGGATGCACTAGCACTAAAATACTCTGCGTATTTTGAACAGATAAAATATAACAACACTGATACAATTTCAGCCTACACCAGGAACACTGACCACAAATATTCTTATACTAAACACTAAATTTTTTTCACATATGTTGCTAAAAACAATCACAAATATTCAAAATATAAATACTAAAAAATTAAAATATTCAAAATATGCAAATACTAAAATATTCAAATTTAGCACATGTACTGCTACCTCATATATCATTTACTCAAAACCTTCAAACATTTAGTACATAAATCACAACCTTTATATCCTAAACATTTAAAATATCTGTTCTATATATTGCGACTAACAACCACAAATATTAAACTAAAATTTTCAAAATGTCTGTCACTTATATCACAAATATTACATTCTAAGATATTCAGATCACTAGACTCTATGATCAGACACTTAACTACGAGTACTTCCTATACATAGAATAGCAACCGAATAAGGAATACTGCTCTTATATTACTGTCATGCCGCTAGCACAACATATAACAAAGAAATACACAATATCACATAGATTCAGTATATAACACATATGCATACACAATAATTTCACCTTTAAAATTATCTCATATGATGTGTTTCCAAAACTGAGTATTTTTCTGAGCAACATACACTGAGAGATTTATTTCCAAATCGCTCACAAACCTTTTCCCTTGTTTAATCCCCTAAACAAGTATGTCCACTATAGACCTTGGACATTAACCAAACCAATTATCATAATTCTAAAAACGTTCGTATATGAACTCTTTTTTTTTCTTTAGAACTTTAATTGATTTAAGTACTGGACTCCCAAAGAAAGACAATAAAATCAACTAATATAATTCAGTACAAAATTATCCAAACCTGAAAATAATTTGCTTCCCCTGAATTATTAGACTGACTTAAACCCGTCCTAACCTTACAATTACTACAAACCTAGACAATTATCAAACAGACCTCTCTAGAAATTATTCCAAGTAGACTTACCTCCTGTTGTAGCACTCCAGCTGTATCCACTGTCGTCGTCTACACTTTACTGCAAGGGCTCTACTTTTTCTAGGCACCCGGTCTCGCTGTTCTCGTCGTAGGCTGTCAGCACTTTCCGAAGGTAGCACCTAACATTTATTTCGGCTGGTTCCCAGGATATTCTCCAAATACCACCGTTTCTTCTTGTGTCGTCCAGATTCTGTCGTAGATTCGAATGTCTTTATCCAATCAGACATAGATCACAACACTGCCACCAGCTATGGCGGCCCCGAACTAACTCGCTTCACTGTCGAGGACCCGCAATAGCGCAACCGAGTTTGTGTGTTTCTAACCGTTTCAGATGAGCAGGGCAGAGACGGGGTTAAAGCATTAACAAGCTTTATTAACATTAAAACGAAAGACATTTAAGACAGAACTACACATCATAATAAACGAAAATATACACAGAGCACTTCCCGTGCGTCGAAGGCTTTACAAGCCAACGTAACTTTCCGCATTCACGCGGGCACCCTTTGGGAACTCCGTCTGGAGTATCCAAAAATCTCTCTCCGAGAGCGATGACCTCTTAGGTCCCCCGTTCTCTGTGTTCTCCTCAGTTCGCCGTCGCACCCACGACGTGTCGGCCTTATCTGTCCATGACGTCATCACAGCTCCCCGCCGAAATATTCAGTCTCCCCCGATCATAAACAAGACAAGGGGGGGGGGGGGGTCGCCGACGCTACAGACATGACAGGGGGGGTCGCCGACGTTACAGCCCAAAAGAGAAGGACCATATGTAGTTCTCACAAATCGATCGTCGACAACTTATGATATTGCCTACCCGGCCACTCCAGACCGAACTCTAGGTACTTATGTGTCAGCATTAAAAACTCACTATGAACCCAAAGTAAAGAGAGACACTGAGCCTGTAGCTCCCATAAAAAGAAGGGGCCGCCCTAGAAAAGAAATCCTGGCTCATCGTCGGGACGCCATCAGAGCCAGAGGGGGAGTTTGTAACGGATCCAACAACGCTCCCTAGCGGACTGATGTAGACTCACTCAGTGTAACTCTAACCCTGGATCAGTGTAGCAGCTATGATGTTGTATCGTAAACATGTAACCCAGTCTCTTATTTGTTTCTTTCTATTTTGTGTGCGTGTTAGTGTTGTAATTTCTGTGGTGTGATATAAGTTAATAAACATTTAATAAGTAATAGCTAGCCGTGTGTCATCATACTTCATCGCTATAGTGGGACTTTCATCAGGATTTTGTTGTGGATATGTCTTGCGCTGAAGATTATAGAAATTTGCTTTCAGCGGATGGAGAATATGGTGGAAGTGTGGAATTAATATGCATAAGTCATTTGTTTCCGGACTATTTGTTCAGGGTGCACTATGAAAACAGTAACCGAACTGTTTGTTTCGGCAACGGAAATTTTGTTTACAATCTGCTGTTTTCAGGAAGTTATGATGCTGGACATTTCGATATGTTACAGCACTTTCCAGTTGCTGTGAGACCATCTAGGACTAAAAAATATATGAAGAAAAAGACATTAACTGGACGTAGAGAAATAATAGCGAAACGAGTTAGGAATCAACAACTTAACAATCTCGAACTAATCGGTTGGTTGGTTGGTTAGATGAGGTTTAATGGCGCAAGGTCCAGAGAGGACATGCTGCGCCAAACATATGGTAAAATCTGAAAAACGATAGTTAAAAAAAGGAAACAAACTGGATGGGGTTTCCCCATCAAGTATACAGCCAGGTATAAGAAAACATTAGATAAAAAACAATGATTCTAGATCATGAACGAGGAAGATAACAGGCATTACTGATAATGTCAAAACATCTAGATGGGGATCCCCATCTAGATTGCAGTCAAGTATTACAAAATGGTAGGAAAAAAGGATAAATCTATTAAATTAAAGGGTAAAAACCTGTATTTTTCAAAAAACGGAAAATAGCGGGGTGAGGTGTTTCACCTAAAAGATCCTTTAAGACGAGTGTAGTATAACCAAAGTATTTGGTTGGTTGGTTGGTTGGTTAGGGTTTAATGGCGCAAGGTCCAGAAAGGACATGCTGCGCCAAACACAAGGTAAAGTCTGAGATTAAAGGTCAAGAAAGAAGATAAAACGCACTAGTGTTAAAGTCAAAACATCTAGATGGGGTTTCCCCATCTAGATTGCAGTCAAGTATTACAAAATGATATAAAGGAAAGAAAAAAGTTATTAAATCAATGGGTAAAATCCTGTACATTTCAAGAAACGAAAAATAGCAGGGTGAGGTGTTTCGCCTAAAAGATCTTTTAAGGTGAGAGAAGTTGAACCAAAGTATTTAGAATAAAAGTTGGTAAGACCTGTGCAGTCAGTTAAAATATGTAAAATGGTAAGGTCACAGTTGCAGTGAAAGCAGATGGGGGCATTTTCTCCCTCCAGCAAATATTTGTGAGTAACCCTAGTGTGTCCTATTCTCAAACGCGTTATTATAACATCCAGTTTTCTAGGATATAATGTGGGCCAGACACTGATGGTGGGCTTTATATTATGTAGTTTATTATCTAAAAGAAGGTTCCATGCAGAGCGCCATTTGTCCAAAATTAAACTCCTGATAGTAGGTTTGATGTCAGTGTAAGGGACAGGGTGATATAAAGTCATACTTGCATTTTTTGCGGCAGTGTCTGCGAGCTCATTTCCAGTGATCCCGACATGTGCTGGGATCCAACAATATAAAATACTATAACCACGGTGTTCTAAACTATGCTGAAGATTTAAAATAATGGAGACCAAACTATGATCACCCTTGCCAGACTTTAAGCTTTCGAGTGCGCTCAAAGAGTCCGAGTATATAATAAAATGTTTATTCCGATGACGGGCAATAAAATCAAGAGCTTTTTTAATGGCTAAAATTTCTGCTGTAAAAACTGAGCACGATGAGTGAATTTTGTAACTATGAATTTCCGATTTATAAATATAGGCGCAACCGACATGGTCAGTTGTTTTCGAGCCGTCCGTATAAATATCTTTATACTTAGAGAAACTGTGACGATGAGAGTAAAAAAGTTGTTTAAATATGGATGAATCGGTGTCGGTTTTGTTAAAATTATGAAAAGGATTAATGTATGATATAGATTTTTTCTTCCAAGGAGGAAAGTCAAATAAGGGACGTACACAGACATTTATATCTTCCAGAGAGGTATTTTGGATGAAGGAGCGCATACGAAAGCCAAAACACGGTATGCAGGATGGCCGGTTTTGATACAGGCAATCATACTGCTTATCAAGTAGCATGTCATGTAAAGGATGATTAGGATGAGATAGGACACGAAAAAAATAGTTCAATGAAAGTGTATGGCGAGTATGATACAAAGACGGTTCGTGGCAGTCGACATAGAGACTCTGAATGGGTGAAGTTCGGAAAGCACCAGAGCAAATACGAAGTGCACTGTGGTGCACAGTGTCAAGTTTTCTAAGAACGGATTCACGAGCCGAACCATATGATGGGCAGGCGTAGTCTAGTTTTGCACGGATTACCGATCTGTATATACGTAACATAGATGTCCTGTCAGCACCCCACGATGTATTCGATAAAACTTTAAGAAGATTGAGAGATTTCTCGCACTTTCTTCGCAGCTGTAAAACATGTGGAAGATATGTCATCTTCCGGTCAAAGACAATGCCCAAGAAACGAACCGTGTCCACAACATTTATTTTGTGGCTTTCAATAAAAATTTCGGGATCCGGATGGATCCCACGTTTACGGCAAAAGTGCACACAAGAAGTTTTGTCAGAAGAAAAACTAAAACCATTTTTATCACTCCAAGTCATTATACGTCTGACTGCAGTTTGCAGTTGACGTTCGATGAATGCCATGTCTTTACCTTGACAGCAGATCTGCAAGTCGTCAACATACAAGTTCCCCCGCACAGAAGGTGGTAATTGTTTTAAAATATTATTAATTTTTATAGAGAAGAGAGTGACACTGAGGACACTCCCTTGAGGAACCCCTTCTTCTTGAATAAAAAAGTTGGATACGGCAGTGCCAACACGGACTTGGTAGTGTCGGGTAGTTAAAAAATTCTTTATAAAAATTGGGAGATTTCCCCGGAAGTCCAGTTGAAAAAGGTCTCGTAGGATGCCATAGCGCCAGGTACGGTCATACGCTTTCTCTATGTCGAAGAAGATTGACACTAAATGATTTCTTAGGAGAAAAGCTCTCCTAACGTCAGATTCCAGAGCAATAATACTGTCCGTCGTCGATCTACCCCTTCTGAAACCACACTGATTTGGAGCAATGAGGTTTCTGGTTTCTAAAACATAAATTAGTCGGGCATTTATCATTTTTTCTAAAATTTTGCAAAGGCAGCTGGTTAGGGCAATCGGCCGGTAATTATTGGGGTCAGAGGCGTCTTTTCCAGGCTTTGGAAAAGGGATAATAGTGGCTCTATGCCAAGCTACAGGGAAAACATGTTCTTCCCAAATCCTATTATATATGAATAACAAGTTATGGAGTGACCGGCGTGAAAGATGCTTTATCATGCTGTAGGTTATTCCATCTGGTCCTGGAGAAGTGTTGTGTGTGCTATGAAGGCTCTGAACGAGTTCAGATTTTGAAAATGGGATATTGTAAGGAAGAGAGGTACGTGTATTGAAGTTGAGATTTCGGCGTTCAGATTGGTGTTTGTATCTTAGAAAGGAGTTTTTATATGAAATGGCTGAAGAATTGGAAGCAAGAGCTGTGCCTATTGCGTTTGCGATTTCTGTAGGGTCTGATATTGTTTGGCTATCTTTGACAATGCAGGAAATTGGATGATTGGTGTACAAACCCATTGCCCTTTTTGCTTTAGTCCACAACTGCTTCGACGGAGTGTTGTATGATAGACTGGAGATGTATTTCGCCCACGACTCTCTTTGGCTCTGTCGACGTACTTTTCTAGCATATGCCTTAGCGTGTTTAAAATTTAGTAGATTTTGGGTCGTCGGGTATCTACGGAAAATATTCCAGGCTTTCTGTTGTCGTTTCCTGGCATCACGACATTCGTCTGTCCACCAAGGTCTTCTGATTTTACGTTTAACTGAGGAGGTTTTTGGTATGGAGGTATCAGCTGCTTGAATTATTACATTAGTTATGTTATTTATGGCATCATTAATGTCACCCACCACCATTTGCCTGGTGATGTTTGCAAGAAAGGTGAAGGTCGCCCAGTCAGCTCGATCGTAAATGTAACGGGGTTGAGTAGCTGTAGTATGAGAGTCATTGGTTACTAGGGAGAGAAATACTGGAAAGTGGTCACTGTTGTATAGATTATTTGATACCCAGAAGTTATAAAATGGCAGAAGAGAAGGGGAACATATGGCTAGGTCTATTGCATGAAATGATTTTGTCGGTAGATGAAAGTATGTGTTATCACCGTTATTGAGAATGCAGAGTGAGAGATCGGATAGAATGGTTTCTATTTGTTGTCCTCTATTGTTTGTGTTTTGACTTCCCCAAAGGGGGCTATGGGCATTGAAGTCTCCGACTATTATGAATGGGGTAGGTAGTTGGTTAATAAGATGTACCAAGGAATTTCGATCTACTGATTCGTTTGGTGGTAGATAAACGTTGCAAATGGTAGTGAGCTGACGTATGTGGATTCGGGTTGCGACGGCCTGCATATTTGTATTTAATGGTATGATCGTAGACGGGTAGTCATTGGATATCACGAGGGCAACGCCTCCAGATACCCTTCCACCAACATCATGATCTTTTCGGATAGCACTGTAACCTCGAAATTTAAAATTATCAGAGTCTTTAAAATAGGTCTCCTGAAGCGCAAAGACGGCCGGAGTGTGGACAGAAATAAGAGTTTTAATTTCGTCGAGCTTATTACGAGCGCCGTGACAATTCCACGAAATGATACCTGCCATGATGAGATTTTTTTTTTTTTAAAGGACGAAAGTCTACCTAGTTACGGCGCCATCATGACGACGAGGGGGAAGGAACACGAGCAGGAAGACTGGAGGTGTCCATAGACACCCCCCCATCGGAATCAGAAAGATCCGAATTAGAGGCGCAAATTTGGAGGGAATCTTCCTCCATCCGCGCCACATTGCGAGGGTCTTTCACCTTACGGGAAGGACTGAATCGCTTCACAACATTACTTTTTTTAAATTTTTTATTTATAAAGGAACTTGATGTAGTCGGAACGTTAAGTCGAGGGATTTTGGTTTGTTTTGATGCAGAATTGTTAACGGATGGTACTGTATTTTTGTTTTCGTGAGGTTTACTGGTACTATTGTTTTTACTCGTTTGTGTAGAGGCATCGCACATAATTTTTTTAGGAGCGGCAGCGGAAGCATACGAAACGCCTATTCTAGGTGTTCTAGCTTCCACCAATTTGCGGGCTTCCAGATATGGTATGTTTTTATGGGCTCTGATTGTCTGAATTTCCTTTTCTGCAATAAATTTAGGGCAAGAACGAGAGTAGGAGGGGTGGTCACCCTTACAATTAACACATTTTGCTGGCAAGTTGCAGGTCTCAGAAGAATGGCTTGGCTGGGAACAACGGGCACAAATGGGTGAACCTCGGCACGATGCTTTCGAGTGTCCAAAGCGTTGGCACTGAAAGCAACGAAGAGGGTTTTGCACGTACGGTCTTACGGAACACCGAAGGTATCCTGCTATGATAAAAGATGGTAGTTTAGGTGTTTGGAATGTCAATATGAGATGCTTCGTACGAATGATATTACCATCCCGACGGATGGTAATTCGACGGACAGCTGTTACAAGTTGATCCTGCAAGTGTTCTAAGATTTCCTCCTCGGTGGTATGGAGGAGATCAGCCTCCGATATTACCCCTCTTGATGTGTTGAGATAACCGTGTGGAGCGATGGACACAGCCATGTTACCGAGTGTTTTGATTTTTGAGAATTGCGCAGCCTGGGTTGCATTCAGTACCTCCACTAATAAATCGCCTGAGCGCAGTTTCTTTACTGAGTTTACATGTCCCACCGATGCGTAAAGACATTTATGAATTAAGAAGGGCGACACCGTACCGAAATTACCTTCAGTACGTTTTACAATAAAAAATCTAGACATTTGTTGCTCCCTAGAGGGGAGAGGTTGCTCTCTCGAAGGGACAGAAGGAGTTTCAGAATCTGAGCGATCCGCCCAGGAAGCTGTAACTAAATTCTCTTTAGTTGCAGCCATAATTACTTTATTAGAACCACGGATTGCTTCCAGTTCGATCGGGGCCCCCGCCAGACCCCGTCGTTCCACACTTTTCTATCGTGACCAGTGTAACCGCCGGATTCTTCGCAACTAAATGACAGACGCCGGGATGTAACGTGCACCTGGTGCACGGTCCCCGACAGAATCGAGGAGGATTTCTCGCTACCTCGCGACGTCTGCCATAAAGATACACGCAACCAAGGGCCTCTACCTCTGGGACATTTTAAGGAAAACATACCACAACCATTACCCACATAGCACTCCACTTCTCTCCGCCAACACAACCCCAACAGGGTCGGTTCCCGAGCCCAAACGGTGTCCCTCACGGGAGAGGCCGAAGAGTGGTACTGGACCCAGTAGCGTCAAGGCTGGGTGGGTGGAGATCAGTTTTGATACCATGAAGGCTCCGAAGGGGACAGATAGCACAAAAACTTTTTTTGGAAATTTTAATATTTTTCACATTTTTTATTTATTTTTTTAAACGAAGAAATGACAAACAAAAAACACATAGGGGTTAAGAAAGAAAACATCAACAAAAAAAAATAGTGGAAGCTCCAGTTGGAAAGGAAGAAAAGTCCGGAAAGGAGAAAACAAAAGAAACAGGACAGGAGAAGCGAAAGAGAGATGGATCGCTATGGGACACTGGGGACGCTACACCCACATTCACCATAGACAGTGAACCCCACGGAGAGAGAAAAAGACACTAGGGTACCTCGGGGTTGTGAAGCCCGTGTTTACCAAAGAAGGTAAACCCCCTGAGGGGCCAAAGTATTTGGAGTAAAATTTGTTAAGTCCTGTACAATCGGTTAAAATATGCAAAATGGTAAGGACACAGTTACAGTGAAAACAAATTGGGGTATCTTCCCCCTCTAACAAATATCTGTGGGTGACTCTAGTATGTCCTATTCTTAGACGGGTGATCATGACGTCAAGTTTTCTTGGATATAATGGAGGCCAGATAGAGATGACGGGTTTGATGTGATGAAGTTTATTATGTACTTCTAGGTTCCATTTCGAACGCCAGTTATCGAAAATAAAAGTTTTAATGGTATGTTTGACGTCATTAAAAGGGACAGGGTGGTTTAAAACAGTTCTGGAATTTTTTGCTGCTGTGTCCGCAAGTTCATTGCCTGGGATTCCAACATGAGCTGGGATCCATCAAAGCAGAATACTGAAACCACGACATTTTAACCGATGATGAAGAGTTATGACAGATGAGACTTAAGGATGACTATTGTTGCCAGAATTTAAGCTCTCGAGTACACTCAAAGAGTCAGAGTATATGATAAAATTTTTATTCTGATGATTGGCGATAAAATCAAGTGCTTGTTTGATGGCTAAAATTTCCGCAGTAAAAACAGTGCATGATGGATGAAGTTTGAAACTATGAATATCCGAATTAAAAACAAAGGCACAACCGACATGATGTGTTGTCTTCGATCCGTCCGTATAAATATCTACATATTTAGAAAAATTATGACGATGAGACTGAAATAGCTGTTTGTATATAGATGAATCAGTGTCACTCTTATTAAAATAATGAAAGGGATTAATATATGGTATACACTTTTTCTTCCAAGGAGGAAAGTCAAATAAGGGACGTTCACACACATTTAAATCATCCAGAGTGGTGTTTTCGATCAAAGAACGCATACGTAACCCAAAGCACGGGATGCAGGATGGCCGATTTTTGTAGAGGGTGTCGTACCGTCTGTCCAGTAAGATGTCACTTAATGGATGCGTAGGATGAATCAGCACCCGAAAAAAGTAGTTCAATGAAAGTTGGTGATGAGTGTGAGATAAAGATGGTTCGTGACAATCTACATAGAGACTTTGAACGGGTGAAGTACGAAAGGCACCAAAACATAGACGAAGTGCAGTGTGGTGCACCGTGTCAAGTTTGCGTAGGACGGATTGGCGAGCAGAGTCATAAGATGCACAGGCGTAGTCAAGCTTTGATCGGATTAACGATCTGTATATGCGGAGCATAGATGTCCGATCAGCTCCCCAAGATGTATTTGCTAAAATTTTAAGCATATTAAGTGATTTCCCGCATTTTTTACGCAACTGTACAACATGTGGAAGAAAGATTAGTTTCCTGTCAAATATGACACCTAAAAAACGTACAGAATCAATAACATTTATCTTCTGGTCTTCAATGAAAATTTCGGGATCCGGATGGATCCCACGTTTACGACAAAAGTGCACACAAGAGGTTTTGTCTGGTGAGAATTTAAAACCGTTTTCATCACTTCAAGTCAAGATTCGTCGAATTGCAGTTTGAAGTTGGCGTTCAATGAATCGCATGTCTTTTCCCTGGCAGCAAATCTGTAAGTCGTCCACATAAAGACTTCCCCGCACGGAAGGTGGAAGCTGTTTTAAAATATTATTAATTTTTATTGAGAAGAGAGTGACGCTGAGGACACTCCCTTGGGGAACCCCTTCTTCTTGGGTAAAAAGGTTGGACAAGACATTGCCAATACGAACTTGAAAATGTCGGGTAGCTAAAAAATTTTTAATAAAAATAGGAAGATTTCCGCGAAACTCCAAGTCAAAAAGATCTCTGAGAATTCCATAACGCCAAGTTCGGTCGTATCCTTTTTCAATGTGAAAAAAACTGATATAAAATGGTTTTTTAGGAGAAATGCTCCCCTAATGTCAGATTCGAGAGCAATTACATTGTCTATGGTGGATCTTCCCTTTCTAAACCCACTCTGAAATGGAACAATAAGGTTCTTCGTATCTAACGTAAAAACTAGGCGATTGTTTATCATTCTTTCTGCAGTTTGCAGACGCAGCTAGTTAAGGCAATGGGTCGATAATTGTTAGGATTTGTAGCATCTTTCCCGGGCTTCGGGAAAGGGATAACGATAGCTTTGTACCAGGCAGCAGGAAAAACATGTTCATTCCAAATCCTATTATAAAAATACAGCAGATTTTTGAGGGAACGACGAGGAAGGTGTTTTAGCATATTATAAGTAATGTCATCTGGTCCTCGAGAAGTATTTCGAGTATTATGAAGGCTGCTAATAAGTTCTGTTTCAGTAAAGGGGCTATTGTAGGAAAAAGTGGAGACTGAGTTGAAGTTCAGAGAACGGCTTTCATACTTTTGTTTGAACTTCAAGAAAGAGTCACGATAAGAAGCAGCAGAAGAGGAAGAAGAGAATGAAGTGCCTATTGCATTTGCTATTTCTGGTAAGTCTGAGATTATTTGGCCATTGAGAATTAAGCAAAAAAGTGGATGTTGCGTATATAAGCCCATTGCCTTTTTAACCTTTGACCACACATGTTTAGACGGTGTGTTACACGATATATGGGAGACATACTTAATCCATGATTCCCTCTGGCTGCGACGCCTTACTTTCCTAGCATTAGCTTTTGCATGTTTAAAAGAAATAAGATTTTCTGTTGTTGGGTATCTGCGAAAGATGCCCCATGCCTTTTGCTGCTTTTTCTTAGCAATAAGACATTCCTCTGACCACCACGGTTTCCTGTTTTTACGCTTTCTAGAAGAGGATTTAGGGATGGATGCGTCAGCTACGTTAATTATAACAGAAGTAATATTTTGAATAGCATTTTTAATGTCGCCCACCACCATTTGCTTGGTGATGATAGCAAGGGATGTAAAAGTTGGCCAGTCAGCTCTGTCATAAATGTAGCGGGGTAGAGAAGAAACGGCATTAGAATCAGCAGTCAGCAAGGAGAGAAAAACTGGAAAATGATCGCTATTGTGTAAGTCATTTGAAACCCAAAAATTATAAAAGGGCAGAATTGAAGGGGAACCTGTGGCTAGATCTATTGCATGGAAGGTTTTGGTAGGTTGATGAAAATAAGTATTCTCACCATTGTTGAAGACACAGAGTGAGAAGTCAGATAAGAATATTTCTATTTCTTGTCCTCTATTGTTATTGTTCGGGCTACCCCAAAGTGGGCTATGTGCGTTAAAATCTCCAACTATTATAAAAGGGGCCGGAAGTTGTGTTAAAAGATGAGCCAAAGAGTTTCTGTTAATCGGTTCGTTTGGTGGTAGATAGACGGTGCAAATGGTAGTGAGTTGACGGATGTGGACACGCGCTGCAACAGCCTGTAAATTTGTTTTAAGTGAAATGACAGTGGATGGGTAGTCATGAGATATTAGGAGTGCCACTCCTCCTGATACTCTTCCACCAATATCGCGTTCTTTTCTAACGGTGCTGTATCTTCGAATTTTTATATTGTCGGTGTTTTTTAAATATGTTTCTTGTAGTGCGAAAATGGCTGGGTTATGGTCAGAAATCAAGGTTTTAATATTGTCTTGTTTGTTGCGAAAGCCGTGGCAGTTCCAGGAAATAATAGATGCCATATTGAAAGTTTTTTTTCCAAGGAAAGGGAAAAGAAACGGACTATCAGCTAGCGGAATTGGATGCAACTGCATCCGAATCCGACGAGCTGTCCGTTAACATATCTTCCTCTTGGGAGACATAAACCTTAAGGGATTCATCTGTATCCAGTTCATGAGGCTCAGGTGTGATTGGTCTATTTTTAAGAAAGTCTTTGCGAGTCAATTTTACGGGGATGGGTTAAGATTGTTTTTTTGGACGTTTTGATTGCGGTAAATTTTGTGAATTTGATATTTCGTCGTTTCCGGATTTGGAAGAGTTTACTGGATTGGCGGTTTGTGTGCCTGTTTTATTTTTATTGTTCTTTTTCAGAGATTTAGGTTTTGGTTTCTCATTCCTTCCGTTCTGGGAATCGGAAGGTATTACAGCTGGTGTCCTATTGTTATTACTTTTCTGTGGGCTACAATAAAGGAGATTCGAATCAGTTTGCGTAGAGGCTGTACACATGATTTTTTGCGGGGCAGCAGCAGAAGCGTATGAAACACCAACCCTGGGAGTTCTAGCCTCCACCTGTCTTCGCGCTTCCATATACGATATATTTTTGTGGGCCCTTATGGTCTGAATCTCCTTTTCAGTAATCCACTTCGGACATGTACGTGAATAAGAGGTGTGGTTACCTTGGCAGTTGACACATTTTGGTGTTCCGTTGCAAGTCTCGGAGGGATGGCCAGGCTGGGCACAACGGGCACAGACCATAGAACCCCGACACGATGCCTTCGAGTGTCCAAAGCCTTGGCACTGAAAGCAACGGAAGGTGTTCTGGACGTATGGCCTGATGGGACATCGAAGATACCCAGCCATTATGAAAGATGGCAATCTTGGTGTCTCGAACGTCAAGATGAGATGCTTCGTAGGAATTGCTATCCCATCCCGACGAATAGTAATTCGACGCACAGCCGACACATGTTGTTCCCTTAAATGCTCTAGGATCTCCTGTTCGGTGACATGGAGAAGATCGGCCTCTGATATTACTCCTCTAGAGGAATTTAAATAAGCATGTGGAGTTACGGATACGGCTAAGTTCCCAAATGTCTTTACCTTCAACAACTGCACAGCCTGTGTTTCAGTTGATGCCTCAACCACTAAATCGCCAGAACGGAGTTTCCTAACAGATGTTAAGGCACCCACAGATGAAAGTAAACATTTCTGTATTAAGAAAGGTGATATTGTACAGAAATTGCCCTCTATACATTTTATAATAAAAAAGCGAGACATTATTTGTTCGCTCGAGGAGTGAGATGAAGTAGTATTATTTTCTACTTCTACATTACCGGGCCGGGTACTCGGTCCCCGACTAGCAGTTAGTAATGAGCTCTCAGAGCGATCCGCCCAGGAAGCTGTAACTAAATCACTTTTAGTTGCAGCCATAATAATATTTTTATAACCACGGATTACTTCCAGTTCGATTCGGGGCCCCCGCCAGATCCCGTCGTTCCACACTTTTCTAACGTGACCAGTGTAACCGCCGGATTCTTCGCAACTAAATGACAGACGCCGGGAGGTAACGTGCACCTGGTGCACGGTCCCCGACAGAATCGAGAAGGATTTCTCGCTACCTCGCGACGTCTGCCATGAAGATAAGCGCAACCAAGGACCTCTACCTCTGGGATAGTTTAAGGAGAACGTACCTCAACCATTACCAACATGGCACGCCACTCCTCTCCACCAACACAACCCCAACAGGGTCCGTTCCCGAGCCCAAGCGGTGTCCCTCGCGGGAGAGGCCGAAGAGTGGTACAGGACCCAGTAGCGTCAAGGTTGGGTGAGTCGAGATCGGTTTTGTAACCATGAAGGCTCCGAAGGGGACAGATAGCACAAAACCTTTTTTTGTCCATTTTATTATTATTTTCTTTTTTTGGTTTTTATTTTTTTATTCTAACTAAGAAAAGACAAACAAAAAACACACAAAGGGGTTAAAAAAAGAAAACAGCAACTAAAGATATTAGTGGAAGCTCCAGATGGAGAGGAAAAAAAGCCCAGAAAGAAGACAACAAAAAAGCCAGGATAGGAGAAGAGAAAAAGAGACGGTTGGTTGGTTGGTTGGTTGGTTAGGGTTTAATGGCGCAAGGTCCAGAAAGGTCATGCTGCGCCAAACACAAGGTAAAGTCAGAGATAAAAATATATAATTCAGCTTACTCATCAAAACGATGTTATAATTATACACGCAAATATGGTAAAAGGCTGTGATTAAAACGCACTAGTGTTAATGTCAAAACATCTAGATGGTGTTTCCCCATCTAGATTGCAGTCAAGTATTACAAAATGATATAAAGGAATGAAAAAGTTATTAAATCAATGGGTAAAATCCTGTACATTTCAAGAATCGAAAAATAGCAGGGTGAGGTGTTTCGCCTAAAAGATCTTTTAAGGTGAGAGAAGTTGAACCAAAGTATTTAGAGTAAAAATTGGTAAGTCCTGTACAGTCAGTTAAAATATGCAAAATGGTAAGGTCACAGTTGCAGTGAAAGCAGATGGGGGTATTTTCTCCCTCCAGCAAATGTTTGTGAGTGACCCTAGTGTGTCCTATTCTCAAACGCGTTATTATGACATCGAGTTTTCTAGGATACAATGTGGGCCAGACACTGATGGTGGGCTTTATATTACACTGCTGGCCACCCAAATTGCAACACCAAGAAAGACGAGAGATATCACAACAAAATTTATTTTGTAGATAACATGTTGACCAAGTATCAAATGATTAAATTTATAGACTTCTGTGAAGTGTGGTTCCTGCCAAAATCAGTAGCCAGAGTAGCCGCCATTGTTGGAGATCACCGCTGCCACACGCCTCGGTATTGATTTAAAGAGACTTTGGATGAGTTCTTGGGGTACAGCAGACCAAGCAGCTTCCACACGTTGCCAAAGTTGATCTGCTGTGGCAGCTGGGGATGGAATCTGGGTCAATCGTAGAGCAACCATGGACCACATGTTTTCTTTCGGCGAAAGATCCGGAGAGCGAGGCGGCCAGGGAAGCAATTCAATCTGGCGATTGACGAAGAACCGTTGGACAATGCGTGCCACGTGTGGTCGCGCATTATTCTGTTGAAATATGGCTGTGGGCAAGCCCTGAAGGTAAGGAAGGACAACTGGCTCCAACACCTCGGAGATGTAGCGCTGGCTGTTTAAAGTACCGGCAATGCGTACTAGAGGTGTGCGAGAGTGATATCCAATACCGCCCCATACCATAATACCCGGTGCAGGACCAGTGTGGCGGTGCATAACGCAGCTGTTCAGCATCCTCTCTTCACGGTGTCTCCAGACTCGAATGCGACCATCGTGGTGTTGCAGACAGAAGCGTGACTCGTCAGTAAAGACAATTTCATTCCATTCTGCCGTCCACATCCTTCTGTCATCGCATCATTGGCGGCCGAGACGTCTGTGGTTCTGCGTCAAGGGTAGACAAAGCAATGGACGTCTTGCGGACAGACCACTCTGCTGTAAACGGCGTCGAATGGTACGCGCAGACACTGGATGATGTGTTACAGACTGCATGTGCTGTGCTATGGTTCGTGATGTGACTGCGCGATCCGTCACTGCCATGCGCACAATTTGCCTGTCATCACGTGAAGTGGTACGCTGAGGTGGATGCGATCGAACACGCCGGTCCGTCGTACCCTCCTGCATCCAACGATCACATATCCGCATTACAGTTGTTTGGTTTCGTCCAACACGACTACCGATTTCCCTGAAAGATAATCCACAATCTCGGTAGGCCACTATCCTTCCTCTGTCGAACTCGGATACTTGATCAAAAGATGATCGCTGTTTTCGACGAGGCATAATTGAACGTTTTTTTGAAAAAACCACAAGAAAAACACAATTGCCGAACTTGAAATCGTCGAAATCTGCAAGCCTTAAATAGCGCTTTGAAGTGGCGCCACAGGCGCGCGTGATGTGGGTCTGCGCTGAAATTCTAATCATTTGCATATCTCACCTCCGCTAATGCATGTTGTAAATTTCATGTTATTTGCATGTTTTCTTCAGGGTGTTGCATTTACAGTGGCCAGCAGTGTATGTAGTTTATTATCTAATAGAATGTTCCATGCAGAATGCCATTTGTCCAAAATTAAACTCCTGATAGTAGGTTTGATGTCAGTGTTAGGGACAGGGTGATACAAGGTCATGTTTGAATTTTTTGCTGCTGTGTCTGCCAGGTCATTTCCAGTGATCCCGACATGTGCTGGGATCCAACAATATAAAATACTATAACCACGATGTTCTAAACTATGCTGAAGATTTAAAATAATGGAGACCAAACTATGATCACCCTTGCCAGACTTTAAGCTTTCGAGTACGCTCAAAGAGTCCGAGTATATAATAAAATATTTACTCCGATGACGGGCGACAAAATCGAGGGCTTTTTTAATGGCTAAAATTTCTGCTGTAAAAACTGAGCACGATGAGTGAAGTTTGTAACTATGAATTTCCGATTTATAAATATAGGCGTAACCGACATGGTCAGTTGTTTTCGAGCCGTCCGCATAAATATCTTTATACTTAGAGAAACTGTGACGATGAGAGTAAAAAAGTTGTTTAAATATGGATGAATCGGTGTCGGTTTTGTTAAAATTATGAAAGGGATTAATGTATGCTATAGATTTTTTCTTCCAAGGAGGAAAGTCAAATAATGAACGTACACAGACATTTATATCTTCCAGAGGGGTATTTTGGATGAAGGAGCGCATACGAAAGCCAAAACACGGTATGCAGGATGGCCGGTTTTGATACAGGCAATCATACTGCTTATCAAGTAGCATGTCATGTAAAGGATGATTAGGATGAGATAAGACTCGAAAAAAATAGTTCAATGAAAGTGTATGGCGAGTATGATACAAAGATGGTTCGTGACAGTCGACATAGAGACTCTGAATGGGTGAAGTTCGGAAAGTACCAGAGCATATACGAAGTGCACTGTGGTGCACAGTGTCAAGTTTTCTAAGAACGGATTCACGGGCCGAACCATATGATGGGCAGGCGTAGTCTAGTTTTGCACGGATTACCGATCTGTATATACGTAACATAGAGGTCCTGTCAGCACCCCACGATGTATTCGATAAAACTTTGAGAAGATTAAGAGATTTCTCGCACTTTCTTCGCAGCTGTAAAACATGTGGAAGATAAGTCATCTTCCGGTCAAAGACAATGCCCAAGAAACGAACCGTGTCCACAACATTTATTTTATGGTTGTCAATAAAAATTTCGGGATCCGGATGGATCCCACGTTTACGGCAAAAGTGCACACATGAAGTTTTATCAGAAGAAAAGCTAAAACCATTTTTATCACTCCAAGTCATTATACGTCTGACTGCAGTTTGCAGTTGACGTTCGATGAATGCCATGTCTTTACCTTGACAGCAAATCTGCAAGTCGTCAACATACAAGTTCCCCCGCACAGAAGGTGGTAATTGTTTTAAAATGTTATTAATTTTTATTGAGAAGAGAGTGACACTGAGGACACTCCCTTGAGGAACCCCTTCTTCTTGAATAAAAAAGTTGGATACGGCAGTGCCGGCACGGACTTGGTAGTGTCGGGTAGTTAAAAAATTCTTTATAAAAATTGGGAGATTTCCCCGGAACTCCAGTTCAAAAAGGTCTTGTAGGATGCCATAGCGCCAGGTACGGTCATACGCTTTCTCTATGTCGAAGAAGATTGACACTAAATGATTTCTTAGGAGAAAAGCTCTCCTAATGTCAGATTCTAGAGCAATAATGCTGTCCGTCGTCGATCTACCCCTTCTGAAACCACACTAATTCGGAGCAATGAGGTTTCTGGATTCTAAAACATAGACAAGTCGGGAATTTATCATTTTTTCTAAAATTTTACAAAGGCAGCTGGTTAGGGCAATCGGCCGGTAATTATTGGGGTCAGAGGCGTCTTTTCCAGGCTTTGGATGGTCGGTTGGTTGGTTGTGGTTTTATGGCGCAAGATCCAAAATAGGACATAAAGTGCCAAACACAAGACTAGAGCAAAAAGAGATTCTATAAAGTCGCCACGCTCGAACCAACGGTGAAATAACAGACTTATAACCAACACTAATAAATATAGAAACGAGTAACCGTGAAAAACTGAATAAAAGGGATGATAAAAATTATGTATAAACAAGTTAGGTTGGTTGGTTGGTTGGTTGGTTGGTTAGGGTTTAATGGCGCAAGGTCCAGAAAGGACATGCTGCGCCAAACACAAGGTAAAGTCTGAGATAAAAATATATAATTCAGCTTACTCGTCAAAACGATGTTATAATTATACACGTTTAAAAACCATGAAGTCATTGTAAAAAAGTATGATAAAAGTAGCCGTGTCATGAATGAAAAAAAAAAGTCAGATATGATAAGAAAAAAAGCAGAGGTATAAAAAGTTTAAAACACAAATATGGTAAAAGGCTGTGAATAGAGGTCAAGAAAGAAGATAAAACGCACTAGTGTTAATGTCAAAACATCTAGATGGGGTTTCCCCATCTAGATTGCAGTCAAATATTACAAAAAGATATAAAGGAATGAAAAAAGTTATTAAATCAATGGGTAAAATCCTGTACATTTCAAGAATCGAAAGATAGCAGGGTGAGGTGTTTCGCCTAAAAGAACATTTAAGGTGAGAGAAGTTGAACCAAAGTATTTAGAGTAAAAATGGGTTAATCCTGTACAGTCGGTTAAAATATGCAAAATCGTAAGGTCACAGTTGCAGTGAAAGCAAATTGGGGTATCTTCCCCCTCCAACAAATGTCTGTGAGTGACTCTAGTATGTCCTATTCTTAGACGGGTGATCATGACGTCAAGTTTCCTTGGATATAGTGGAGGCCAGATAGAGATGACGGGTTTGATGTGATGGAGTTTATTATCTACTTGGAGATTCCATACCGAACACCAGTTATTGAAAATAAAATTTTTAATGGTGTGTTTGACGTCAGAGAAAGGAATAGGGTGATCTAAAACTGTTGTGGAATCGTTTGCTGCTGTGTCAGCAAGTTCATTGCCAGGGATTCCAACATGAGCTGGGACCCAGCAAAGCAGAATACTGTAACCACGACATTTTAACCGATGATGGAGAGTTATGACAGATGAGACCAAAGGATGATTATTGTTGCCAGACTTTAAGCTCTCGAGTACGCTCAAAGAGTCCGAGTAGATGATAAACAAGTTAGAATGATATATACAATGTAATATAGATAGATATATAAAAGTCATAAAAAACGGTGATATATAAGGTGGTAAAAACAATGATACATAACATTGATAAAAAGATATTTGTAAAACGCAATAAAAGTTTAACGATAAAATCAATTGCTAAAGCACAGACTATGTATAAAACCAGTAAAAAATAAGAAGGCAAATAGAGCAGGATGGGGGGGCTCCCCCAGCAGTTCAGATAAGATAGGTGAACTGGAGCCAAAAATCCTATTATACTGGGCTTGAAGCGAAGGGCAAGACGTCAAAATATGTCCAACCGAAAGTGGAGCCTTACAATGTTGGCAGAGAGGGGCGTCCTCACCAATCAACAAATGTCGATGCGTCAAAAGGGAATGCCCAATTCTCAACCGTGTGAGTATGACGTCTGCACGACGCAGTTGAGCTGATGGCCAAGCACCAATACATGGTTTAACGTGTCGCAGCTTATTAGTAACCTGCAGATCCCAATCTACTTGCTATTCGTTCCTAACTAACTTTTTCACAGCGGACTTCACATCACTGATAGGCACATGCTGATTCAGCCGATGCACAGCACCTTTAGCCGCAGAATCTGCCTGCTCGTTACCCGATATGCCGACATGACCAGGCACCCAGCAGAAAAGGACACTGAAGCCACGACGACAGAGGCGACGATGCAGATCCAACACCGGAGATACAAGGGAATGGGATGGATGGATGGGGTTTAATGGCGCAAGGTCCAGAGAGGACATGCTGCGCCAAACATATGGTAAAAACTGAAAAACGATAGTTAAAAAAAAAGAAACAAACTGGATGGGGTTTCCCCATCCAGTATACAGCCAGGTATAAGAAAACAATATAAAAAAACAATGATTCTAGATCATGAACGAGATAACATGCAGCACTGATAATGACAAAACATCTAGATGGGGAACCCCATCTAGATTGCAAAGAAGACTCGGAAAAAGGTTAAAATAATAATATAAGCGGAAAACAAAGGCAAGAACAGAAACCAGCAACACAACAGAGTAGAAAAGTTAAAAGGATAAAATTAAAAAAAAAATAAACAGGAGCGAAAGCAACAAAGCACAACAGGAACAAAAACCAAATTAAATATGGGGATAGAACCCAATACATTTTAAATAATTAAAAATGTTCTGATGGGGAGGAGAGCTCAGCAAATCCTTCATATTTATTATATTAAACTGAAAAAATTGGCGACGTGGGTGATTAAAATCTGGGCAATCAATGAGAATGTGTTTTACAGTCAAGGAGGTCTTGCAGTTCTGACATAAAGGTGCTGGCTCTGCAAGTAGCAGGTGACGGTGAGTAAAACGAGTATGACCAATGCGGAGTCTAGTTATTATAACATCATGCCTTCTTGAAGTAAGTGGGGGCCAGTATTCAATGTTGTGCTTGATCGAATTTAATTTATTTGAATTAAGGATATCCCAGGAACTCTGCCACTTAAGATGAATGAAAAATTTAAATATTTCTTTGCATCACAGTAAGGGATGGGAAAATCAAGGATGTTGCTGGCAGACTTAGCTGCTTTGTCAGCGAGTTCGTTACCACTAATCCCCACGTGAGACGGGATCCAACAAAATAAAATTGAGAAGCCATCAGAAGAGAGATTGTCCAATAACAAAAGAATTCTAAAAATCAGAGGGTGACTATGTTGATGAGGGTAAGACAAAGACTGTAGAGCACTCAAGGAGTCTGTATAAAAGATGTATTTACTCCTAGGTTTTTCATATATATGTTCGAGAGCTTTAAATATAGCTATTAGCTCAGCGGAGTATATAGAGAAAGCATTGTGTAGTTTGTAGCTATAAGAAATGTCCTCAGCGACAAAAGCGCAGCCTACGTAGTTGATTGACTTGGATCCGTCAGTAAAAATTGGACTATAGCTGCAAAAGCATTGTCTGTGATGCATAAAAATTTGTTGATAAATGATATCTGCAGTGGAGTCTTTGTCATAAGAATTAAAAGGATTTAAAAATTGAAATCCTGGGGTATTCCAAGGCGAAAAATTATAGTCAGCTACCATTATGTCTATATTGCTAAAATCCAGATTTGTTAAAATTTGTTGGGTCCGTGAATGAAAAGGTTGAATGGAAGAAGACCGACACTGGTATAAGCGAGTGAGGTAAGGGCTGACAGTATAATTATGCATAGGATGGTTGGTATGAGATAAAATTCTAAAATAATAGTGTAGAGACAAGGTCTCGTGTCTTAGGTTTAATGGAGCCTCACAGCAGTCAACATACAGGCTCTCCACTGGAGAGGTCCTAAACGCTCCCGAGCATAGTCTTAGAGCTGTATGGTGAATAGTATTCAACTTCCGCAGAACAGAGTTACGAGCCGAACCATATACAGTGCAACCGTAATCCAGTTTGGACCGTATAACAGCATGGTAAATTTTTAAAAGAGTAGAACGGTCTGCCCCCCAGGTGGAATTGGAAAGGACCTTCAAGATATTCATTGCTCTTTCGCATTTTCTACGTAAGTAAAGGACATGCTGTAAGAACGTTAGCTTTTTATCAAGTATAACACCCAAAAATTTGATTTCCTCAATAACGTTAATAAAATGACCATTAAACTGGATTTCCGGTTCAGGGTGCATACCCCTCTTTCTGCAGAAGTGTACGCAACTAGTTTTCTGGCTGGAAAAATTAAAACCATTGTCATCTGCCCATTTTACAATTTTGTTAACTGCTGTCTGGAGTTGTCTATTTATAAAGCGCATGTCATTACCTTCACAGGAAATGTTCAAGTCGTCTACATATAAGCTTCCTTTTACGGTGGGAGGTATCACTTTTAATACGTCGTCAATTGAAATGATAAAAAGAGTAACACTTAAAACGCTGCCCTGGGGCACACCCTCCTCTTGAATGAAGTCGTCAGATAAAGTATTGCCTATACGAACATTAAAATTCCGGAGCGATAAGAAATTACTAATAAAAATAGGCAGGTTTCCCCTCAAGTCTAGTTTAAAAAGCTTACGCAATATGCCGTACCTCCAGGTACGGTCATACGCCTTTTCAATATCAAAAAATATTGAAACCAAGTGGTTTCTCTTGACGAAAGCGTTGCGGATTTTGCTCTCCAGATCAGTGATGTTATCTATTGTACACCTACCACGGCGAAAACCACTTTGAAATTCAGAAAGGCAGCTATTCTCTTCCAAATAATACATGAGGCGCGCATTTATCATTTTTTCCAATATTTTGCAGAGGCAGCTTGTAAGAGCGACTGGTCGGTAATTTAGAGGGTTCGTGGATTGTTTCCCAGGTTTGAGGATCGGAATGATAATAGCAGTTCTCCAAGAAGACGGGAATAAATGTTCTTGCCAAATTCTGTTATATAGAATCAGGATATTGGATATAGATGAAGAAGACAGGTTCTTCAGCATACAGTACGAGATGTTATCGGGGCCAGAGGCAGATTTATGAGTATTTTGAAGGGCTTTCTTAAGTTCATGATAAGTAAAATCACTATTGTACGATAACTGAGTATTTGTGTGAAAATTAATTGGTTTTTTCTCTGCTATTGCTTTTATTTTATTGAACGAAGGAGTGTAACTAGCGGACGATGATACATTTGCGAGAGAAGAAGCAATGGTATTTGCAATATCTTTTACTGAGGTTATGGCTTGGTTATTATGATGCAGAATATGAATTTGGTTATTGGGGTAAATGCCAGAGCAACGCCTGACTTTACTCCATAATTGTTTACTGGAGATGCTAAAGGAGATGCTGTTTACGTATTTCTGCCACGAATCCCTCTGACTGCGTCTTAGCGTACGCCTGAAGGTTGATTTAGATTTTTTGTATATTATAAAGTTTTCCGTGGTAGGGTACCGTCTAAAGTTATTAAAAGCTTTCCTCTTTAGTTTATAAGTTTCTTTGCAGCCTTGGTTCCACCATGGCTTTGATTGTTTTCGTGGACGAGAAGAGGTTTTGCGAATTGCGGTGTCAGCAGCGGAAACTATTGTATTAGTAATGTGTTGAACAGCTTCATCAATGGTATTATTCACGACCATGGCCCTGGTGATGTTAGCGAGGTTGCGGAAAGTTATCCAATCGGCGGACTCTAGTACATAACGAGAAATCCGCTCGTTGGTAGTAGTACGAGCAGTGTGAGACAGGATAATTGGAAAGTGGTCACTATTATACAAATATGAATCGACAGAAAAGGTCCAAAAAGAAAAGATTTGTGGGGAACTGATTGCAAGGTCCAGGGAGTGATAAGTGCGAGTGGGCTGGTGGAAATAAGTAATTTCTTCATTATTATAGAGACAAAGACCATGGTCGGAAATAAGCTGTTCAATTTGACCTCCACGGTGATTGATGTTAGTACTACCCCAAAGTGGGCTATGGCCATTGAAGTCACCAATGATAATGAAGGGATGTGGAAGCTGGTTAATAAGATTATTTAATGATTGTTGGCTGATGTTATTATTTGGTGGAAGATAAATATTGCATATGGTAACGGCGGAATGAATATGAATTTGTACCGCGACGGCCTGTAAATCAGTCTGCAGGTTTATAGGAAAAATGGGATAGTCAAAAGAGGTCAAAAGAGCCACACCGCCGGAAGCTTTGCCTCCATCGGTGTGGTCTTTTCTAATGGTATTGTATCTCCGTAATTTAGCACTGATGCCATCACGGAGGAAAGTTTCCTGCAGAGCAATACACACCGGATTATATTTATTAACCAAATCACGGAGATCGGAGACGTGATGTTTAAAGCCATGGCAGTTCCAAGACAAAAGAGCCATAATGGAAAAAAAGAACAAAAAAGAAAGGAGAAGAAATTAAGGAGGAGCAGTACACTGCCGATCAGCCTCCGAATCAGACGAGACATCAGTCAGCATGTCCTCCTCAGCGGAAACATACATTTTTAAAGAATCGTCCATTTGGAGGACGTTTTGGGATTGATTTGGGGGAGGGTTTTTTAAGAAATCAGTTCGAGTTAGAGTTTTCTTATTAACATTAGGTTGCGATTTTACACATGGAATTTTTGACGGTAACGTTTTTTTCATATTTATCTTTCTCGTTGTGGAAACTGTAGTTTTAGTATTTTTAGTATCTGTAGTTTTACTATTATTATTATCTGTAATCTTACTTTTTTTATTGATATTACCAGAATTGGTTTGCTGAGAACTGTCCACGGACACTGAATCCCGGAGGGGTATGTTATGAGGTTTAATTTGAGTTTTAGTGGGTTTCGATTCATGTAGAGTACGCGTCTTATTTTCATCATTCAGAAAAGATTCAGTTTGAGTGCATATAGATTTCATGATGGGTTTAGAGATTACAGCTGCCGAATACGAAGTGCCATTTTTTGGTATGCGTGATTTAACAAGATTTCGTGCTTCGACGAAACTCATACCTTTTTCGTATTTAAGTGCCTGGACTTCTTTCTCCATCTGCCAAGAAGGACATGAACGTGAAAAGGAAGGGTGTTGTCCTTTACAGTTAACGCAGCAGGGAATTTCTTTGTTGCAGTTGTCACTGTCGTGTCCGACTACTGCGCAGCGAGCACAGGTAGTGGAACCCCGACATGACAATTTGGAATGGCCGAAACGTTGACAGTTAAAGCATCGGAGTGGATTTGGGATATACGGTCTTACAGGGCAGCGTAGATAACCAGCATTTATATGAGATGGTAATGTGGGTGTACTGAAAGTTAAGATAATATGTTTCGTTGGAAAGATATTACCATCCCGTCGGGTGGTAATCCTCCGTACCGCGCAAACCAACTGTTCCTGCAAGTTCTCTAAAATTTCAGATTCCGGAATATATTGTAAGTCAGATTCTGATACAACCCCTTTCGAGAAATTCAGTGTCCTGTGAGCTGAGACGTTTACAGGTAAGTTCCCAAAGGACTTCACTTTTGAAAGAATTGAGGCCTGACTAGTTGTGGTGACTTCAACAAGAAGTTCACCAGAACGTAATTTTTTTACTGATTTTGCATCGCCTATTGTGCTTTTTAAACATTTCTGAATAAGGAAGGGAGATATCTTATTAAAATTATTTTCTATGAGTGTTATGATAAAGAATCTGGCTCGGGAATTATAAATTTCTGCTACATTCTCTAAAGAATGTTCCGCGCGATCCGCCCAGGAAGCTGTAACTAAATTCTCTTTAGTTGCAGCCATAATCACTTTATTAGAACCACGGATTGCTTCCAGTTCGATCGGGGCCCCCGCCAGACCCCGTCGTTCCACACTTTTCTATCGTGACCAGTGTAACCGCCGGATTCTTCGCAACTAAATGACAGACGCCGGGATGTAACGTGCACCTGGTGCACGGTCCCCGACAGAATCGAGGAGGATTTCTCGCTACCTCGCGACGTCTGCCATAAAGATACACGCAACCAAGGGCCTCTACCTCTGGGACATTTTAAGGAAAACGTACCACAACCATTACCCACATAGCACTCCACTTCTCTCCGCCAACACAACCCCAACAGGGTCGGTTCCCGAGCCCAAACGGTGTCCCTCACGGGAGAGGCCGAAGAGTGGTACTGGACCCAGTAGCGTCAAGGCTGGGTGGGTGGAGATCAGTTTTGATACCATGAAGGCTCCGAAGGGGACAGATAGCACAAAAACTTTTTTTGGAAATTTTAACATTTTTCATATTTTTTTGATTTTTGATTTTTTTTTTAAACGAAGAAATGACAAACAAAAAACACATAGGGGTTAAGAAAGAAAACAGCAACAAAAAAATTAGTGGAAGCTCCAGTTGGAAAGGAAGAAAAGTCCGGAAAGGAGAAAACAAAAGAAACAGGACAGGAGAAGCGAAAGAGAGATGGATCGCTATGGGACACTGGGGACGCGACACCCACATTCACCAAAGACAGTGAACCCCACGGAGAGAGAAAAAGACACTAGGGTACCTCGGGGTTGTGAAGCCCGTGTTTACCTAAAGAAGGTAAACCCCCTGAGGGGTACAAGGGAATGGGAGTGTAACACTTCACCATTCTCCAAAGTCTCTAAAACGCTGATGGAATCTGTATACACTATAAAACGTCTATCTCTCTGCCGGAAGATATACTTCAGAGCTTCATGTACAGCCACAAACTCTGCTGAAAAGACAGAAAAACAGTCGGGAAGTGAATAGCTCCTAACGTCTCTGCCACACACGTAGGCACATCCAACATGATCTTCTGTTTTCGAGCCGTCGGTATAAACATCAACATAGTTAGGGTAACTAGCGAGGTGCGACGCAAAAAGCTGGCGAAAAATGACAGGATCCGTATTCGATTTTGCAAAACCCTGGAAGGGGCGCAAGTACGAAATTTTGTGGTTTCGCCAAGGTGGAAAATGCAAAGTCGGTTGCAGCATGACATCCACATTACAGAGCGGAGACGAAGTAAGTAACGTCCTCATGCGAAGTCCGAAAGGTGGAATGCAAGATGGCCGATTTTCAAAAAGTCGGTCAAACTGACTGTCAAGAAGAACAGCATGGAGTGGGTGATTAGGTTGCGATAGGATACGGAAATACAACTGAAGCGACAATTGCTTGCGAGTTGATGGTAAAGAAGGCTCACCGCAGATGACATATAAACTCTTAATGGGAGATGTCCTGAAAGCACCAGAACAGATTCGAAGGGCGGAATGATGAATCGTGTCGAGTTTCCGTAGCACGGATAAGCGTGCGGAACCGTACACGGCACATCCATAATCCATTTTCGATCGAATGACCGCGCGATAAACCCGGAGCATGGTAGCTCGTTCAGCTCCCTAGGACGTGTTCGATAGAACTTTCAGCAAGTTTAGAGCCTGCTCAGACTTCCGCCGCAGATACATTACGTGCGGAAGGAAAGTTAGCTTACTATCAAACAACACGCCCAAGAAACGAACCACGTTCTCTACGGCTATCAGAGAGTCACCTAGGTATATTTGCGGGTCAGGATGCAAACCTCTGCGTTTGCAAAAATGTACACAAGAGGTTTTTTCGGTCGAAAACTTAAAACCGTTCTCCGAACACCATGTCATCATGCGAGAGATTGCAATTTGCAGTTGTCGTTCAATGTAACGCATATCCTTGCTTTGGCAGGAATTCTGCAAGTCGTCAACATATAAGTTGCCCTGAAAAGATGGTGGTAAGCACTTTAAAATTCCATTAATTTTCAGAGAGAACAGTGTAACACTTAGTACACTTCCCTGAGGAACTCCTTCTTCCTGAATGTAAACATCGGAAAGTGTGGTACCAATGCGAACTTGAAATTCTCGTAGTGACAAGAAGTTCGCAATGAAAATCGGCAAGTGGCCACGGAAGTTGTTATTGTAAAGGTCACGAAGAATGCCATATCGCCAAGTCCGGTCATAAGCCTTTTCGATGTCAAAGAAAACTGACACTAAATGGTTTCTTCTGACAAAGGCGTTACGAACTTCAGATTCTAAGGCAATGACGTTATCCATCGTAGACCGGCCACGACGGAAACTGCTTTGTAAGGGTGACAGATAAAGCTCGGTTTCTAGTACGTACACTAACCGATTGTTTACCATGCGTTCTAGTAGCTTACACAAACAGCTCGTGAGTGCAATTGGACGGTAATTATTCGGGTTAGTAGCATCCTTTCCCGGTTTAGGAAAGGGAATCACTATTGCCCTACGCCAAGAGGTTGGGAAAGTATGTTCCTCCCAGATTCTATTAAACAAATACAGCAAATTACGGAGCGAGCTGCGAGAGAGATGCTGTAGCATCGCATAACTAATGCCATCGGGACCCGGGGAAGTCATCCGAGTCTGCCGAAGGCAATTCTCCAACTCGTTCTCCGTAAAGGGGCAGTTGTATGACAGGTTGGACTGAGTTTCAAAACGCAAGGGCCTAGACTCGGCACGCAGTTTGTGTCGCATGAAGGTGGTCTGGTAAGATGACGCACTGGACACACAACTAAAAGCGTTGCCAATGGCGTTACCAATGTCCTCTACGGTCGACAGGGTAACGCCATCTTGGACGATGCATTTTAGGGGCTGGTCAGAATATATCCCATGCATTTTTTCACTTTCGTACAAAGCTGCTTACTGGGAGTGGATGATGTCAATTCCGAAACATACTTTTGCCAAGACTCTCTCTGACAACGTCGACGCACTCTACGAGCGTTAGCTCTTGCTTCCTTAAACGCAATGAAATTAGCAGTCGTGGGATATCGCCGAAATAACCCCCACTGTTTTCTTTGCTTTTTCAGGGCTTCTCGACATTCGAGGTTCCACCACGGCCTCCAATTTCTACGACCATTTGGTGAACTCTTAGGAATAGCTGCATCGGCAGCTTCTATTATAACATTGGAGACAAGACGAACCGCATCATCAATATCACCGTCGACCATAACCTCAGTGATGGTTGCAATGTCTGTAAATCGCGACCAGTTCGCAGACTCATATTTAAATCGCGCAGGGCGACAGACTATAGATCCCATGCCGGACAGTGACACAAAAAAGGGAAGTGGTCACTCCCGCGAAGATCAGTCCCAACCCAGAAGTTACAAGATGGAAAAAGTAACGGTGAACAGATGGCAAGATCGATGGTATGAAAGGTTCGAGATGGTTCGTGAAAGTGAGTAGGATCACCATTATTGAGGAGGCAAAGATTATGGTCAGTTATTAACTGCTCCACTTGCCTTCCTCGAGCGGTGTTACAGCTACTCTCCCACAACACATTATGAGCATTAAAGTCTCCAAGTATAACAAAAGGTTCCGGAAGCTGATTCACCAAGTCGTCGAGAGTTCTTTGATCAACAACATCGTTAGGTGGCAGATATATTACACACACGGAAATTAGTATCCGCATCTGCACACGCACTGCAACCGCTTGAAGTGGACTATTTAACGATAGGACAGAGTAGGGATAGCTGTGAGAGGTCAGGAGAGCAACACCTCCAGACGCTCGCACACCCGAAACATTGTCCTTCCGAATAATACTATAACGACGTAATTTGGCCGTGTCCGCTGACTTCAGGAAAGTTTCCTGAAGTGCGACACAGGCCGGATGGTAATCTGTGATCAAAGACTTCAGATCTGATAGTTTATTACGGAAACCGCGACAGTTCCAGGAAATTAAACTCGCCATCAAGAGGAAGAGGGAGATGGAGCACGAGGTGGAAGAGTTGAGGTGTCCATAGACACCCCGGCATCAGGATCAGAAAGATCCGAATTGGACGCGCAAATTTGGAGGGAATCCTCCTCCATACGCGCCACATTGCGAGGGTCTTTCAACTTACGTGAATGACTCACTCGCTTTGCAACTTCAGCACTTTTTAATTTTTTATGTATAGGTGGTTTTGGTGTAGAAGGTTTTGAGATGGAAGAACGGGATGTTTTAGTAGGTTGTGAATTAGATTTTGAAGGTGCGGTTGTTTGAGTTTTACTATTGTTTGGTTTATTGGTGTTAAGAATAGGCTCCGTTTGGGTTGATGAGTTACACATAACTGTCTTGGAAGCGGCAACAGAGGCGTATGAAACACCAACTCTAGGGCTTCTAGCCTCGACCTGTTTGCGCGCTTCTAAGTATGACAGACTATTTTTGGCTCTTACGGTCTGAATTTCTTTCTCAACTATCCATTTTGGACAGGAGCGTGAGTATGATGTGTGATCTCCTTGGCAGTTGACGCATTTAGCTGGCTTTGTGCAGGTCTCAGATGTATGGTCAGGCTGGGCACATTGGGCACAGACCACTGAACCACGACACGATGCTTTCGAGTGTCCGAAACGTTGACACTGAAAGCAACGGAGAGGGTTCTGAACGTAGGGCCTGATGGGACACCGAAGGTACCCAGCAATGAGGAATGATGGTAATTTAGGTGTGTCGAAAGTCAAGATGAGATGCTTCGTTGGAAGCACTTTCCCATCTCGACGGATATTAATACGACGAACACCAGACACATGTTGGTCGTGTAGATGCTCCAGGATTTCCTCTTCGGGGGTATGGAGGAGATCTGCCTCCGATATTACTCCTCTCGAAGAGTTCAAATATCCATGAGGAGCCACGGACACAGCAATATTTCCAAACATATTTATCTTGGACATCTGCGCAGCTTGTACTGCAGTCATTACTTCAACAAGGAGGTCACCAGAACGGAGTTTCTTTATTGAATTCACATGGCCTATTACAGATTGTATACATTTTTGTATCAAGAAAGGTGATACTGTTGTGAAGTTGCCTTCGGTGCGTTTAATAATGAAAAAGCGAGATCTTAGGCTTTCATTCGATGAGACAGATGATGCTTGCTTAGCTTTGCTTGAAATATCCATAAAAATGGGCCGTATGTTCGGTCCCCGGCGGCACCACCCACCATGGAGCCCAACAAGGGGACGCCGGTTACTGCGCCAGTGCTAACCGGGAACTATACGCGCGCGGAAAATGACCGGTTGCTTAGCCCTGAGCCAGTGAACAATGTCTAACCGACCAGCCGATTGGTACACACGGGACCAATGTGCACCTCCCGTTTACCTGAAGCAAGTGCCAAAGTAGTGTGTTGGAGAGTTATCTTACTAAAGCCCACATTATGGCGAAGAATAAAACCCCTCAACTACCAGGATCCCCATTTCCTGGGACATGGGTCTAAAGAAACAGGACAGGAGAAGCGAAAGAGAGATGGATCGCTATGGGTCACTGGGGACGCTACACCCACATTCACCAAAGACAGTGTCCCCACGGAGAGAGAAAAAGACACTAGGGTACCTCGGGGTTGTGAAGCCCGTGTTTACCTAAAGAAGGTAAACCCCCTGAGGGGGAAAAAGAGACGGATCGCTATGGGACACTGGGGACGCGACACCCACATTTACCAAAGAAAGTAAACCCCACGGAGAGAGAAAAAGACACTAGGGTACCTCGGGGTTGTGAAGCCCGTGTTTACCCAAAGATTGTAAACTCCCTGAGGGGTCGATGGTTGGTTGGTTGGATGGGGTTTAATGGCGCAAGGTCCAGAGAGAACATGCTGCGCCAAACACAAGGTAAAACACAAGGTATCTAGATGGGGGTTCCCCCATCTAGATTTCAGTCAAGTATTACAAAATGATATAAAAGTAGTTATGTATAAAGGGTGTTAAAACGGATTATGAATGTATTGAGATAAAGTGTGATAAAACCACTAAAATATATACAAAGGATTTAAAAGAAAAATTATATTAACGAAAGAAAACCAGCACTCTGCGGACGTACTGATTATTTTTTAGAATGTAATCCGGATCATTAGCTTTCCTAGAAAGGGCAACGCACTTTCTAAGAATAGCCTAGCCACTTTTTTTCTATTTAGGTTTCGAGGGATAGGTGAGTTCGTATCAATGTGGTATGAACAAGACTGATTGGATGAAGTAACATTTTGATGACCGGTAGTTTGGACAGTTTTAGATATATTGCTTTTAGATGAAGTATCCTGCTGGGGTGTCTCTTTTATTTGTTTTGTTGTCTGTTGTGTCTTCTAGATTCAGTAATATTTGGATGTGCTGGAGGTGATGACGTTTGTTTGGATTTTCTGCCGTGAGAGGTTGCCTGTGAAGATTCTTTATCCCGTTTAGAGTCTTGGTTTGTCAATTTAATTGGGGAGAAAACAACTGGTTCGGTCTGAGTGCTTGCAGGTTTCATTATTTTTTTAAAGCAGCAGAATATGAAACACCAACCTTTGGGGTTTGGGTTTCCACAAGTTTCCTTGCCTCAGGAAAAGAAATTTTTTTTGTTATTTTTAAGGTTTGAATTTCTTTTTCCAGAAACCACTTCGGACACGAACGAGAATAGGCAACATGATCACCCTGACAATTTACACATCGATGGGGTGCATCGCAGTTATCGCTGTCGTGGCCAACTTCTGCGCAACGGGCGCAGGTAATAGATCCACGACAGGAATCCTTCGAATGTCCAAAACGTTGGCACTTGAAACATCTTAACGGATTCGGGATGTACGGGCGCACAGGGCTACGGATCCATGCCATCTTCACGTGACTTGGAAGGGATGGCGTGTTAAACGTCAAGATGAGGTGCTTAGTAGGAAGCACCTTCCCATCCCGACGTACAGTGATACGTCTAACAGCCGATACATTTTGATCTCGCAGATTCTCAAGTATCTCATCTTCGGGTGTGTTGAGAAAATCCAACTCCGAAATAACGCCTCGCGAGGAGTTTAGTGTACTGTGTGCCGATACAAGAATTGGAAATTGGCCTAAAGAGGTACAAGTTGACAGAACGGTAGCCTGTTGGGTTGAAGAGACCTCAACTAAAAGGTCCCCTGATAGCAGTTTTTTGATGGATTTAACTTCACCAAGTAAACACTGCATTGATTTATAGATCACAAAAGGGGAAATATTGTGAAAGTTTCCTTCTGCACGTTTAATGATAAAGAAACGGGTTGTAGAAAAAGCGGTACATTCGTTTACTTTTGGTGACTTATCCCTCACCGTGGGATTTTGAGAAAAAGTTTCCATATAAAGAGGCATAAAATTCAGTTACCGGCCGCACCACCCACCATGGGGCCCAACAAGGGGATGCACATACGTGCACCAGTGCTAACCGAGAACTATACGCGAACGAAACGACCCTGAAACGACCTCCACCCTTAACGAGATGTCCAGAAATCGGAACGATTGCTTGGTTCCTAGCCGAAGACAAAAGTCAACGACCAGCCGATTGATACTATAGGGAACCACTATGTACCTCCCGTTTACCCGAAGCGGGGGCCGAAGCAGTGTGTTGGGCAGCCAAAACTGACCCTCAACTACCAGGATTCCCTTTTCCGGGGACACGGGTCTCCACGCACGGCAAACACGTGGGTGATAAAGACCTCAATAGAAGCAAGAGACAACAGAACGGAAACAGCTTCTAATGAGGTGCCCTCGCCTCCGAAGTGGAACCACACCGAGGGAGAAAGGAAAGAAAAAAGTAGAAAAAAGAGAGGAGAGGAAAAAGGAAAGAAGAGATAGTTTGCTGGGGTACCTCGGGATTGCGACACCCGTGTTTACCTAAAGTAGGTAAACCCCCTCAGGGGCGGAAAAGTTGGATCGACCTTTATTAGGTATCATGAGAGTCAACACTAAACGGAGGAGAAACCCTGTTAACGCAACATCATACAGTGCTGAGGCTACGGCCATTTCTATGGCAATAGAGGATGCTAGGGAAAAGGGTCTAAGTGAAATTGACATCTTTAGCGATTCGAGGAGTGCTTTGATGGCGCTTTGGTCTTTCGAATATAAGGGTGAGATTATTGAGGAATTGAAACAAGATCAAAAATAATGGTGTGGTCGTGCATTTCCACTGCATAAAAGCATCTAGAGGGATCAGACAGAATGAGGAAGTTGACACTCCGGCTAAAGAAGCCACGACACTGGACATAATTGAAGGTATCTACAAAATGACCAGGCAAAAAGAAAAGGAAAAGATTAGGGCATATGGAATGGGTTGGGTTGGGTTTGTTGGGGTTTTATGGCGGAAGGTCCAAAATAGGACATAAAGCGCCAAACACAAGACAGAGGAGGAAAATAGTTTATATAAAACCGCCTGACACGAACCAACGACAGAGATTACAGATACGAAACCAACAGCATTTCTTAATAAAATAACATAAAAGAGTGTAAAACAGGTATAAAAAAGTAGTAAAAATGCAGTGTAAACGTTATATATATATATATATATATATATATATATATATATATATAAGGTAAAGATGCATAAAAGTGATAAAAAAATTATATATAAAAATTTATAAAATGTTTAGAAGATATGAATCGTTACATAAATGATGAAAAGTGCAAAAATTTTAACAATAAAATCAATCAGAAAAGCAAATACACTTTATAAAATTAGTACAAAACAAAGAGGCAAAACGAGAAGGATGGGGTGGTTCCCCCAGCAGATCTGACAAATTGGGTGAACTACAACCGAAAAACCTGTTAAAGTGAGACTGCAGACTAGGACAAGACGTCAAGATGTGTGACACTGAAAGCGGAGCCTTACAGTGTTCACAGAGAGGGGCATCCTCACCCATCAACAAATGCCGATGTGTCAAAAGAGTATGCCCAACTCTCAAACGGGTAAGTACTACGTCTGCACGGCGCAGTCTAGAAGATGGCAAAGAGCCAATATGAGGTTTAACCTTTCGCAACTTGTTCTGAACTTGTAGTTCCCAATATAACTGCCACTCATGCCAAACTAACTTTTTGACAGCGGACTTCAAATCGGTGATAGGAATAGGCTGAACCAGACGATGCACGACAACTTTAGCCGCAGCATCTGCATGCTCATTACCCGCTATGCCGACATGACCCGGCATCAAGCAGAACGAAACACTGAAACCTCGACGACAGAGGCGACGATGCAGATTCACCACCGGAGATAAAAGGGAATGGGAGTGTGAAACTTCACCATTCTCCAAAGTCTCTAATACGCTGATGGAATCTCTGCCACAGACGTAGGCACAACCAACATGTTCTCCTGTTTTTGAGCCGTCGGTATAAACAGCAACATAGTTAGAGTAACTAGAGCGGTGCGATGCAAAAAGCTGGCGTTACACAACAGGATCCATACTTGACTTTACAAAACCCTGGAAAGGGCAGAAGTATGAAATCCTGTGATCACGCCAAGGTGCAAAAGGTAAAGTCGGTCGCAGCATGACATCCGTATCACGGAGAGACATCGAAGAAAGGAAGGTGCCTTTTCTCATTCGAAGTCCGAAAGGTGGTATACAAGATGGCCGATTTTCGAAAAGCCGGTCAAACAGACTGTCAAGAAGAACAGAATGTAGTGAGTGAGCAGGATGCGAAAGGATGCGAAAATACAATTGAAACGACAATTGCTTGCGAACAGATGGTAAAGAGGGCTAGTCACAGATGACATTTAAGCTCTTAATAGGCGATGATCTGAAAGCACCAGAACAGATTCGGAGGGCGGAGTGATGGATAGTATCAAGTTTCCGCAACGCAGAAGATCGAGCGGAACCGTATACGGCACAACCATAATTCAGTTTCGATCGGATGACCACGCGATAAACTCCGAGCATAGTACATCGATCAGCACCCCAGGACGTGTTTGACAACACTTTGAGTAAGTTAAGGGATTGTTCGGACTTCCGCCGTAAATGTAAAATGTGCGGAAGGAAAGTTAACTTTCTATCGATCAATACTCCTAAGAAGTGAACAACGTCCAGAACGGTGATAGCTGAATCACCGAGATAGATCTGCGGGTCAGGATGCAAACCTCTTCTCTTACAAAAATGTACACAAGAGGTCTTTTCCGTCGAAAACGTATAACAGTTCTCCGAACACCATGTTATCATGCAATAGATTGCAATTTGTTGTTGTCGTTCAATGTAACACATGTCCTTGCTTTGGCAGAAAATCTGCAAGTCATCCACATATAAGTTGCCATGAACAGAAGATGGTAAGCATTGTAAAATACTGTTTATCTTCAGGGAGAAAAGTGTCACACTAAGAAAAGTTCCCTGTGGAACTCCTTCCTGTATGCAAACATCGGAAAGTGTCGTAGAAATGCGAAGCTGAAATTGTCGTAGAGACAGAAAATTCGTAATGAAAATAGGCAAGTGGCCTCGAAAGTTGTTGTTATAAAGATCTCGAAGGATGCCATGTCGTCATGTCCGATCATATGCCTTTTCGATGTCGAAGAAAACTGACACAAGGTGGTTTCTTCTCACAAAGGCATTGCGAGCTTTGGATTCTAAGGCAATGACGTTATCCATCGTAGACCGGCCACGCCGGAAACCGCTTGTAAGGGTGACAGATAAAGCTCGGTTTCTAGTACGTAAACTAACCGATTGTTTACCATGCTTTCTAGCAGCTTACACAAACAGCTAGTGAGTGCAATTGGTCGGCAGTTGTTAGGGTTAGTGGCATCCTTTCCCGGTTTAGGAAAGGGAATCATTATTGCCCTACGCCAAGAGGTTGGGAAAGTATGTTCCTCCCAGATTCTGTTAAATAAATACAGCAAATTACGGAGGGAGCTGCGAGAGAGATGCTGTAGCTTAGCATAACTAATGCCATCGGGTTGGTTGGTTGGTTGAGATTTAATGGCGCAAGGTCCTGAGAGGACAAGCTGCGCCAAACACTTGTTAAAAGCGAAACCACAATGCATATATAAAGTCCGACATACCAAAAACAACAGCATAGGAAGTAACAGGGTAAAAATAGTCATAGTATAAAATGTGACAAAAACGGTGAGATGTATAAGATGACAAAAGTAGCGATATAAAAAAAGTAACGAAAGTCGTACATAAAAGGTGATAAAACATCGAAATAAAAAGGATGATAAAAACAGTTCCGGTACCCAAGTGGAAACCACATCAAAAGTTAAGAACAACACAAAAAAAGACAAGTTATCAAATTTGATAAAACATACTAGTGTGCCATAAAAAGTAAAAAAGAGAAGGATGGGGAGATTCCCCCATTAAAACATTGAGACTAGGTGAGGAAAAATAAAAATATTTTTGATAGAAACTTTTAAAACCTTTACATTTGGTTAAAAGGTGGAGAATAGATAGAGCTTCCCCAGAAACCTTGCAAGATGGAGCGTTTTCATTAAACAATAGGTGTGCATGAGTCAACCGGGTGTGCCCAATTCGTAAACGTGTTAACAGGACGTCTTTCTTCCTGTTTACGAGTGGGGACCAACAAGATATCGTCGGTTTAATGCTATAAAGTTTGTTACACACCTGCATGCGCCAATGCTCTTGCCAGTTTGTATATATTAGTTTTTTTTACAGCATGTTTCAAGTCACACAGTGGTAAGGGCTCATTCATAAAATCAGACGAGGCTTTTGCAGATTCATCAGCGAATTCATTGCCCTTGATTCCCACATGACTGGGAATACTTCTGACGGGAGATATACTTCAATGCCTCGTGTACGGAGACAAACTCTGCTGAAAAAACAGAAAGACAGTTGGGAAGTTTGTAGCTAATAACGTCTCTGCCACAGACGTAGGCACATCCAACATGATCTCCTGTTTTAGAGCCGTCGATATAGACACCAACTTAGTTAGGGTAACTAGCGAGGTGCGACGCAAAAAACTGGCGATACACGACAAGATCCGTATTTGGACTTCACAAAACCCTGGAAAGGGCGCAAGTATGAAATCCTGTTATTACGCCAAGGTGCAAAAGGCAAAGTCGGACGAAGCATGACATCCGTATCACGGAGAAACGCCGAAGAAAGGAACGTCCTCATGCGAAGTCCGAAAAGTGGAATGCAAGATGGCCGATTTTCAAAAAGTCGTTCAAACTGACTGTCAAGAAGAACCGCATGGAGTGGGTGATTAGGTTGCGATAGAATACGGTAATACAACAGAAGCGACAATTGCTTGCGAGTAAATGGTAAAGAAGGCTCACCGAAGATGACATATAAACTCTTAATGGGAGATGTCCTGAAAGCACCAGAACAGATTCGAAGGGCGGAATGATGAATCGTGTCGAGTTTCCGTAGCACGGAGAAGCGTGCGGAACCGTACACGGCGCATCCATAATCCACTTTCGATCGAATGACCGCGCGATTAACCCGGAGCATGGTAGCTCGTTCAGCTGCCCAGGACGTGTTGGATAGAACTTTCAGCAAGTTAAGAGCCTGCTCAGACTTCCGCTATAGATATATTACGTGCGGAAGGAAGGTTAACTTGCTATCAAACAACACGCCCAAGAAACGAACAACGTTCTCCACAGATATCAAAGAATCACCTAGGTATATTTGCGGGTCAGGATGCAAACCTCTGCGCTTGCAAAAATGTACACAAGAGGTATTTTCGGTCGAAAACATAAATCCGTTCTCCGAACACCATGTCATCGTGCGAGAGATTGCTATTTGCAGTTGTCGTTCAATGTAACGCATATCCTTGCTTTGGCAGGAAATCTGCAAGTCGTCAACATATAGATTGCCCTGAACAGATGGTGATAAGCACTTTAAATTTCCATTAATTTTCAGAGACAACAGTGTAACACTAAGTACACTTCCCTGAGGAACTCCTTCTTCCTGAATGTAAACATCGGAAAGTGTGGTACCAATGCGAACTTGAAATTCTCGTAGTGACAAGAAGTTCGCAATGAAAATCGGCAAGTGGCCACGGAAGTTGTTATTGTAAAGGTCACGAAGAATGCCATATCGCCAAGTCGGGTCATAAGCCTTTTCGATGTCAAAGAATACTGACACTAAATGGTTTCTTCTGACAAAGGCGTTACGAACTTCAGATTCTAAGTCTATGACGTTATCCATCGTAGACCGGCCACGCCGGAAACCGCTTTGTAAGGGTGACAGATAAAGCTCGGTTTCTAGTACGTACACTAACCGATTGTTTACCATGCGTTCTAGTAGCTTACACAAACAGCTAGTGAGTACAATTGGTCGGTAGTTGTTAGGGTTAGTGGCATCCTTTCCCGGTTTAGGAAAGGGAATCACTATTGCCCTACGCCAAGAGGTTGGGAAAGTATGTTCCTCCCAGATTCTATTAAACAAATACAGCAAATTACGGAGCGAGCTGCGAGAGAGATGCTGTAGCATCGCATAACTAATGCCATCGGGACCCGGGGAAGTCATCCGAGTCTGCCGAAGGCAATTCTCCAACTCGTTCTCCGTAAATGGGCAGTTGTATAACAGGTTGGACTGAGTTTCAAAACGCAAGGGCCTAGACTCGGCAAGCAGTTTGTGTCGCATGAAGGTGGTCTGGTAAGACGACGCACTGGACACAGAACTAAAAGCGTTGCCAATGGCGTTACCAATGTCCTCTACGGTCGACAGGGTAACGCCATCTTGGACGATGCATTTTAGGGGCTGGTCAGAATATAATCCCATGCATGTTTTCAATTTCGTCCAAAGCTGCTTACTGGGAGTGGATGATGTCAATTCTCTCTGACAACGTCTCTCTGACAAGACTCTCTCTGACAACGTCGACGCACTCTACGAGCGTTAGCTCTTGCTTGTTTAAACGCAATAAAATTAGCAGTCGTGGGATATCGCCGAAATATCCCCCACTGTTTTCTTTCCTTTTTCAGGGCTCCTCGACATTCGAGGTTCCACCACGGCTTCCAATTTCTACGACCATTTGGTGAACTCTTAGGAATAGCTGCGTCGACAGCTTCTATTATAACATCGGAGACAAAACGAACCGCATCATCGATATCACCGTCGACCATAGCCTGGGTCATGATTGCAATGTCAGTAAATCGCGACCAGTTCGCAGACTCATATTTGAATCGCGCAGGGCGACAGACTATAGATCCCATGCCGGACAGTGACACAAAAATGGGAAGTGGTCACTGCCGCGAAGATTAGTCCTACGCAGAAGTTACAAGATGGAAAAAAAACGGTGGACAGATGGCAAAGACTATGGTATGAAAGTTTCGAGATGGTTCGTGAAAGTGAGTAGGATCACCATTATTGAGGAGGCAAAGATTATGGTCAGTTATTAACTGCTCCACTTGCCTTCCTCGAGCGGTGTTACATCTACTCCCCCACAACACATTATGACCATAAAAGTCTCAAAGTATAATAAAAGATTCAGGAAGCTGAGTCACCAAGTCGTCCGGAGTCGGTTGGTTGTTTTGGGTTTTATGGCGCAAGTTCCAGAGAGGACAAGCTGCGCCAAACACATGATGGAACCTGAAAAAGGCATATATACAAGTTAACAATAGACCAAGGTACATTAAAACGATTATAAAAAAATTGCAAAAGACAAAAGTTTTAATTATAGAAAAAATATGGTAAAAAAGGCAACAATGATACAAACAAAATTACAAAAAGTCAGCATTTCAAGACTTATAACCCAGTAAAACACGATAAAAATATTTATAAAATGAAATCTTGTATAAAGATGGCACAAACGATGATAAGTAAAGGTTAACGATATAAATAGGTGACAAAAATGATAATATAAAAAAGGTGATAAAATGATTTAATGGTTTGAACGGTAATAATGATATTTATAGTTGTTAAAAATATCATATTTCATGAGGTCATAAGTGCAAAGATAAGAGCGATGAATCACGGAAAAGGAAATGATAAATCAAAAACAGAGAATATGATAAATTAAACACAGCGATAAAAAAAAGTGAATACAACAAGCAAACATAACGAACAACAGTGGTAAGTAGTTAACAAGAACAAGGAAAGGAAAGAAAAACAGCGATGTGTAGACGCTGATAAAAACAGTCAAAATTATCAAGTGATAAAACCTGTCACATATAGTTGGTGGCAAAACCGGTGATATATGGCAGGTACTAAAATAGTCATATAAAACAGGTATTAAAACTAGCCATATAAAAATGAACAGAAGAGCGATAAAGCACTGATTTGAAATTAAGACTGATAAAAGTGTTTAAAGATACAAACGAGGGTGACAAAAATTGTAATGCATTAAACCAAAGAGAGAGAAAAAGTTGATTTTAACAAAAGAGGAAAGAAATCAGGATGACTTTTTTCACCAAGAACGTTAAAATAAAACGAAGTGCAGTTTTAAAAACTGAAAAAAGTTACAGAGGCTGAAAAAAAAAAATTATAAAAAAAAAAAAAAAAAAAAAAAAAAATGAAGCAAAAAAAAACTGAAAAGATAGGACAGAAAATTTTCTCTTTTTTTCCAAAAAAAAAAAGGAAGGAAGTTATGTGACGCCCGCTCTTGCGCCACGACGCGGAGGACTCGCACGACAAAAAGGAGGAGTGAGAGGCTCCTCAAAGAGAACATCATTGTCCGGATACATCAAAATATACAGTACATTGTCTCCGGATACATCAAAATATACAGTATTGTAAACGAGCCTGCGGATATACTGATTCCCTTTTAAGATATAATTGGGGTCCCTAGCTTTCCTAGAAACTTCAGAGCTTTTTCGAGGAATAGCGACTTTTTTTGCGATTAGGGTTAGGAGGTATGGGCAAATATGCACTTACATGGTAGGAACACGACTGATTTGTATCTTTGGCATTTTGTGCAGCAGAAATTGGCGAGGATTGTCGGACCTTTTTTTTTTTTGATTCGGAATCCAATACCTTTTTACGGGTAGTAGCTAGAGGTGAGGATGGAATATCTTTATTTTCATTTCGTGGTTTATTTTTGATAGAAATTTTAGAAGGTTCATTTTCTGTTTGAGTACCGGTAGATTTCGTATTTTTAACTACAGCTGCAGCGTAGGACACCCCTACTTTTGGGGTCCTGGCGTCAATCCTTTTTCTGGCCTCAATATAAGAGAGATTTTGCATGACTTTTAAAGTTTGCACCTCTTTCTCTGTTAGCCACTTCAACAAAGTTAAAGAACAAAGTTAAAAGCAGTGAAATGTAGACTTGATAAAAGCGGTCAAAAATATAGCTAGTGGTAAAAAAACTGTCATATAAAAAAGTTAAAAAGAACAGTCCTATAACACAGGTAAAACAAAAAGGCATATAAAATTATTATACGACTGTCATAAAAAAAGAGTGTAAAAATGGGAATTACTATATACAATGTAGATAAGAAAAGCTGATAAAAGGCAAAAATTGACCAAAGAAGAAAAGAGGAGTTAAAACTACTCAAAAACAACATCATTGTCCGATTCTTCGGACACATACAATTTTAATTCAGTGTCCGAGGCGAGCCTGCGGACGTACTGGTTCTGTTTTATAATATAATTTGGGTCTTTAGCTTTCCTAGAGAGGCCAACGCACTTTCTAGGAAGAGCTGCTTTTTTTCTTTTTTTGTTGGGAGGAATAGGCGAGTTTTTCTCAATATGGTAAGAGCACGACTGTTTGGGGTGTTTATCATATTGAGAAACAGAAAGTAGCGCGGATGGTTTAACATTTGTTTTTTTAGTTTGAGGAATCGGTGAAACCTGTTTTGATTCTGCAGCATTTGGATGAACAGAAGGATGGTTATTGTGGTGGAAGATTTAAATCGGAATGATTTTAGGATATTTGTTTGAGATGAGGTGGTTGATTGCTGAGTGTCTGTTTTCTGCTGTGTGGGTTTGCCTGCCGTTCTTATAGGCCAAAATACCACAGGTTCTGTCTGTGTTGAGGATGATTTCTTAGGTTTGGGCGCGGCTGCCGAGACGTAGGACAAGCCTGGGGATGGAGTTCTACTATCTATAATATGGCGTGCTTCAGCATATGGTATATTTTGGGTTACCTTAAGAGTTAGAAGTTCTTTCTCTCCCGACCATTTCGGGCATGTTTTAGAAAAGGCGGGATGTTCACCCTTGCAATTAACGCAACAGGCAATTTCCTGGCAGCAGCCACCCTCATGTCCGGTTTGTGCGCATCTAGCACACGTAGGAGAGCTTCTGCAGGAATCTTTGGCATAGCCGAACCTCTGACATTTATAGCAGCGTAAAGGATTCGGCACATATGGTCTCACCCGACGGTTTAGATATGCAGCTGTAATTTTGGATGGTAGTGACGGGGTATCGAAATTTAAGATAAGATGTTTTGTAGGCAGTATTTTGCCTGTCCGTAGAATGGTGATACGTTTTACTGCGAGAACTCCCTGGTCCTTTAGGTTTTCTAGGATTTCCTTCTCTGAGCAGTTATACAAATCTGGCTCTGATATGACTCCGCGCGAGTAGTTCAAAGTCCTATGCGGTGTGACGGAAATATTTAAATTACCCATAGTAGTGCAGTTTAATAAGGAAATGCCTTGTGCATCGGATTCGACCTCTACTAAGAGATCACCGAATCGAAGTTTTTTTATTGATTTGGCATTTCCTATAGCGGCTTGAAGAGATTTGTTAATCAAGAAAGATGATACACTTGAAAACGAACCTTGAAGGTTCTTAATAATAAAAAATTTCACATGGGTGACTGGCAATGTACTTTGTTGCTCCCTCGGGGGGAGAGGAGATTTAATTTCCAGTGGTGATTTATCCCTCACCATGGGATTTAAAGAAAAGGTATCCATAAAAAAGGGGCTTACAATTCAGATCCCGGCCACACCACCCACCATGGAACCCAACAAGGGGATGTAGATTACTGCCCCAGTGCTAGCCGGGTCTATACGCGCACGAAACGACCCTGAAGCAGACTCCACCCTTAGTGAGATGCCCAGTAGTAGAAACGATTGCATGGTTCCTAGCCGAAGATAAAATCAACGACCAGCCGATTGGTACAAGAGGGAACCACTATTGTCGCAGACTCCATGGTTTACCATGGTTTTCACTCGTTTTTTGATTTACCTTTGTTGACTCCTGCCACATTTCGCGAGATAACTTTTTGATGTTTGGCAACACGCAATTAAATTTTGAGTTTTATTATTTTCTTTTATTATTATTATGTTAAGATACGGCGCCTGTTGGTGATATATTTTTCGGTCCCGTTTATTACGGCGGGAAGTATGTAACTTTGGTCTAAATTAATATATAAATATATATATATATATATATATATATAAAGTTGTATGTGTGTCATTAGTAATCTGAATTAAACTAATATTTCTCGATATTATATGAGTACCTAAAGAATAACATCACAGGATCTGTTTCATTTTAAAGGAGCTCCCCCGGGACAATGGAGGTAGGAATTTTGCTTACCCTATAAGTTCGGTGTCACTTCCAAATATTTAATTTGAAAGTTGGGCGGAGTGACAACATTTTTTGGCATCCCTGCCGGGATGAGAGCTCTTTGAGATAGATATATAAGAAAGAAGAGATTTGTATAGATTTGGTTTAGAACTGAAGTTTGATATTAAAAAAAATAGTGTGACACACATAACCATTAATATGGCTGACGAAGTTTTGACTAAGTTAAAAAAGAAACTTACTAGTATTAGATCATCAGTCGCTAAGAATATCAAAAGTATTGAAACTGAAGTTAATAATTCTGAAGTTTCTATAGACGTCTTAGAAGAACTTTTAGAACGTATAAGAATTTATTCTGATGAACTAAAAGATAAAAATATAGAAATAGAATCTGCTGTAGATCTCAAGGATTTAGATAATGAATTAAAAAGCGCGACAGATTACCAAGATAAGATAATAACATGGACATTTCGCGCAGAAAAGAAAATACGTGAGTTGTCAAAAAGTAATTCAATGGAAATTTCTACATCAAGTTCGTCTGAACTAAGAAACAACACTTTTGTAACGGAAAGGGCTAGTGTTAAATTACCGAAGCTTAGTATTAATCATTTTTATGGAGAGAAGAATCAGTGGCTCACGTTTTGGAATACTTATGAGACCGCGATACACAAAAATGAATCATTAGATAAAATTACTGAGTTTAGTTATTTAAGAACCTATTTAAAAGGATCCGCACTTGAATCAATCGAAAGTCTGGCAATAACACCAGCAAATTATGATACTGCCATAGATATTCTGTCATCTCGATTTGGAAAAAAGAATATCTTAATAAATACTCATTTAAAAAGTTTATTACAAATTCCACCATTGAAAAATGCAAGAGATCCTATATCATTTAGGAAATTTTTCGATCAAGTCCAAACTGAAATTAGAAGTCTCGAATAAATTGGAATTAATTCTGATACGTATGGGAACCTTTTAACGCCTATGTTAATAAAATTATTACCTCCACATTTAATTTTTGAGTTTAATAAAGAAATTGGAGAATCCGATTATGATTTAAAGCAGATGATTGAGTTTTTATCTCAGCAACTGAACGCAACGGAAAGGTCCCATGTAAATTACCACATCGAAAGCAAAGCAAACAGGAGTTGGCGACGAGACTATGAGTCGCACAAACCGAAATTTTTGGCGGAAGAGAATAAAAAAATAAAAAGAACAGTATTTACCGCGACAGATCTACTAACCGTTGAAAAGAAAGTTGGTTGCTATCCGTGCATATTTTGAAATGAATCTTCACATGAGTCGTCGAAATGTAAATTTGTTTTTTCACTGCCTTTGCAAAAAAGAAAAGATATTTTAATGGAAAAGGGTTATTGTTTTCGTTGCATAAGGCACGCTAATCATTTATCGAAAACGTGTAGAGCCTGAATAACTTGCAAATTTTGTTCAAAAAACCCTTCTGACATTTTATGTTATGCAAATGAAAATAAAATGGCTAAAAGTGAACCTTTAAATAGTAATATGCTTAATGGTGATTTTGATGATAGCGTACTTGCTAATAAATCATTTTCGAAGCAAGTGTTTTTGCAGACCTTAGTTGTGTGCGTAAGTGTAAATGGTTTAGATTATTACGTTAGAATATTACTCGACAGTGGATCTGTAAAATCTTATATCAGTAAATTCCTGGCAGTAGCTTTAAAATTAGGATGTTTAGGAGAAGAAACTGTTGTTCATGGTCTATTTGGCGGAATTGAGAAAAAGGAAGATCACAAAAAATATTGCGTGAATATAAGTAATATTGATAGGAGTTTCTCGTGCGAGTTAGATGTTATGGATCAAGAAAAAATTTGTGTTGCGATACCCAAAATCAGTAATTCTGGGATTATCAATAAAATTAAACAATCTGGCATTTTAGTAAGTGATATTTCTATTAACGAAAATACTTGTATGTATGAAAGAGATCCAAACGAAACTCTCTCTCTCTCACACACACACACACACACACACTTGTAATGCATAATGCACACGTCATCGTAATAGTAATATAAAATATAAAATAATGGTGAAAATAATAAAGATATAAAATTTTAATATATATTAATCATTAAGGCATGTAAAATATTTAATGTATAATGCATGTAATTGTTATGTATATGTACAAGTGAAATACAATGGCACTGAAAATTATAATGTAAAATAATTATAACGTAACATAATTACTCGTATAATGTAAAGTAATTGTAATGGCAATGCATATGTACATGAATTGAATAATGTACAGGAAATTGTAATTTAAAAAAACCCAAAGATAAGTAGAATGCAATACAGGTAAAATAGGGTTTAAATTGGTTATTGGAAGGAAAATAATGGTTAAAATAACAGCCCATATTTTGGCAGGCTGCGACAGCTACGCTGCCCGGTCCGAGAGGAGGCCCGTCTACAGGGTTGCTATCGGACGACATGCCATCTATCGCTCCGTATATCTATCGGGGGGACGGTGATTCTGGTGAATATTTTTAATCACTCTTCGGGACGATTTCTTACCATACCTGCAACCTATGAATCTAATTTTATATTACGGAAAACCAATAGCTAACGTATCTTTACCAAACATTCGTCAAAAATCAGTTCTTAGTCACAAAATTTTCAAATGGCTGCAGTCATTACGATATCTATAAAAATACCCATGGTTCATAACCATTTGCCAGAATTTATAGAAAATTTGTATTATTATGTTTCATCTTATTTCAGGGGTACTGCATTATCACAAATAAAACGCAATGCGCCGTTTAGGCTGTATTTTTTATTACTGACTCAGAGTCTTAGTACTATATCGGTAGTTATAAAGAAACTTTTAATTGCTTTTATAATTACAGAAATCATTAGAAACATTGTTTTCTTGAATTATTTTTTCATGAATGTTTTCCACGTTAAAGTGTCATGTGATCGCTTTCACGATTAAATTACAGTAAAAGTGATGGATCTACTCATCACCTCTTATGAGAGATATCCCTCTTGGATACATCTAAACAAAACAGGACAGACGGTTCTCGTTATCAGTATGTTCATCGTTTCGAGAACGAAATATTCGGATGAAAGTTACGAGTTTAGAAAAGATTCGGATCAGCAATAAGTCAAGATTTTGGATCGGATTAGGGATACTACTCATCAACTGTTTATAATGACCATTATCAACTCCATCTACATTCGCCTTTTGCAGAAATTGCGTCATTTGTCACGTAATGGGTCAAAATCTTCTTAGATTTATTTTCTCGATTATATGAAATTATTACAGTTTTCATTTTATTCATAATTTTTGTTAATATTTTTGTTTAAATCCTTGCTAATAGTGGGCATCAAACCCACAGAATCTGGTACCAAATGCCAGCGCCCTAGCCATTCGACCATCGCCCAATAAATAAACAAACATTACGATGAAAAAAATAAGTGACTGGGCACATTTAAAGACTGCTTGAAATTCAACTATAAATTACAACTAATGCTCAAAACATGGCCAATCTTTTTTGGTAAAAATCAACTATCTATGTTGTTTATCATTCAATCTTGAGCAATTACATCGAACCCACAGACTCTGGTACGGAATGCTAGCGCCATAGCCATTCGGCCATCGCCCGTAATATTTGTACGGATTAAATTGTTTCGTGTAAAAATGATAAGATGATTCTACGAAGAAATTATATAAAAATGCTGCAGGTCTTAAAATATGGCGAACGGTTAAAATATGAATACAGTTAAAATGGTAACATATAAAGACACTTTCTCCCTCCAGCAATTATCCAGGGGTAACCTTCGTATGTCCAATTCTCAGACGCATGTCCAATTCTCAGACGCATGATGATAACGTTCAGTTTCTTGGGGCATAATGCTGTCCAAACAGAAATCCTCGATAACCTGTTTAAGGTCAGACAAGGGGGACAGGGTGAGTTAGCACAATATTCTGGTGCTTAGCGGACTTCACCGCATCGGAATTCCGGACAGTTCTTTGTGCTCTCTCTGCACAAGTGTTGTGTTCATAGATGGCAACTATTTCCTTTCTTGTCGTGCCTTGTCAGATAAATCTGCTTATACAAGCTACTAGGAAGCAAAAGTCTTTTTGTCTTAATTTAACCACGTTATTTCGTGCTACATTTTAATTTTTGAAAGCTATGTTTTAATCATCTGTTGAATTTTGTGCTTGAACTATTTTGGACCCTAGAATATATTGTCCCTTTGGGTACCACGACATCGGAAATAAATAAATAAATAAATGTATTTAAATGTTTGCTTAATGAAGAATACTTAAATTTTACATTTAATAATAAAAATACTTAGAGATAAAATCCTTTGAAAGATAAACCTATATATATATATATATATATATATATATATATATATATATATATATATATCGTAATAATTACCCTGTAAGTCTATCCAAAAACATAATTGGTTGTTTTTGTTTTAATGAATAGTTTGTTCTGTTGCATTAATAAGTTAAACATAACAATAGGTTAAAATAAAAATAATAACTACTAAAAACAAAAATAAAAATCTTAAGTAAAATAAAATAAAAATAAAATTAACTCATAGTAGTAACAAAAATAAAAACTAAATAAATAAAGGAATAATAGTCTTAAAATATGGTAACCTAAGTAAGTCTGTAACTGAGTATCCACTACCTCAATGGTTGCAAGTTTTATGACGTCAGTCATCTTGCGGTTACAAGTTCTTAACTTCCACTCTGACTAGCGCCAGGCTTGGTGTTCTTTGGTTAAGTACTGTTATTCAAACTTAATTCATTTATTATTCAATTCTTCTGTTAAAAATGGATTGTACGGTGTCTGAGTGTGTTTATTTAATAGATCATACTCATCAGAAACAATCCATTGGTTTTTAGACAGTATTGACACCGCTGATGAAGAAATGCTGTCAAAAACCTTATTCATACTTTTCTTTACATGTTGGATGTTCCTGGCTTCAAGTAGCTTTAGAGCTATTACTGGTTTTCTCTTTCATCTTATTCTTATATATATATATATATATATATATATATAAATATATATATATATATATATATATATAATGTTACCGTGAAAGACCGATATTGGAGAATATCGACATTCCCCGTTGAATGTCGACACATACCAAATACGTCAATGAAAGATCGAATATTTGGTTATATTCTTATACATTCAGACCATCACTGGTGTATGTCGGCAAGCACAGATATGCTTTGGTGGAGGTCGAAATGAGAAGCCGAGAAGACAGACAGTGTATTAAAATTTATGTAAACAATGTCAAATTAAACATAGTGCACATAAAAAAGGTATTATTGGGAAACCAATGGTCAGTTCGGAGTTGTCAAGTCGATCTGATAGACCTGCAGTCACACAGGGATGGCGAATATAAGTTCATAATGGTGTATCGAGATCATTTAACGAAGCTTGTCCAGCTACGACAAACAAGGGACTCTTGAGCAATTTAAAGTGTCATAACAGTTTAAGTTGTTGCAATAAATAAGATTGTATAACGTCAATCACATAATTAAGTTTATTATTGGTGTTATTTTCTTTTCTCATTTCGAATGTACTGCTCGTTTTAAGTTCAACAGTTTATTTACATGTGCTGTTACTTAAGCTTTCTTCTATTTTGACATATATCATAATATGTTTTAATAATAAAGTATGATTTAAAAAGTAACAAAAAAATTTTTATTCAACATTCACCATCAGTGCATGATGAATGTCGACATTTGCCGGTGTAAGTGAGAAATAAGGATATTTAGCAAATATTTCGGACATACACCAAGCGACTATGTGAATGTTGACATTCACCGGAGAATGTCGACATTCACCGGAGAATGTCGGCATTCTCCAGATTTCGGTCTTTTACGGTAACATTGTATATATATATATATACACACACACAATGGAATCTGGTTAATTGGACCACCGGTTAATCAGACCGAATCCTAAAGAACCGAAACAAATTATATTGCATAAGCCTAATAGGGCATGTTCGTGTAATCGGACCGGCCGGTTATTAGGACTAAAATGTTCGCGTCCCGATGTGGTCCGATTAACCGGAATCGACTGTATACGTATCTATATATACGTATTTATCAATCTCAGAATAAAATGACAAAAATTATTAGCGTTTTATGTTGCATTTAGTGGAACTTTCTTAACTTTTTATAAATGAATTCCAGCGTAGAGCCTTTAATTTCGCACCTTTTACTCTTCCGTTATGCAGTATTGATGTTAATTTGCATTAAAATCTATTTGCAGATACAGAAAACACGTCAACCAACTAGGTCATTTTCGACGGCATTTCTCCCCCGTCCCTCCTCCTATTCTATCTTATTCCGCGTACTCGATTGCGTGCAATGCTTTAAAAACAATCAGGCACGTAGAACAACATAAACAGGATAATCCATTACTTTCACCATACATGGCGCCCGGTGGTTTTCTGTAAATAAGAAAGAGGGCATCATCCACGAAAAGGCCTTGAACTTCCGGTGCATTCCAGATGACATTGTGTATTCTGGAAGGAACCTCTGACGCGTGGCTTCCGATGAAGGCGACGTCACGTGTTGCGTAATGGCCCCGGGGTCTTCAAAAAGTTTCAGCATAAAAAAGAACCGCGTTTTCCTGTAGGACACAAAACAGCGAAGTGTGCAACGGAATTAACACATAAAGGTCACTTGGATATACAGATTTCTGACTGATAAAAACAGGAAATCGCAGGTAATTTTTAAAAATTTTATTTCTTTCTCACGTAAGTGTCATTAAAGTTGCTTTAATTATTATATCAGCGTAAAATATAATTATAACAGTGTGCTTAAACTATTTTTGTTGTTGAAGTGCGTTTTATTCAGTTTATACATTTATATTTAAAGGCAACCCTCTGAGTTCGGGACATTTATTTTTTTAAATAAACCTACTACAGAATATTTTTAGCTGATCTGGTGTTAATATAGAAAAAAAAAAGATAAAACTCTAGGGGAAAAAGTCTAAATCCTCAGAAGAAAAAAAATTAAAAATAAAACGCATTCTTTTTGGGATCCGCTACTATGTCAACTTTAACATTTTTTGCAAGGGATTAGAACTTTCAAACATAATAGAGGAAATAGCTTAAAAACAGCAATTTAATTTTATAGTTTAATTTAGTATGCAGTATCAGCAATCAGGCTTTGAGTTTTAATTATGTGTTTTAAAATTTTACATTGCAAAGGCAAGTTTTAAATAATTGACTTACTTATGGGGAAAAATGCTCTAAAACCTCGTTACAGTTAACTTTCAATATGCTAAACAAGTATTTTTAATTTACTGAGATTTTGTACAAACAGAATTTAAAAATGCAAAGGATCGTTGAGGAGGTTGTATTAACACATATTTTGTTAAGCTACAATCCACTAGAACGGAATTTTACTCAACGCAAAGATGCTTACATATTTTAAAATTAATTCAGTAAAACTTTATTTTTCAAAGGCCGTTAATAAGCAACATTTTAGTAAACAAATTGTGTCTCACAACAGCTAATAAAATAACATTAAAAATAAATAAAGATGATTTTAAAAGGATTTTCATGATTCCTCAACCCAGGAACCCAAAAGTCTGGATACTAATGGGCTTAGACGGTTTGTTGGTTGGTTTGTTTAGGTTTAATGGCGCAAGGTCCAGGGCTTAGGCGGTATCGGAGCCAATGTGAATCTAAGATAGTGATCGTCTATTACTATAATCAAAGAGTAATTTGGTCAATGAGGAAGAATAATTAATACTTGGCTAGCCTGCCTTATTAACGTGATTTTTTCCATAGATTATTGGGGGGGGGAGCTATTTTCACATAAAAAGAACAGAAACTTTCGAAACTATCTATTCACGAAATACCTTTAATCCCATTTGATTTTTTCAGAACACGTATTCAAAGTTTTAACAATTTTTAAAGTTGAATTGTTTGAATCCACTTCTACAAATCTTTTTTCCTCTCTCATTACCAGTTGATTTTTTGTTTTATTGTGGTGAACTTTTCTTTACAACTTCGGGTCAATTATAAATGAACTTCCAGTTTTACTTTCGTCTGGTTTTCTTTAATAAAAACAGTATAACTAATTATACTACTCGTAGAGTTGAAGGTCGTTTTGGATCTTTCGATAAACTTTTAGCAACCCCCATTTTGCGGTTATCATTCTAATCAATTTTTTTTAGACGCAGAGGAGTTTGGTTCAAAGAATTTACAGAGAAAAAAAATCAAGTTCAGATAAAAAAATAAACTCGTTTTTTGCTTTGAGCTCATGATTACTATAAAGATTATAATGATTTCTGAAATGTACGTTCTTTTAAGGAAAAACAAAAATTGCTTTTCTATGGATACTGAGAATCTCTCCGAGAATTTCTATATGTAAAAATTCCAGGAAAAAAACCCATGTCTCTATCTCATGAGACATTAAGAGAAAAATTAAAGGACATATTTTAAATGAAACTCAGCAAACATTTTAAAATGAAGATTTCAAAAAAAAAATTAGATGATATTTAAAAAATGCAAAACAGTTAATTTTACACAGTTTAGTAACTTATATTTATTGTCTAGTGTTATTAAAATATGTTCTACGTCACATAAAAACTTGGCCATCGTGATCTTTCAGAATAATGTATAAATGACCCTATAAAAGGGTAAAACAGAAGAAAATCAGTTTTTTCTAATACCTTTCTTTTTAAACCATCTTCTAGTTTACTCATTCTGCGCACAAATTCTTGTTTACTGGGCTGTGTGGCCAATATTTCATTCGTTTTGATTCAGCTAGATTTTCGCTCTTAATTTATGTACTTCAGACTAAGATAAACAGTTCTGTCTCGTTTACTTCATTTCACTTTCTTAAAATCTGACTATTTTTCTTCGTATTACTTTATATGATGCATATAAAACCTAGAGAAGATAAAAATTTTAAAAAAAAAATGTTTTATACGTCGTATTTGCTCAGCATACACGCACACAAAAAAGTTAATATACTAAGGTACGCATTTTGTTTTTACACTTCGAATATGCAATCCAAGCTGTCGGAACTACGCAGCATATTAAATGGATAAAAGCCACCCTATCACTGAATATTTAAAAAGCCTAATGCACGAAAACTGTTTATACTGGAAACAATATATTTCATTGTAAGCACGCTATTTTAACTTACTCACGCTGTTTGTGAAATAAATCGGAGATATATTTTGCGATACATTCCACGTAATGAAATAGAGTATCATTTGCTCTCTATTTTAAGAGAGAAAATGATACTATATTTCGTATAATACGTCTTGTTGTTGTTATTTCTAATGCTCCCTAACCGAAATCATGTGTTGTATGTTTTAATAATACACGATCCCATACAGTGAGCCACGTGCACATACGCATGGTGGACTTAGTTTGCCATTTTTTCCAAAATTGTAAAAAAAATAAAAATAATGGTCGATTGGCTGATTTAGCTTTTTTTGGCGCATGGTCAACTTGGTTGGTTGGTTGGTTTAGGTTTTTTGGCTCATGGTCCAGAAATGAAAAAATCGCCAAACGCAAACAAGAGCAGAAAATTTCATATGTAAAGGTTGTACGTTACGACAATTAAGAAACGTGTATAGGTGATAAAACGATATATAGATGTGATCAAAACAATGATATATAAAGTTAATAAAGAGTCAAATATGAATGTGAAAAGAGCACGATAAATTGATAAAAAGTCCTAAAATATAACAGTAAAACAATGAAAACATGATCAGTCTCACAAATCCGTCTGTTTCAGAAAAGAAAAGAGGGCAACATGATTTATTGGGGGAGCATGGTCAACTTCGAAGCTCAGTGCAAGCCAGACAAGAAACCTTTACCAATTATACATGTATAATCTTTATAAGAACAAAAATTCAGCTAATAAAAAAGCGATAAGATGTCTAACCCAGGTATAGATACAATAATGAAGTAACTGCTAAAAGTTTAGAGAAACATACAAATATTGTAAACTTAAAAGCCGTAAAAGTGCATAAACCTCCAAAACAATTTGCATAAACAGTCCTTAATTCCGCATATAAATGAAACTGTACATATTATTTGAATTACATTAGTTCGATGATAGTATCTTTTATTAAAAAAAACCATATCATCGCTTTCAAAATGATATATAAATCTGGGAATTAGAAATTATATTTTAACGGCTAGAAATAACGATTTATTGGGTCCAATTTTGGGCAAAATGTGCCAAACACATGGTAAAAACTAGAAGTAACCAATCTATAAGTCAGAAATAACGGATCATCTTATGAATAAATATTCAGAGTAATTCAAATAGACGAGCAAGTATTCGCATAATAATGCAGAATAACGAATCTTTCGGAAATATATTTTTGAAACCTCTAAAGGGCATCCATATTAAGCTCTAGAGTCACTAGGTACCTTACGGTAAAAACAAAACAAAACTGTACAAGTTATTAGGAATCTGTGCAAGTTAACAGGTGCCGCACACCTTGCAGAGTGGTTAGCCCTACAAACTTCCACCACGTGGGTCAGGGTTCATATTCCGGTCATAGAGAGGATGTTTCTGTACTGTCTCTCTCATAGCATGCGACGTAGGCCCACCTACTGAATACCCCTATATTCAAGGAGCCAACAAAAACTCGCACAGAATGTCTTAATGACTGCCGCATTAGAACAAAGAAAGAACCTGAAAAAGGTTGTCTAAACAAATAAGAAGAGCAAAAGATTAATTTTGCCATCTCGACATCATAAGATCCTTAGATTTGATGGAAGGAGTGTTTTTTTCTTCACAGAGAAAAAAAAGTTGGTCGGTGAACTCACTTTGCTGGGTTGAAATCCACTGCACAGTGGAACTCGCTTTTGGTGAGTCGAACAACCCACATTGGAAAGTGGGTCCTACAACCCACTTTCGAAAACGGGTACATTTACCTGCGTTTGTGAGTTTAAAAACTCTTTGAATGAGTTAATTAAAGCGAGTTGTGTATTGAGCCTATATATATATATATATATATATATATATATATATATATATATATATATATATATATATATATATATATATATAATTTTTAATATATATATATACACACATTTAATTATTTTTTTAATATCATAAGACACAGATCGTTTAAAGCTTTGGTAATAATTCCTAGTTACTGCATTATGTATCTCAGTTTGAGGCAAGTGATTTATAATTTTATTCCAGACACCTTTATTTGATACTTGCCATCCTGAGAACTATAAATTATATAAAGATGACATTGTTTGCGTTGAATTAAAATGAATCAAATTAGCACTTCTTTAATCAATTGAACATTAAAAATATTGTCATTAAAAGTTATAAAGCATACTTCACAACTAGTAATAAATACTTACACTTTAAAAAAAATTCTTTTTATCTTTAACTTTTGCAGTACATTAGCCTTCATGTTTAAAAGAATTTTCCAAAATGCCTAGTCTGAAAGTGTTTGCATCGAATTTTTTAAATGAAATTTTGTTACCCAAATTAGATAATCATTTAAATTTTATACAGCTAAAATGACAACTCAGAACAATAACATTAATTTGTAATTCTAAACTCTACGGCCCCCTCCGCTTTCGCGTATCGGCCAAGTTTTAACTGGGAACCAACCTCGCCACAGAAATCCCGCCGGCCCGATAGGACCCGCAGGACAAGGCACACAAGGAAACAAAAAGTAGAAAAATCCTCTAAGACGGAATACAAATTCCAAGTATGAAATAAAACATGGGAGAGTGGACAACGCGTGCAAAAGAAAAACCGCTCCAGGTTCCATTAGGACCTAGCCAGATTTTTTTTTTTTTTTTTTTTTTTTTTTTTTTTTTTTTTTTTTAAAACAAACTTGTTACATAGCAAAACCTAATTATAAATAACCAAACAAACGGTCCATGGTTAACTACCAGGACCTAAATTGATAAAATTAACACAAGAAATGAATTAATTAACCATGGCACTAACACCATCAGTTCATGGCTAACAGCCTGGACCTAAACAAATTATATTAGCATAAAAATTAAAATAGCTAACAATAACAAACTGCCAGTAATACCAGCAGCTATGCCTCAACCAGAAGAGAAACCCATGGCCACAATAGATCCTAGCTTGAACATCATTCACAATTACATTTACACAAAATCAAATAAATAACAATAGTTTACACCATATACATTTAAACATAATATAATTTACACAAATATACATTGTAATAATATATTCACTATTCAAAACAATAAATAACACAATATAGCACTAAATTAGAATATAAAATATATAAGAAAGAATTGCGTTATTATTTATACAAACTACACAACAAACAGAAAACCCTAAGAAATAGTAAAGTGCACAAACAAGCAAAGTCAATAGCTTCCAAACTAAGCAATAGGAAGATGTTGATCCATTAAATCAGCTACCACTTTGGAAATAAATTTTTTGCAATAGAAATCACCGAAGAATTTCTCCTTCGACCAGTTCTCGTAGCCCATAGGTAAGTTAACCCTATATTTTGTAAAAATTGGACAATCGAATAAACAATGATCAGGGGTTTGAATAGCCTGGCAAGGACAAATATTAGTTTTATTGTGAAATTTATTCTGATAGCTCCCGAAAGCGCCGTGACCAGTTATAGCTTGATTCAAATAGAAGTCAGCGCTTATTCTATGTATTTTAACTTCTCTAAATATTTCCTGTACCCTTCTGCCTTTGGTACTCGTGTTCCAGATATGCTGCCATTCACTAATCTCTTCTTTATGGAGTAACTTTCTAATTTTATTCTTTGTCCATTTATATGAGAAGTTTATTGTATGTAATTCTGTAGCCTCCTTCGCAGTTCTGTCCGCTTCTTCGTTTTCCATAATACCAATGTGAGCCTTGACCCAGTGGAAGACCACTTCAATGTTATTGTCTTTAATTTTATGTTTAATATCATCGATTATTTCACCTTTAAAATTTAGTGCTTTCAAAGCTTCAAGGGCACTGCGTGAATCAGTGTATATATCACAATGTTTTATATTTTTACTAATCATACAATTGATTGCCACTTGTATCGCCCTGAGTTCGGCAGTATAAGAATTTGCTCTCTCTAATTTTTCCCTGATTTTCTCAATTTCTTTACCATCCTCATAAATAACTACCCCAGCCCCGGTTCTTTCATCCTTTTTAGAACCGTCCGTAAAAATTTTTATATTTGTTTTGGGGTCTAAATCATAAGTCCAATCATAACTTATTAAGTCATCGAAGGTTCTAATTTTCCATTCCCTGGTAATGCTGTTGTTTCCATTATATTTATTTCCATTTATTTCAATTTCTTCCTTATTATCGTATAGCCTGTATAATTGTTTCGCCGATTTGGCCTTCAGGTGTAAAGGAACGCATCCCGCCAAAATGTTAAGAGCGTCAGTCGAAGTAGTTCTATAACATTTCGTCATGAAAAGCATATATGGTCTTTGAATCTGCAAGAGCTTTCTTTTAATACTTTCTAAATCATTATACCAAACCTCGGCAGCATAGAGAATTATTTTTTCAACAACAATTTTGTACAATTCTTTAGTAATTTCCGGCTTTATGCCCCAGGTTTTTTTAGAAATTCCATTCAGTTTATAGAATAATTTTAATGCTTTCTCATTAACTTTCTCCAGGTGACCTATGAAATTAAGTTTAGTATCGATGTAAACTCCAAGATATTTTATTTCATTTTGATATTTAACATTTTCCTCACCAATTTTAATCGATGGTTTTGTAATAATTTGCCCTTTACAAGGCACAATCGTATAATTACATTTGTCTATACTTATTTTTAGACCATTCTTATGAATCCAATCGCTACAATAGTTTAGTATATCTTTAGCATAGGCGGTAAATTTGTAAGAAACTGGAGATTTTATTAATATTATAATATCGTCTGCGAATGCTTGAAGTTTGATTTTTTCATTGTAACAGTATGAAGTCAGTAAATCATTTATCACGATCAGCCATAGAATGGGCCCCAAAGAAGAGCCCTGCGGGACACCAGTATTATAATCTATTAGTCCTTTATTTGTCTTTATTTTCCTATCGGTGATATAGCTAATTAGAATACCCAATAAATAATTTTCCAGGTTAAGTTGTTTAAGTTTATTGATGAGAATATTTTTCTTGATGGAGTTGAAAGCATTTTGAATATCAATGGATACTATACATGTGTGTTCTTTATTACTCTTGTTTTCTCTGATGATACTTATAATATTATTCAAAGCCTGGAGAGTTCCTAAACCCCTTCTAAAACCATATTGGTTATTAGATAGTAGCCTCTTAGACTCCAAAAAGATCCTTAGCCTGTTTGTTATTAACTTATCCAATACTTTGCCCAAAACCGGCAGCAGGCAGATGGGTCTATAGGATCCTAATAATTTCAGATCTTTATTTTCCTTAGGAAAGAATATTACAACAGCCTTTTTCCATGCACTGGGGAAATATTTTTCTTTTAAGCATCTATTAAATAAACCTTTGATTAGTTGTTTATTACTGTTATAAATTTCTAAAATAATACTCAATGTAAAACCGTCATAACCAGGCGCTTTATCATTTGCTATTGTACTGATAATATAATCGATTTCCGTAAAAGTAATTTCTTGAAACTCATCCACAGTAATATTTATGTTTTCATTTTCCATTGCCGGATCAAATTTAAAGTGGTAATTTACAAGGGCTTCTTCAATATCATCGATATTTCCCAGAATCGTGCCATCATCAATTTGTAAACCTTCCAAAGCCTTTATTTTTCTCTCACTAACCATACCCTTCACATTTCCAAAAGTGTCTTTTATCGTAAGTTTTTCAATGAAATTTTTAAATGAGTTTCTTCTGGCTAATTTAATAGCTCTCCTATAAATTGCTTTTTCCCTCTTGAACTCCAGTTTAAATTTATTTCTGCTTTGAAAATCTTCTTCTCTCTGGAATCTCTTACGCAGAGCTCTCAATTTTTTCCTTCTAATTTGTAGTTCTTTACTCCACCAAGGGGCGTTGTGATTCTTCTGCTTAATCTCTTTTTTACTATATTTTTTGCACAAATGTGTTGTGACTCTGTTAATCTCTTCTACAATGTCATCGATTTTCAAACTATTCATTTTATCAAAAATCATTTTTGTTCTCTTCCCCAGTGCAGTTCTAAATTCTAGCCAGTAAAGTTGATTAATATTCCATCTGATATTTCTATTAATATTTCTATTCTTCTTTTTAAACGTAATTTCAAAAACTATTGCGTTATGGTCCGTATTTATATATTTATCATCCACCTTCCAGTTCTGTATTCTTTCCTCTTCAAGCCCAATAGTTATTGTCAAATCTGGCCATCCTTCACCAAATGGCCCGTTATAAGTAGGCAAGCTCATTGGGTCATTCCTTATATGTGCATTGTATTGGATCATATATTTAATTATTTCCTCTGCTCTTTTATCTGTAGGCCTACGGCCCCACAAGGTAGATCTAGCATTAAAATCGCCAAATATGATTATCTTATTGCTTTGATACTGCTCGGTTATATTGTTTAAGAGGGTCCATTGCGGATCCATACGTTCAGTAGTACCGCCCGCTGGAGGGATATATATTGTAATAAAAACATAATCTTCCTCGCCTGCATTTATTTTAATGGCAATAATATGGTCTGACACTAGCAATTTAATGAATTTAATATTGCTTTTAAGTATGAAGGCAACTTTTGGATTATTATTCAAGTATATCTTCTGATAAGCCGAATGAAATCCAATAATTTCATGTTTGTCTCCCCTTCTATAATATGGTTCGTTCAAAGAGATAATATCAGAATCAAGATCGGAAGCAAGTTCATACGTGGCAATTATAGAATTATTCAAATTTAAGTGAAGACAAGAAAACAAAACCCGACAAGAGGAAGAAGACGACAAACCCGCACCAATGGGCTCAGGAACGTTCAGTACCACCATAATCAGTCCTGTTTCTAAGTTTTTCTATAGCTTTTATATAATTAGTACACTTGTTATCATACGGTAAGTGATTTGTCTCGTAATTGGTGTTAAAAGTTTCGTTAGTAAACTTACAATTATAACAGCAAGCCTCTCTATTACAGTCTCCGTGTTCTTTCTGACCACAATATCTGCAAACCTTCTCCCTATTGCAATATTTAGCAATATGACCCGTTCTGTAACAATTATAACAGATTTTTGGCTTGATGAATTCCTTTATATTATATTTTTGCCAACCAATCTTTATTTTATTATTTCGTATTATATTATTGAATGAGTTTCCGTCAGTGCTAATAACCCAATTAAAGCCGAATCTACCTTTAAATTTAAAAATTACTTTCGTTTGCTCTTTATTTAGCTCTTCGTTTTGAAATATTATTTTCTTCTCGATTTCCTCTTTGTCTAAGTCCTCCTCTACACTATAAATTATAATATGGGGATTCCTTTTTTTTGGTTTGTTAACAATATATTTATCTTGTAAGTTTTCTGCCTGTTGTATTTCAGTAATTAATTTGTCTATATCCTCCTCTTTATCAACACTGACTATCAATCCACCTTTACTTATTTTCCTTATTGTATTAATTCCTACACTTATATCCTCTGGCCTGATATTTTCCTGTAATTCCTTTCTAGTAATATCCGGATTTTGGTCTATTTTAGGGACTATTGTCAGTGAATGTAAAGTATTCTCTCTTCTCCCCTTAGATCTAGATCTAGCTCTAATCGCCGGAACTTTAGCTGCCTCGGCGTATGTACTCTTTATCTTTATCTCTTCCACTCTAGCCTCGTTAACGAGGTTTTTTAATTGTCTTTCTAAAGCCTTTACTTGACCTTTTAGATCCGTTATAAACGATCTTTGTAAATTTATGACAAATAAATTTTTGTCTATTTCAGTTGTGTAATATATTTTGTCTCCCTGGCTAATTCTAGTGGTATTACTAATTTTTTTATTTAGTTCCGCTACTCTTTCCTTAAGTTCATTTTCAAACCCAATCAACATTTCATCAGTACATGGATTATCCACGTCAAATACAATATCCTCAATGTCATCCAAGCTGTATTTCGACATTGTATTAATTATACTTCAAATTTGACTCTATGCACCACAATAAAACCATAACCACAATAGTAACCATAGGTTAGTATTGTGACCAAATCAATTAATTGTTCAAATGAAATCAATCACATTCACTATTACCAGAGCAATGAATCAATTACCGCAAATAAGCACTTCAAAAAATTAGAATATGCGAACTATACTGAATTATCTATGCACTACACAGCAAAATAACCTTAAGCATGCAGTGCGCTAACATGCAGTACTAAATAGAGATAAAACACTCACTCATTAAACAATGCAGAAGGCATATATTAACCACAGCAAAACACTTGATATTATAGAACAATTCGAATAGTCCTACCTTGGTTGTTAAAATATCATATATCCAACATGTATCAGACTTACAAGTTTCTTCACAAAGTTGAATCAAATTGAGTAAGTTTTACCCAATTCAAATGACACTTCTGTGTCATTTACATTAATTTGTAAAATAAACAAACTTCAAATTATGTTTTTAACATTAGATAAGAAAAATTGCCACTTAACTTTATACATGCCATGAAACTTTTCAAAAACAATCGCCCCCCTCCCTCTCTATTCTGCAGGAATATTAATTCAATTTGAATTTTCCAGCTACCTTATTATCATTACAGAATTCCTTCTGTTTTAAGGTGTTTATATAAAGCTAAAATGTATCAAATCTTTAGGAAAATAAATTAGTTTATAAACTGACAATTATTAGTATAAAAGGAAAAGAATTCGTAGAATTTTGAATTAGTTATCTAGATAGATCATTATCTGTTACAAGATATTTCTTTTATTTCCTACTCTCTTATTTACTTATTCACAAACACACACTTCCACACATAAATTTAATGTATAGATGAATTTTAAAAACCTGATTTCACCCTCTAGTTTATCCATTTTTCTAAATTCGACCATGTCAAATGAGTTTATAATTAAATGTTATCGCCAGGTGATATCATCTGTAGATTTGGATTTTAGAATGAACTTGGACTTTCAAACACAACTTATATGTACACACAAATAGATATACATACGTATACTACTCGTAGCATTGCATGAAACAAACTGCATGCTTTTACTTTTTTTTCAGTGGTTCTAAGCTTTTTTTGAATATTGATGAGTTATTAATAAAAGTTGTATGAAGCGCATAACAGGAACACACAGCTCATTAACATCTGTAAAATAAGTTGTCAACCTTATTTTTTATAGTGGATATTTAGAAGCTGTGTGTTCCTGTTATATCAGTAGATGTCAAAAATTACTTTTAGAAATCGTATTCTTGTTTTTTTTAAATCATAAAAATCTATTTATTCATTAAAATTGCATTCAATTAAGAGTTTTCTATGATGAGATTTTTATGTAATGTAAAAATAATTTTAATACATAATGTTTAGATATTACATACATGTACGCACACACACACAAGCACATGGAAGATTTGCGACAAGAAAAACCTAATATGATATGCTCAACCATATACAGCTATAATTCATATATGAGTTATATGTTAAACATGCAATAGCTTACGCGATTGTCGCAACTTTAGCCTTACACAACAATTTCAAATTTAAACAAATAGCAAATCTTCCGTTACAAGTCCTCACATTTCTATTGTGTTGAAGTATGCTCTATAATTCAGATTTACATGAAGGATTTTGCATATATTTTAATGTTCAAAAGATTAAAAATGTACTTACATGCACTATAACACGTGGACACTCCGTTTCGTCGACAAGCGCCATTTTTCCTATTTCCGCAGCCAAAAAGCTACTAATTGCTTCAAAGTACAGCTTTCGACCCGCTTCCGAAGAAAATCTCCCGCAGCGCGAGCTAGGAAAACGGGAAAATCTCATCAACCCGCAAACAAGATATTCAGCTCGCTTTGGGGTGAGGCGGTGAACACATTAGATAGGTCAGTAGACCCATTTTATTTACAACCCACATGAAGTGTGTCTGTAAACCTGGAAGTTTCGAAAACTGACCGGCTTTTTTTTCTCTGTGTTGGTAGAGTACCGAAAAAACACTCAGCTTTCTGGACTGCAACTTACAAAAGAGTGCATAAAAATGTAAATTAAAAGAGTACATTAAACTTTTGGAAGACAGTGTTATCAACTAGTGAAAGCACATTTAATATAAATGGATACGAAGGTCATAGTAACATTTGGATGGAACAATTTAAGAAAGAAAAATGTTGTGACAGTGGTCAAGCATGGAGAAGCCCATGCAAAGTATTCAATGTTAAAATTTAAAATAAATGATTTAGAGGGGCTTTTTCCATTAGGATAACATGAAATGATATAACGTATGATAATAAGTTGAACATTGATATATGATTTACAATTTGTCAAAAGCGAAAGTAAATACCCAAAAACCAAGTGATGGGAACGGGACTATGACGTTTGTATTAGGGTTTTTGACCCGGGTTTCCCCGAACCCGAAAACCCGGGTTTTTCAAAGATTTTACGAACTCGAAACCCGGGGAATTTTTAATGTAAATCCGGGGAATTAGTTATTTATCTAATACAGTAGAATACCAATTATATTCCTTAATTTGAAACCAAGACCAATCATAATATGATGAGTTTGGTAGTAAAATTTTTAAAAACAAAATATTTGATCTGGCAACAACCTCAATAAAACGATTATTCAACGTAAATGATAATGGGTGAGAGTCTGAACCAGAAGTAGCAGTTGAGGTGGGAGTTAAAGATGGAACTGAAGATGATGCTACGAGTATTGGTGCTTGTACTAAACAAATGTCCCTATCTGATGAGGTTAGTATGTTTCTGCAGGAGAATGATAATAAGGAAAATCATAGAAATCAAAATCTGGTTCATATATCATAAGAAAAGAAATTGAGTTGTTTCGGGCAACAAAAAGCCGACTTGAAATGTTAGATAAACTTTTCAGTTCTTTAACAACAATTCGACCAACTTCGGTGGAGGCAGAATGAGCATTTTTTGTAATGGGTCTCTTTGCTAATAAACTCAGAAGCCGACTCAGTGGTGATACGTTGAGTTCAATGATGGTTGTAAGGCAGTTTTATAGAAAATGAGATATATGTAGCACTTTTATTTATCTTATACATATATGTATATGTTTATTAACATTAAATTTATTTACTGTTATATTTTATATTTGAAATTCTGAAATAAATTAAATACTTTTAATAAATTATTTATTATTTTAGTTCTTTGCTATTGACCCCCTGGAACCTACCAAGTAAACCCGGGAAAACCCGGGTTTTAAATTTAAAAAACCCGTCAAACCCGAAACCCGGGTTTTAAAAAAGTTGCTCAAAATCGAAAACCCTAGTTTGTATATCGATGAAAGGGTAGTCGAATTCTTAGCATTCGTCTAGACTTCAAATTTGCGGCGTTTCCCTTTACTTGCATCGTTGTTTCATAGGGTTTCTCCTCAAATTATATAGAGAATTCTATAAATAAAAAACCGAAACTATTTTTGATCAATGGTTGATAATTATACGTTTCCGTTCAGCGTTCATTTCCTCCTGCGATTCCCCGCAGGAGAGAAAAATCCCAAGCCCTGATGAGTAATCCTTTACTTTTAACGATGCCAATATACTGCCGTAATGACGAATAGAAATTACAATTTACACTACACTACTTGCTATAATCATTGGATGGTAAAATTTTCTTCTCGTTAAAGTTCCTGAAAGTAGCGCTGAGTTGGAATTGCGTGTAAATCAAATAAAAAGGTGTCACGAAACCCGCATGAAGACATTTCCTCTTTGCCGGGAAAGCGGCGAAAAAAAAATCATCTGCACACTTGAAAGCTAATTTTTTTTTCGATTTTATTTTTCTTTGAATACAATCAAGAGGGGGTTGACCGGTTTTTTGGCGCAAGGTTCAGAAAGGACAAGCTGCGCTGACCGCAACAAGACAGCGTTCGTAACATTTTTTGAAATTGGAAATAAGGAGTTCCTAAGAACTTTTTTTAAGGACATCGTTTAGCATTTTTAAGGACCTCAACGATGATTTAAAATGTGTTTTATTTACAAAATTTAGACTTTTAAAAGTATTTGAGTTTTGGGATCCTATAAACCTTATGATAACTTCCATATCGTCTAAATAAATTCTTAATATTTCAAAATTACTTTTATAGACTGCAATTTGTTGGGTTATCTCTGTATTTAACTAAACAAATTTACACCGGCTAACAGTATAGCAGCGAGTAACAGGAAAAACCAATAGTTTTATAAACATTCTCATCTTGGTCAATAATGATACGAAAAAGAAAATTATCTGCATTTTCATCACCATAACTGACTACCATAAATTGAAAATCCTTGTATTTCAACTCTAAAATAAGTACTTTTTAAGGACCGGGAAATCAACGAAAAAAATTAAGGACCTTAACCACAAAAAAGTAATTTTAAAAACTTAAGGGCCATTAAACACAAAAACTAAAAATAAGAAGTTCCTAAGGACTTTAAGAACCATATGAAACCTACAAGAGCACAAACTACTTGCATAAAAGGTAATACGTTACAAAGACGTGTAAAGACTATAAAAAGGATGTATGAAGATAATAAAAAAAATTTAAACTTGATAAAAGCAATAAGATATAAAGGTAATAACATAAGTCAAATATAAAAGTGATAAGAACAGTGATATAAAGAAGTGATAAGAAAATTATAATTGTGAAAAAAGTTCTGTACAAAAGTAATAAAGGTCATTCGCGAAGGTGATAAAAGCAGTGTAGGTAAAAGCCAAAACCTCTGGATGGGAATTTTTTCAGAGGGGAACCGTTGAAGTTACATTTTTCTCGCTGATGTTAAATTGCCTCATAGGTTAAAATCATTTTCTAATAGGCTAATTTATTACAATTTTAATAAACTGGTTTCCGCGAGTAACACAGGTGACGCAGGGTGAAAGTTTGGTAGGTTGGTTTATTTGTATTTTATGGCGCAAGGTAAAAATTTGGACAAAATACGCCAAACACATAGCAAAAACTAGCTGTAACAAACCTACAAGTTAAAAGCGATAAAAATATACTAAAAAGGTTAGCAAGTACAAACGAAAAAAAACAAGTAAAAGGCCTATATAGGACAAGAAAAGAAATGAACAATATAAAAATTATGATACATAAAAGTTGTACGACTGTGGACATTAAAAACAAGAGTAAAAACCAGTGTAACGTATGAACATACAGGGTAATAGATCGTCATTGTGACGCGATGATCCTAGTGTTTCTCAACGACCACAAAGATAATATAGTGCTTTCTTAAACATGACTTGTGATCGAATTTTAAATTACGCAGCACAGCATGCACATGATTTTGATTTGAGACTTAATAAGAAACATAGTTTCAAACACCAGAAGAAAGACATAAAAAATAACAGAGAAGAAAAAGTGATGCGCATAACCCTATAGAGATGCTGTAAATGAGGGGGGGGGGGGGGTATTTGACATTAAAAGGGACAATTGAAGTATACATCAAAAGCTATAACACAGTTGAATAACGTGAGCTAAATCCTACGTTAACTGTTGAAGATACGGGTGTCTTCCAAACTAAGGGATCTGAAAAATGTTTGATACACGGTGATTTCCTCGTTTCCTTACGATTAATTTTCTATTATTTAAGAATATTTGATAAATTTTGAGTGAATATAAATCAGAACTTATTTTTAAAGTATCGAGCAAAGCGGTAGCTATTAATAGAGGTCCGAAAGGATCTGAGATGAATACCCGAAGTTGACGCACTGGCTAGTTTCAAACACACTTTTATTGTATGTGTTCTTCTGTAATCGTATACGACTAAAATCCTCGGTTCCGTAAAAATTTTTAGAAACACTTTAGCCGTGGTAAATGCGTTCAATTCTTCTATAATTAATTCAGCCTAAATTAATAATAAAAACTTAAGTTTTAACAAAATTCTTAACAGTTTAAATAATATATTATACCAACTAAGTAAATATTTATGCTTTTTGTTTGTACGTAAGATAGAAATTAAGCATCATCCTCTGTTTTAGGTTTATGAAAGTTTAAGAAAATTGACTTGCGAATGGTTTCAAAGCCATGTATGTTCACTATTTCGCAATAGTCCTTCTGGATGCCATCATTATAACTACGAAAACAGGTAAGTTAAAAAATATCCGTCACAATGAAAGGATTTTTTTAAAATGTTATTCTAGCATTACATTGTAAAAAATAATAAATGTTCTTTTGTTCTTTGATAAATATAGATGTTATGACTCTCTGACGTTGTTAATTATTTTCTTCATTAGAATTTTGTTAGTACAAAAATTCTTTAATAGAAAAAAAATAGATTTAAAAAATTGTTATTATAGGATTACCAGATATGTTATGGTTATCTTTATACGTTCGTAATTAACTCTTGTGTCTGTCTTGTTACTTTAAGTTCACTTAGGGGTAACTTTCATCTGTATTGCTATAGTATTGTGTAGATATTTTATCAACAATAACACAGGAATTAAGGGGGTTTGGGTTGCACATTTTTATGTTCTTTGTTTAAAATGAACTACAGTGCTTTTAGATTGAGGAAGGTACACTGTTACAAATCTTATAAATATTGCACCAAGAGCAAGATACAAAGAATTCACTCACTCACTCTCTCTCTCTCACACACACACACATACACAGTCAACAATTATTAAGGTACACGTTCAACAATAATGCAATAATATGTGTTTGGCTGGTGATTAGCTTCCAATAGCATTAATTCTGCCATGGGAATTCTACGCCAAACAATTTACGGAATAAATCAATAAAAATAAAAAGTGACTATTGATGTGAGAGCTATGTGAAACCAGTGTGATTTTTAGTGTTACTTTCAATTTAAACAATAAAACCACTGTGGAATTAGAGATATTACTCTTACTTTAGGGCTCTTATTCCGATATTCTCCGTTTCGAAAGTAATCGTAAGATTTACCTCTCAAAATTTTCACTCATTTCAAACACTTTAATAACTACAGTTTTAAAATTTTTATTTTTGTGTCACTTCAGATGCATCACCACGCTGGACGTGGAACAGCAAATCGAAACGAAATTACTGGAATTACTGGGACGAAGATCGAAATAAAATAAATCCCATTTGTTCAGCAGGGCAGTGTGTACTAGCTTGGAAATGCCCAGATGACGCTATTCTACGAGAATCTACAGGCAGCTGCACATATTGGACAAATGGACCTTGGGTGTGTTGTGATTTAGCTAAAGAGCAAAATCAGAGGACAAAAACTAACTTTCCAACTAACCCTTCAACTCCTGACACCGGAAGATATTCTAAGAGGGCAGCTACTAACAGCTGGAAACAAAAATATACCACGGAAAGTTATTGGTATGATGACGGGAAGCATTTAACAACACCTTGTTTACAAGATCCCTGGAACAGAAATGCTAGGGAAAAAACAACTACGATTAATTCAATAGTAGATATTTTAAGAAATGCACGAGGACTAGGTATTACATCGAGACCCATGTACGGTCCAACAAAAAATCCCCTCACTGGTGTACGAAAAACAACAGAAGACATCAGTAACAAACGAACAACACCAATATCATCTATTTCAAGAACCACAAGAAACAAAACTCCTAATTCAGATGCTCGAATAATATTTCCAACCGAAAGTATCAGTTGGACAAAGAAGACTACGAAACATCCAGCATTTATTACGCAGACACCGATAAAGGTTACCGATTTTAAAACAACAACAAAGACATGGCCTCATTTCACACGTTCATCTACAAAAGCAGCCTGGCAACCTAAAACAAGACAACCAGACAGAACTGTGTCTACAACCACCAGGCAACCTGGCAGAACTGTGTCTACAAGCACCAGGCAACCTGGCAGAACTGTGTCTACAAGCACCAGGCAAGCTACTGTGCCAGCAAGAGCTTGGGCTGGCGCTAGCTCTCCCCGTACTACTGCTAGAACAACAAGAAGAAACAGAATAACTACTCCACTACCGAATGTGAACACATATAGTAAGTACTCTTCATTAATATTTTACTACAGATAATTACAGGTGAAAAAATAAGAGATAACAGAGTAGCGCATTATATGTAATAATTATAATTTATACTCGTCAACACCTCGTTAAATTCCCTCTTTGGAACAACCACAGTAATTAACACGAGAATGTGAATTAGTAAGCTATAGGCAGCTGTTGGGAAAGAATGGTTTGACATCATGAGCCCAACTTCTGAATATGGCTAATCCTTTTAAGTCTTTGATTACTCATCCAATTGGAAATAAATCCGGCTGTTTTGTTATGGTGGCCAAAACTTCCAAGTTTTTTAATATACTTGACCATATTTGTAACTCTTCTCACTCTAAAAGGCTGCAGGTCAGCCTCATATAGAACTACATATTTATACGACAACAATTTCTAATATCAGTAATAATTCGTGCTGCACTGCACTGAACTACCTCCAGTTTCTTACAACTTGTTGCCAAAGCAACTAGATAGACTTGATTATCATATTACAGGATCGGGCAATGAGAGTGGTTCTTAAAGTGCTGCAACCCAGTCTCTAGCAGAGAAGTATTTCATAATCTGGTTGGTTCGTTGGTTGTATGGGGTTTAATGGCGCAAGGTCCAGAGAGGGCATGCTGCGCCAAACACAAGGTAAAACCCGAAAAAACATGTCAGCATTTAAAACCGTAACCCATATAAACGATGATAAAAATATGTATATATAAATTGCAGTAGTTAAACAGTCAAAAGCTATATTAAATGTAAAAGCGATGTAAAATAGGTGTAAAACTAAGGATATATGTAGTGTAAAAGCAAGGATGACAATTTGATGATATCAATGAATAAAACCAAGTACATTATTATTTTCTAAACGAACAATACCAGGGTGAAAAAGAGTAAATATAGCGAGTTCAATACATACAAAAACGAAAAAAACTGATAAAAAACACTCGTCAAGAGTAGAATGAATGCGCAGAAAATAAGACATAGACATACTAAGATAAAAAGGGTGATAATAAAAAAAGGATGATCAAAACAGTGAAATGTGCACGGTGATAAAATCAATCAAAATAGTAGATGTTACGGACAGCCATATACAGCATATTATAAAATAGAGTAAAAAAAAAACAGGTAATAAAACTGTCATAAACGAGTATTCGAAATAGTTTGAGAAAATGAGAAAATAACAATGAAAAAAAATAGAGTGGAAAAAAAAGTTAGCAAATAAATGCAAAAGGGATAAAAGTACATCAAAGCTGATGAAAGCGAAAAAACGAGAGAACAAAAAAAGAGGAGTTAAGACTCCTCGAAAACAACAACGTTGTCCGAGTCATCGGACACGTACAATTTTAAATCCGCATTGTCCGCGACCCTGCGGACATATTGATTGCCTTTTAAAATATAACTAGGGTCTTTCGCCTTCCTAGAAAGGCTAATGCACTTTCTAGGAATGGCTACTTTCTTCCTATTTGGGTTAGGGGGTATTGGAGAATCTGCACTTATGTGATAGGAGCACGACTGTTTGGGTTCAACAACATTTTGATGAGCAGAAGTTTGGACATTTTTAAAATTATTGGTTTTAGATGAAGTTGTCTGTTTGGGTGCCTCTTTTTTATGTTGTGTCGTCAGTTGTACATTTCTAGATTCAGAAATTTGATGAGCAGACGGTGGCGGAGATTGAGTTTTTTGCTATGTGCAAAAGGAGAAGTGATAGCAGAGGGGTTGGGTGGATTATTATCTGTTTGTGTACTTGTAGATATCATGACTTTTTTAACAGCGGCAGTGTATGATAAACCGACTCTAGGTGTTTTTGACTCCACTAATTTCCTAGCCTCCGGGAACGAGATCTTGTTAGTTACTTTAATGGTCTGTATTTCCTTTTCCACTAACCATTTCGGACACGAACGAGAATAGGTAACATGATCACCTCCACAAATTATACAACGCGGAGATGGTTCGCAAGTTTCACTGCCGTGTCCAACTTTTGCACAACGGGCGCAGGTAATGGAACCACGACAAGAAACCTTGGAGTGTCCGAAGCGTTGGCATTTAAAGTATCTAAGTGGATTTGGAATATATGGTCGCACAGAAATACGCAGCCAAGCCATTTTCACATAACTGGGAAGGTCGGGCGAGTCGAAAGTCAGAATTAGGTGCTTTGTTGGAAGCACCTTTCCGTCCCGACATATTGTAATACGTTTTACTGCTGATACCTGCTGGTCACGTAAATTTTCTAAAATCTCGTCCTCCGGAGTATCCATTAAAACAGATTCCGACACGACACCACGCGACATGTTCAAAGAACTATGGGCAGATACTAAAATGGGAATTTGGCTTAAACAGTGACATGACGAAATAACAGCGGCTTGTTCTGGTGACGTTATCTCAATTAATAAGTCTCCTGATCTAAGTTTCCTAATTGCTTTTGCTTCTCCAATTAAAGATTGAAGCCCTCTATGAATCAGAAACGGAGATACGTTGTTAAATGTACCTTCTTTTCTTTTCATGATAAAAAAAACGAGTATTAACAAAACTGGTCTGAACATTTGTTTGTGGTGACTTATCCCTCACCGTGGGTTGGTTGTTTGTTTGGGGTTTTATGGCGCAAGGTCCAAAGAGGACATGCTGCGCCCTCACCGTGGGATTTTGAGAAAAAGAATCCATATAAAAGGGGCTTAAAATTCAGTTCCCGGCCGCACCACCCACCACGGAGCCCAACAAGGGGATGCACATACGCGCATCAGTGCTAGGCGAGAACTATACGGTCACGAAGCGACCCTGAAGCAGACTCCACCCTTAGCGAGATGCTCAGTAATCGTAACGATTACTTGGTTCCTAGCCGAAGATAAAATCAACGACCAGCCGATTGATACAACAGGGAACCACTATGTACCTCCCGTTTACCTGAAGCGGGGGCCAAAGCAGTGTATTGGGATACCAAAGCTGTCCTTCAACTGCCAGGATTCCCTTTTCCAGGGACACGGGTCTCCACGCACGGCAAACACGTGGGTGATATACACGCCATTAGAAGCTAGAAGCAACAGAGAGGCAATAGCTGCTAATGGTGAGCCCTCGCCTCCGAAGAGGATTCACACTGAGGGAGAAATAAAAGAAGTACAAAAAACGGAGAGGAGAGGGAAAAGGAAAGGAGAGATAGTTCGCTGGGGTACCTCGGGATTACAACACCCGTGTTTACCTAAAGAAGGTAAACCCCCTGAGGGGATTTCATAATCTGGAGTCTTCATAATATTTTGGTTTAAGTCAAAGTGGATGGTTGGCTTAATTTTTCTGTACTCAAGGTCTCCTATTTAGTCCAAGCAAGCAGGTGTTGTATTACATGATTAGAATTATGTTGCTACATCTTTTATTTTCTCTTAACAGAGTGTGGGATGAGAAACCAACGTCCAGTCAGAAATCGACAGGCCAGGAGTTACAACCTCACCTATGACCCATCTGTGGAAATCATTCATTCAGGTAAATTTATGCACTGTTTTGGAAGACTTTAAGTAAAATAATACAAATAATGCACAATAATTTAATTTGATACAGTATTAACGACCCAGCGAAATGTATTGGTTTCATACAACTATATGAATTGAAAGAGACCAATAGTTTAAGAAAACCCATGCAAACCAAAAGAAAATATAAAAGCCACTCTCAACATTATTAAAGGCTAAACGATATAAGGAAACTGTAACACAGATAAAGTCATCGGAGCAGTTTATTTCAGATATCTGACTGATAAGAAACAAATCAATGTGTCTGTACTACTGATAAAGGAACAATGCTAACAGACCTCTTCATTTTTAGACTTCTATTATGAGTGTGTTCTATATTATTCTCATTTACATTTTCCACACACACGCACGAATTATTCACCATTAGGCCATACAACGTTGATGAGCATACGAGATCACTCATATCGTTATCGATTGTCACTGTTTGAGGAAATAAAATAAAAGTACATAGTTTTCGTAATTAATATCCCTAAGGCTGCACAGTGCTTGAGAAAATGGAATAACGTAATCTTGTTTCACCTCTTCGTCCGTTTTTTATTTACTCAAACTTTGTGTAAAACCACAGAGATACTTCTTGCATTATATATTTTCAAATTTGTCACTTATTAGCCCTAATGACGTCTTAAAATCTTACGTCGCGGTTAAATCTGCTGCACAAGACAGGCTGCCCCAGTGCCAAGGGATTTAGCTCCGAGAATAGTACATCATCTCCATATTTCAATGTTGCGTTCGGCTGCCTTTCACATTCAATGGCTTAGTAACCAATGAGTCCTTTTTCAATTTCCCTACTCAAATATATTTCTAGTTTTCCCTATTTAAACAAAAGAATGACGAAATCATTGCTATTTTTTTGGTGTGAGTTTCTTCTGCACCGATGAAATGTAACTTTCCGGCAACTCTCCTTTCTTTTATTTTTGAAAATCTGTTTCGCTTTGAAAGGATTATTTATTCTTTCAAAGCGAAATTTCAAAATCTCTCATACCGTGCTGCTGTTCTACATCTATTCTCCGTTTTTAAATTATCCGTGCACGTGTATGTGTGTGTGTGTGTGTATATATATATATATATATATATATATATATATATATATATATACGCACACACAAATAAACTCTTAAACGGGTTACGTATTAACGTGCAGTGAATCTTTTGGGGACTGAGCTGTGAGCTTTTCTTTTTTTATGCTTAACCAAAATCGATAAATGAGATACCATTTTAAAGATTAAGTTCTCCGCTTCTGACAAATTGTCAATTTAGAATGACACATTGTATTATTTGTTTAAAAATCGAAGTTGAAAATTGAATTTTCGTCTTAGAGTTCTTTCCCTGAATGCGTCGATACGGCACGGTCAAATAGTGTATTTTAAAAGCACTTACTTTTCGGCAGGGTCAGAAGATCTTCCCGGAGTGCCACTGGTGCTCAGATGACATAGCCTCCCCTGCACATCTTTTGGCTTGTTTGGGTTTTACAAAGGACGAGGTCCTTCTGGACCCTCTACTGTTTTTAGACTTTTAAGATATTTTTGGTTTCATGGAGATTTTCTAGCCTTGCTAGACAATCTGGGATTAGTAATAATAATAATATTTAAAAAAAACATACGTCATGTTCCCCTGTTTTGTGTTATGCTTCACCTCTAATATTGTGGCCAAAAGCGTTTTGTAATCGGTTTTGTATTATCCTTACGCACCATTGTTATTTGGCAAATAAACAATGGCTACAAATGAACCGGTTCTTTTTCCATCCTACTACAAACCAAGAAACTCGCTATAAAATTAATTGTATTTTATTCGCACGCGAAATTTTCGTGCGGGCCACATAGTATACATTATTTCTAGAAGGTGTTTTTTTTGTGACGATCCCATTTTCTCCCTTCATACTAAACCAAAATCGATAAATGAGGTACCATTTTAAAGATTAAGATCTCAGCTTTTGACGAATTGTTAAATTTAAAACAACACATTTTTAAAAAAATCGAAGTAAACATTATACACATTTTTTTTTCTTATGCTAGATGGCGTGCGCACTAGCTTTTTTATTTCCCATTCTCGCTCACTGAACTTATAAATTTCAAAATCGACTGCTTTTATTATCCTTCTGTGAATAAATTAATAAGTTTCTTTCTTGGTAACATCCGCGTAGGTCTACATTATTCCTTTTGCATGGAAAAATAATTTGTTTGAACTAAAATCTATTTTCTTTCCCCCTGAAGAACATTTTATGAAGGATATTTTCCTTTGGATGGATTGTTTCCACGGCCTTTCCTTTGGTATCCACTTTGGTTTCCCACGGCCAAATAGTATATGAAAAGAGGTTTTGTGATGGAAATATCCCATTTTACACGAGTTTGTGTCATACTTAACTTTTAATATTGTCTACAAAGCTATTTTGACGTGTACATATATCACGTTCTCCTGTTTTGTGTTATCTTTCACCTCTAATTTTGTGTCCAAAGGCGTTTTGTAATCGGTTTTGTAACATCCATACGCACTTCTTATTTGACAAATAAACATTGGTTACAAATAAACAGGTTCTTCGTTCATCCTACTACAAACCACCCACCTCGCTATAGAATTTATCTATTTTATTAGCATGCGAAATTTTAGCATGGGCCACCTAGTTATGATGCAATGTTTGAGAAAATGGGATTTGGAGTGTCGAAACTCAAAATGAGGTGTTTCATAGGAAGCACCTTCTCGCCTCGACGAATAGTCATGTGATGTACCGCAAATACATACTGGTCGCGCAAGTTCTCCAAAATTTCGTCCTCTGACGTATGCAGAAATTGAGGGTCTGATACAACACCATGAGACGAGTTTAAGAAACCATGAGCTGTAACAGTAACGGGGAAATGGCAAAAGGTGAAGATTTTTAGAATCTGTGAAGCTTGTTGCTGGTAGACACCTCAACAGGTTCTTAGTTTATCCTACTACAAACCACCCACCTCGCTATAGAATTTATCTATTTTATTAGCATGCGAAATTTTAGCATGGGCCACCTAGTTATGATGCAATGTTTGAGAAAATGGGCACACGCGAATGCACAATTTGGATGAGATTCGATCTATGTGGTCAATTGTATTACGCAATGACATCCTTCCGTTATGCCAACAATTAGGGAAATCTTACATAATTCAATTTCATTTATTTATGCAATGCTGGCTAAGGGACTATCCCAAATTCTAAAATGAACAGGACCATTCTAAATGTTCGTTGGTGGTTTGCGGTTTAGGTGTCAATCTATTTTCAACGTATCTATAAACGCAGTCACTTAGTCATATATCCTGTCAACGTGCCTCCCACCATGCACATATCGAAGGGTCGTTTTACTAGTTCTAGTTAACGGTTACTAAGAAATCCTCTCGTATTTTTGCCTCTGCGTCCAATCCTGGTCAGGAAAGGTATTTTTGTCCCTGCGTTTAACTTGGTGAATGAATGTATTTTTGTATCTGTGTCTAAATTTTGGTTAGGAAACATCTTTCTGATTCAACAGTATTTATAACTACGGGTTATGAAACAGGCTGCACTTGTTTCGACATTTTAAGCAGTTTATCTGTTTCCTTGTTAGATAGCTATGAATTAGGGGAATCGAAATGTCTCACTTTTAAACAGCTTACGGAATAAAATACTGAAAACTTGCCCTTTATCGTCTTTTCTTGCGATAGACAAGGACCTACTTTTCTTTCCAACATGACATAGTACGGAATACTATGTTCCTTGGCAAAATTATTTAGTTATTTTGGTGATAAATGTATACATAATTCTCTAGGTTTGAATGTTTCTTATTTCCCTTGCAATGCATACGTTAATCAATCTGTCGAATCTCTGAACTGATATTGAATGAGTGTCGGAACTAAAATTAATATTACCATCTAAGCAATGAAGCAATTGCGAAGTAGTTTCGTCTGAGTAATTATCTGTCAAGCGTGTTCAGAGGCTATGAAACAGGAAAAGAAACGCCCAACCAGGAAGCGGATCTGAACGATTACGACAAAATGCGAGGAAAATGCCCTCGCGAGAGAGGTCTCAATTGCAAATAAATATACCTGTAGCGTACCCATCAGCCTTGGACCATGGTTATGCCCTTGTTATGGACTCCTCAGCAAGGGACTGCCTATTAGTAGGTTGGAGGGTAAAGAATTTTAAAGGCGGGATTTCTCTAAACTTTTACTGATGGTGCAGAAAATACAATCATCGAGCCCACAACGGAAAGAATCATCGTCTATTATGATTTGCAGCATAAAATTTAAAATGACCTATACCGTTTAATGCACGAAGTGCTTTAAAAGGCCATACGTAGAGCGAAATTTAGTCCAAGGCAATTGTGTACGCTGCAAGTGTTTACGTTTGCTAAACGATTACGGTTGAATAGCCCTGGCGAAACCTATATTACTCTACACCCAGCAAAAACCTTATTTTTTTTAAACATTACACTTGACTGACATTCCAAATGGTAAGTTCAGTTTAGATCAACTATAAACAAGAGCTTAATAAATGTATTACCAACATAAAAACGCCATGTGATGGCCGAATGACTAGGGCGCTGGCGTTCGGTTCAAATCCTGTGGGTTCGAGTCCCACTGTTGGCATGGATGTTTGTAGCCGTTCGGAATCGGCTTTAAACTGTAGGTCCCTGTCTAATTAGCCCTCGTGTAGCAAAAAGTTGACCGTAGTGCTCCAAACCAAACTAACAAAAAACTTAATAAGTACAGGAAAAAACGCCCTTGCAAAAACCCAGGCTATATAAAAAGTAGTATGTTACAAAGACGCGTGAAAGCGATAAAAGTAATGATATAGAAAGGAAAGTAATGAGGGAAAAAAATGAAACTGCCCTGCAAACGATTTTTTCTACATAGTGGATGATTTAAGTTTTAGAAGCTTTCACCTACAAGAAACGATTCTTACTGCTTATAAAATAAATTAGTATCGTAAAGTGTTACATAATGAAATATATTTTCAGTATTTGATAAAGATATGCAATACATTCATATTTCAATATCTTCCATATCGCGCTGCTAATCAACATCTTTTCTGTGTCTGTAAATTAAATGTATACTCATATCTATAAGAACAAACTTTTTAGCGGGAAGTCCCAGGTTATTAAAAACAACATAGAGAAATAAGAATGACAACTAGTTTCGAACTAATAATTTAGCTCAGCTTCAGGCCAGAAAGCACTAAGTATGATCTCTATGGTCAAATCTCAAATGCCTTATTAAATATATTAGTTTGACACTAGTGCCGACCACATGGTTATCATCGCCAGCTTCCATATAGTGGTTCCATTACTGGTTCATAGTGCTCCCATGATAAAGCAGCCAACAATGTCCACAGGGCAAAGTGCCTGTCATGTTGAAAAAATAATTTTGAAACTTGTGATTCTTTCTTTTCATGAAAGATTTTAAGAGCCTTCGTGTTCCTGTTATGCGTATTCCCGATGTTTTATTTAAGTAATACAAACTCTTTATTTTAAGTTTAATGGCTACCTTATTATTACGTCAGCTGAGTCTTTACACACAGATGTTCTCGAAATGTTCAAGTAAAGAGAGGGAAAACACGTTTTTGGTGGAATAAAAATCTACAGTAAGAGAAATTCGTATTCTGCATGTTATCTTCTTCATCAGTTAGAGAAGTTTCAATTGCAATTAGATAAATTGACATTGATGAATGACGAAATAAACTTTCAATTATGGAGTTAAGTCACAACAGCTTTATCCCCTATTAATTAACGAAATATTTTCTTATCTGTTTTTGAATTAACTTAAGGTCAATTTAAATAATTAGAGTTCTTCAATGGCATTCTCAGGCCTTATTTCTAACTTATATTACAATGCACGTTGTTTAAATATATAAGACGGTTACTCTATGTTAACATATGTAAGACATCTTATTTATACGGATCAAATTGTTTATTTTAGATTCTATGGGTATAAAGAATAGACAACCATTTGAGCGCATCGTGGGTGGAGATGAAGTTGAACCCTTCTCATGGCCATGGGTGGTAAGTTATTTTGTTAACTATATATTTATACTATAAGATGCCAAGTACACTATTGCAATGAGAATCAGTGGTTATTAGTTTGATAGGACAAGATCTTTATATGCTGCACTAAACCCGAAATAAATTTTCCAAAGCACCAACTTTGGGTAAACACATAACCAGGTATATAGATTTAATACCAGTATTTAAGCTAAAGGCCCCCAAAAACATATCATGATCTTAGGCAGTGTATCGGTTGACCTACTAAATCTTCAATCTTTACGTTAAGCGGAGGGGAATTTTCTTTTCGGTGTTTTTCTAATCATAGGTAAACAAATGCATATATCAGAAATGTATTGTGCATTTAAAAAATCTTATAATGCAGAGCATGATACCCCCCCCCCCAAAAAAAAAAAAACTTTGAAATAAATTTATCAAAAGATTGTTTTTATTTTCTATGCATCAACAATTGGATGCCCTGTAAAAAAAAGTTAGAAAAAAAACCCAACTTCGCACTTTTCATGCAACCGTCCCCCATCATTTGAAAAGAATTAGAATTAAAAAATTAGTGACAGGAAAATTCCCCTCAGCCTATAATGGGATGGGGGTGGGCTGAAGGTTTCAGGTTGGTTGGTTGGTTGGTTGGGGTTTTATGTCGCAAGATCCAAAATAGGATATAAAGCGCCAAACACAAGACTAGAGCCAAAAGAGTATATAAAGAGTCGCCACGCTCGAACCAACGGTGAAATAACAGATTTATAACCAACACTAATAAATATAAAAACGAGTAACCGTGAAAAACTGAAAAAAAGGGATGATAAAAATTATGTATAAACATGTTAGAATGGTTGGTTGGTTGGGGTTTTGTGGCGCAAGATCCAAAATAGGACATAAAGCGTCAAACACAAGACTAGAGCAAAAAGATTATATAGAGTCGCCACGCTCGAACCAACGATGAAATAACAGATTTATAACCAACACTAATAAATATAAAAACGAGTAACCGTGAAAAACTGAATAAAAGGGATGATAAAAATTATGTATAAACATGTTAGAATGATCATATATACAAGGTAATATAGAAAGATGATAATAAAAGTCATAAAAAAACAGTGATATATAAGGTGTGTGTGTGGCTAATGTCCCTGGGGGATGACGACATTACACCCCAGTCCGGTGTACATATGAATACAAGACATAGAAACAGACAAATGACACAATCACAGAAGAATTTTTTATTGACAAACGATGACACCGACGATGGGTTGCAGCTTCCCTTTCTAGACGGGGCTCCATTTGCAGGCGGAAGACTGACCGGTTCCCCAGAATACAGCCAAGTCTTATGCGGGAATCGAACCCGCACCCCCGGCGTGGCAGGCTGATGCCTTTAACCACTTAGCCACTGGGCGACGATATATAAGGTGGTAAAAACAATTATACATAAAATTGATAAAAAGAATATAAAAAAAGATATTTGTAAAACGCAATAAAAGTTTAACTATAAAATCAATGGCTAACGCACAGACTGTGTATAAAACCAGTAAAAAATAAGAAGGCAAACAGAGCAGGATGGGGGGGCTCCCCCAGCTGTTCAGATAAGATAGGCGAGCTGCAGCCAAAAAAGCTATTATACTGGGCTTGAAGCGAAGGGCAAGACGTCAAAATATGTCCAACTGAAAGTGGAGCCTTACAGTGTTGACAGAGAGGGGCATCCTCACCCATCAACAAATGTCGATGCGTCAAAAGAGAATGCCCGATTCTCAACCGTGTGAGTATGACGTCTGCGAGACGCAGTTGAGCTTATGGCCAAGCACCAATACATGGTTTAATCTGTCGCAGCTTATTAGTAACCTGCAGATCCCAATCTACTTGCCACTCGTTCCTAACTAACTTTTTCACAGCGGACTTCACATCACTGATAGGCACATGCTGATTCAGCCGATGCACAGCACCTTTAGCCGCAGCATCTGCCTGCTCGTTAACCGATATGCCGACATGACCAGGAACCCAGCAGAAAAGGACACTGAAGCCACGACGACAGAGACGACGATGCAGATCCAACACCGGAGATACAAGGGAATGGGAGTGTGACACTTCACCATTCTCCAAAGTCTCTAAAACGCTGATGGAATCTGTATGCACTATAAAACGCCTATCTCTCTGCCGGAAGATATACTTCAGAGCTTCATGTACAGCGACAAACACTGCTGAAAAGACAGAAAAACAGTCGGGAAGTGAATAGCTCCTAACGTCTCTGCCACAGACGTAGGCACATCCAACATAATCTTCTGTTTTTGATCCGTCGGTATAAACATTAACATTGTCAGGGTAACTAGCGAGGTGCGACGCAAAAAGCTGGTGAAAAATGACGGGATCCGTATTCGATTTTGCAAAACCCTGGAAGGGGCGCAAGTACGAAATCTTGTGGTTTCGCAAAGGTGGAAAATGCAAAGTCGGTTGCAGCATGACATCCACATCACAGAGCGGAGACGAAGTAAGTAACGTCCTCATTCGAAGTCCAAACGGTAGTATGCAAGATGGCCGATTTTGGTAAATTCGGCCATTCTGGCTGTCAAGTAGAACCGAATGGAGTAGGGGAACAGGATGCGAAAGGATGCGAAAATATAGTTGAAGCGACAATTGCTTGCGAACGGATGGTAGAGAAGGCTCGGCACAGGTGACATTTAAGCTCTTAATAGACGATGTTCTGAAAGCACCAGAACATATTCGAAGGGCGGAATGATGAATCGTGTCGAGTTTCCGTAGCACGGAAAAGCGTGCGGAACCGTACACGGCGCATCCATAATCCATTTTCGATCGAATGACCGCGCGATAAACCCGGAGCATAGTAGATCGCTGAGCTCCCCAGGACGTGTTGGATAGAACTTTCAGCAAGTTTAGAGCCTGCTCAGACTTCCGCCGCAGATACATTACGTGCGGAAGGAAAGTTAACTTACTATCGAACAACACGCCCAAGAAACGAACCACGTACTCTATAGATATCAGGGAGTCACCTAGGTATATTTGCGAGTCAGGATGCAAACCTCTGCGCTTCCAAAATTATACGCAAGAGGTTTTTTCGGCCGAAAACGTAAAGTCGTTCTCCGAACACCATGTCATCATGCGAGATATTGAAGCTTGCAATTGTCGTTCAATGTAACGCATATCCTTACCTTGACACGAAATCTGCAAGTCATCGACATACAGATTGCCACGAACAGAAGGTGGTAAACACTGTAAAATATCGTTAATTTTCAGGGAAAACAGTGTAACACTCAATGCACTGCCCTGAGGAACTCACTCTTCTTGAATGTAAACATCGGAAAGTGTTGTACCAATGCGAACTTCAAATTCTCATACTGACAAGAAGTTCGCAATGAAAATCGGTAAGTGGCCACGAAAGGTGTTATTATAAAGGTCACGAAGGATGCCATAACGCCACGTCCGGTCACAAGCCTTTTCAATGTCGAAGAAAACAGACACTAAGTGGTTTCTTCGGACAAAGGCATTGCGAGCTTCGGATTCTAAGGCTATGATATTATCCATCGTGGACCGGCCACTCTGAAATCCGCTTTGTAGAGGTGACAGACAAATCTGGGATCCTAACTGATACACTACCGATTGTTAACCAATCGTTCCAGCAGCTTGGAAAAAAAGCTGATGAGTGCAATTGGACGGTAATTGTTAGGGTTAGTGGCATCCTTTCCCGGTTTGGGAATGGGAATCACTATTGCCCTACGCCAAGAGGATGGGAAAGCATGTTCCTCCCAGATTCTATTAAATAAGTACAGAAAATTACGGAGCGACCTGCGAGAGAGATGCTGTAACATAGCATAACTAATGCCATCGGGACCCGGGGAAGTCATCCGAGTCTGCCGAAGGCAATTCTCCAACTGGTTCTCCGCAAAGGGGCAGTTGTAGGCCAGATCGGACTGAGTTTCGAAACGCAAGGTCTTGACTCGGCACGCAGTTTGTGTCGCATGAAAGTGGTCGGATACGACGACGCACTCGACACTGAACTGAAGGCGCTGCCACTGGCGTTACTTATTTCCTCTAAGGTAGAAAGTGTAACACCATTTTGAATAATGCACGGTATTGGCTGGTCTGGATATAATCCTATGCATTTCTTTACTTTCCTCCAAAGTTGTTTACTGGGAGTGGATGATGTGAATTCCGAAACGAACTTTTTCCACTACTCTCTCTGGCAACGTCGACGCACTCTACGAGCGTTAGCTCTCGCTTGCTTGAAAGCAATGAAATTTGGAGTGGTAGGATATCGGCGAAATATCCCCCACTTTTTACGTTGTACTTTCAATGCTGCAGAACACTTAAGGTTCCACCACGGTTTCCACGTTCTTCGACCATTAGGTGAGCTCTTGGGAATGGCGGCATCGGCAGCTTCTATTATAACGTTGGAGACAAGACAAACCGCATCATCAATGTCACAGTCCACCATATGTTGGGTGATGACCGCAGAGTCTATGAATTGCGACCAATTCGCCAATTCATATTTGAATGTCGCAGGACGACAGACTATGGATCCAGTGCCGGACAGTGACACAAATACAGGAAAATGGTCACTTCCGCGAAGATCTGTCCCGACCAAAAGTTGCAAGATGGAAAGATTAACGGTGAACAGATGGCAAGAACAATGATGTGAAAGGTCCGAGATGGCTCGTGAAAGTGAGTAGGATAACCATTATTGAGGAGGCAAAGATTGTGGTCAGTTAGCAACTGCTCCAATTGTCTACCTCGAGCAGTGTTACAACTACTCCCCCACAAAACATTATGAGCATTAAAGTCTCCTAGTATAATAAAAGGTTCCGGAAGCTGAGTCACCAAGTCGTCTAGAGTTCTTTGATCAACAACATCGTTAGGTGGCAGGTATATTACACACACGGAAATTAATACCCGCATCTGAACGCTCACAGGTACCGCTTGAAGTGAAGTATTTAACGATAGGACAAAATACGGATAGCTGTGGGAGGTCAGGAGGGCAACACATCCAGACGCTCGCACACCCGGAAAATTGTCCTTCCGAATAATACTATAACGTGTCCGCTGACTTCAGGAAAGTTTCCTGAAGTGCAACACAGGCCGGATGGTAATCTGTGATCAAGAACTTCAGATCTGATAGTTTATTTCGGAAACCTCGACAGTTCCATGAGATTAAAGTCGCCATCATGAGGAAGAGGGAGATTGAACACGAGCTAGAAGACTTGAGGTGTCCATAGACACCCTAGCATCAGGATCAGAAAGATCCGAATTGGACGCGCAAATTTGGAGGGAATCCTCCTCCATACGCGCCACATTGCGAGGGTCTTTCACCTTACGTGAATGACTCACTCGCTGTACAGTCTCTAAATGTTTTAGTTTTTTGTTTGGAAGCGATTTTGAAGTGGAAGGTTTTGAGATAGAAGAACGGGATGTTTCATTCGGTTGTGAGTTAGATTTGAAGGTAGGGTTGTTGGAGTTTTACTATGGCTTGGTTTATTGGCTGTAAACAGAGGTTCCGTTTGTATTGAGGTGTTACACATCACTTTCTTAGAACCGGCAACAGAGGCGTATGAAACACCCACTCTAGGGCTCCTAGCCTCAACATGTTTGCGTGTTTCTAGATATGAAATATTATTGTTGGCTCTTACAGTCTGGATTTCTTTCTCAGCAATACATTTTGGACAGGAGCAAGAGTAGGATGTGTGATCTCCTTGGCAGTTGACGCATTTAGCTGGCTTTGTGCAGGTCTCAGATGTATGGTCAGACTGGGCACATTGGGCACAGACCAAAGAACCACGACACGATGCTTTCGAGTGTCCGAAACGTTGACACTGAAAGCAACGGAGAGGGTTCTGAACGTAGGGCCTGATGGGACACCGAAGGTACCCAGCAATGACGAATGATGGTAATTTAGATGTGTCGAAAGTCAAGATGAGATGCTTCGTTGGAAGCACTTTCCCATCTCGACGGATATTAATACGACGAACACCAGACACAAGTTGGTTGCGTAGATGCTCCAGGATTTCCTCTTCGGGGGTATGGAGAAGGCCAGCCTCCGATATTACTCCTCTCAAAGAGTTCAAATATCCATGAGGAGCCACGGACACAGCAATATTTCCAAACATTTTAACCTTTAGCAACTGCGCAGCTTGTACTGCAGTCAAAACTTCTACAAGGAGGTCACCAGAACGGAGTTTTTTTATTGATTTTACATGGCCTGTAACTGAATTTATGCATTTGTGTATAAGGAACGGCGACATAGTAGTAAAATTTCCTTCCATTCGCTTAACTATGAAAAAACGAGACGTTTGGTTTTCATTCGAAGACACAGATGACGAAACATTTGCTTTGCTTGAGTTATCCATAAAAATGGGCCGCATGTTCGGTCCCCGGCGGCACCACCCACCATGGAGCCCAACAAGGGGACGCCGGTTACTGCGCCAGTGCTAACCGGGAACTATACGTGCGCGGCCTATGACCGGTTGCTTAGCCCTGAGCCACTGACCTTAGTCTACCCGACCAGCCGATTGGTACACACGGGACCAATGTGCACCTCCCGTTTACCTGCAGCAAGGGCCAAAGCAGTGTGTTGGAGCATTATTTTCTTTAAGCTCACATTATGGCGAAGAATAAAACCCCTCAACTACCAGGATCCCCATTTCCTGGGACACGGGTCTCTACGCACGGCAAACACGTGGGCAGTTAACTCGCTATTAGATGCTAGAAACAGCAGATTGGAAACAGCATCTGATGGGGAGCCCTCACCTTCGAAGAGGTAACCGCAACGAGGGAGAAAAAAAGGAAAAAGTAGAAGAAAAAGGGGAAGGGAAAAGGAAAGGAGAGATAGTTCGCTGGGGTACCTCGGGATTGCGACACCCGTGTTTACCTAAAGTAGGTAAACCCTCTGAGGGGTGAAGGTTGCAGAGTTAAAACTGATGCACCACATTAACAAATATGTAGTACCATTTCTTTCCTCGCTTTGCCCGCCATAGGTATACTCCCCTTATTAGACAATATAACGTCCATGATAAGGCGTTATAAACTTATCATTAGATTGGTTAGTTACGGTCAGTTTTTTGCGACATGAAGGCTGATTAGACCAGGACCGACAGCTTAAAGCCGATTCCGAACGTCTACAAACGTCCATTCCAAGAGTGGGACTCGAACCTACAGACTCTGGAACCGAAGGTCAGCGCCCTAATCATTTGGCCATCGTCCGGCTCTACTGTTCGAAAAATAAAAACGAAGAAAAATAAAAATGCTAGACTTTCCATGGAGCTCTAACTTTAAATTCCTTGATCCTAGAAAAAGACCGGAAATTTGCTCGTTCAAAAATTTAATAAAACAATTATTCTCAGTAACAAACGCTTGTAGGAAAATGTGTTAAACAGAAACAGAATGCTAAAATATATAAAATCGCGTTTCATAATAACTAGTATTTGTAGTTGTTTCGTAATAACTGTATGTATGTTCTTCACATACACTTGCCAGAAAAATTCTGCATACAAGAGAAAACCAATTATTGAATCACCAAAAAATATAATATTACACTAAATTTATCTACTTTCTTTTCTTTTCTTGTACTGATCGAATCATTTATTATCTTTTAGCAATGGTTTTAAAAATATAGCATTCAACGTTTTAAAATAAGAAAAATAATCCTAAAAAACTGCATGAATTCATACCAGAAAAATTTTGCGCACAAATACAGTAAACTAATATACCCAATTCAGCTGTATGCGATGTTGTTCATTTAGCTAATGTATTGTAAAAAGATTACCTCAATATTCGTTTCCAAAGCTTTTTTGAACGTAAATTGTGGAAAATTATAATGAATCAAAAAGGAAAGGAGATTACTCCTGAAGAAAGGAAAATTATCTTGAAACTGAAAAATTAATGCAAAACTCTTCGGGAAATTGGCAAGACTCTTGGAAGAACTCATTCTTCTATTCAAAGAGTAATCAATAATTACAATTCAACAAAATCTATTATCTCGAAGCCACGTTCTGGACGTCCCTCTAAACTGACACCACGTGAAAAGCGATTTACTCTGAAGTCTGTAGGCCTAAATCCAAGAATTACTGCATCTCAAATTGTAAATGAAATTGGAGAGAGGTTTGAGAAAACGATTCATGAAGATACTATACGGAAGATTTTGAAAAAATCTGACTATCACGGCCGTGTAGCACGTAGAAAGCCACACATATCGGTCATCAATAAGCAAAAATGTCTACTCTTCGCAAATGAATATGTAAATAAGCCTCTTGAGTTATGGGAAAAGGTACTCTTCACTGGTGAGAGCAAGTGTTGGATTTTTGGGATTAAAGGACGTAAGCTAGTGTGGAGAAAGACAGGTACGGCTTAAGAGAAGCAGAATCTCGTACCCACAGTAAAGCACGGTGATGAAAGTACAATGGTTTGGTGGTGTATGGCAGCCAATGGCGTGGGATGTCTGGTATTTATAGAATCTACAATGGATCATATGGCATATTTGAACATTTTAAAAGAAAATTTAAAAGTAAGAGCTCAAAACCTGGGCCTTGGAGACGACTTTTGGTTCAAGCAGGACAATGATCGAAAGCTCACTGCGACCAATGTGAAGCTCTGCTTTTTGCACAACATCAAAAATCAGTTACATACTCCTCCACAATCACCTGACTTAAATCCCATCGAACATTTGTGGGATATACTAGAGCGCAGGATTCTTCAACATTCCATAACATCCAAAGAGATGTTGAAAAAGGTTATCATTATGGAATGGAATAATATATCTCCTAATGAAACATTCAAAGTGGTTCAATCTATGCAGAAACGATTGATGGAGGTCCTTAGACGTAAGGGCTATTCGACCAGTTACTAAACTTTCAGTAACAGTCAATGACTATTAATTTCTTTCAGGTTTTCTAATTTGTACGCAAAGTTTTTCTACTGTATTTCGTGTTATTTTTTTGTTTAATTTGATTTCTAAACAAAATTATGTGTTTTGAATTTCTAAAACCATTGTTAAAAGATAATAAATGATTCGATCAGTACAAGAACAGAAAAAAAGTTGATCAATTTAGTGTAATATTTTATTTTTTGATGCTTGAAAGTTTGGTTTTCGCTTGTATGCAGACTTTTTCTGGCAAGTGTATTTATCTGAATTTTGACTCTTTCAGGCAGCCTTGTATAAAGTGGCGTCATCGGGTGGACACAGATTTTTAAGTGCTGGATCACTAATTAATGCACATTTTGTTCTCACAGCTGCTCATGTATTCACTCCAGACGATTTAAGGTAAGGAAAAGATTAAATTCTTTCTTTTTCACACGTAAATCAGAATGTCATGCAACCCTAAACACTAGGTTGAGGATGCAGACATTGTTATTCTTCGTGGTACTCTCAGACCAGAATTTTCCTTTGGATCAGATTTAGTAAATTACATTTTGCTTCATAAAAAATACTTAGCAGAAGTATAAGAGCGAATAAATAAATGTTGATAGTTACAATAATTTGCCGTTACAGTCTATGTTTCAGCGTTCCCAACAATGTTTAGATGTTGGTAAGTTAGTTGATTTGGTTTTCTTTTGCTGCAAGGCCAACAGAGTTTACGTGCTGAAAAGATATATATATATATATATATATATATATATATATATATATATATATATATATATATATATACTGTTTATGTGTAATTAGATAGCAGTACCTTAAGTCTACCCTCACATATAGAGCTACTCTTTAACAGGAATACACAATCTTGAGATTGAAAACATTATAAACAATAAAAATAATCTGAAACATTTTATTAAAAACAGTATCATTTGACAGGTCGTTCCACATTGAGTCAAATCTTATCAATCCATCGACTAAAGGGATCCAAGTTTGAGTGATATCATTTTTTTGATGTTATATTAAATCAGATCAAAACATCATTTTGCCAATTTCAGTAAAATAACAGTCTTTCAGCTTTCACACCGAATGAGGCCTACGCTCATGAGTTTTGTGAATGCAGCGAATTGTATCCTTGTCAAAGTCTAGTAGCTCTGCGTTTGGAATTTGGGGTATCTATCACGCTATTAAACAAAAAAAGCAGTCATAACTACTGACTGTTATAAGTTATCCAAACCCGCTAAGTTTAAAACAAGTTAGGGTGAAAATCCCAGTGTACTTACGATGTTACTGTCCTATCAGTATTTCGTTTGGAATAGTATTTCGTTTGGAATTTTTCAAGACAGCAGCACAGCGAAGTTGCACTGAGCCAAACCAATGTTTGGAACCCTCCCTTCGTTATTATGTGATGTCATGAGAAAATTATAGCCTCAATTAACTCTCTTTTATTGGATGGACCTCTCACATGTATTAGTTATTTTTTTAAAAACAGAACCACAAATGTTCTATGCGATTTAGGTTTGGCCTGTTTCCTAGCTATCGCAGTATCTGTGTGTCATTCTCCGTAACCCACTGTTGGTATATCCGTGCAGTGTGGCAGGGAGAAGAATCCTGCTGGTAAAAATATGGGGCATTATCTGGAAAAAAATCCTTGATAGAACGTAGAAGTTTTGGTAGTAGGGTGCTGTAAATGTACTCTATGCTGTACAGTGTGCCATCTATGACATGAAGGTGTCCTACAGCATTTGCTGACCAGATCATAACACTTGTAGGATTCTTTGCTGTCACATAAATACAATCTGGATGTACCTCTTCCCTGATGTGACTCACATATTTTCTCCCATCACTACCAAATATTGATATCTGAGTTTCGTCACTCCATTCACTAGTTTCCACTGACACTCTGTCCATACAATGTGTTCTTTTTCCTGCAGTGCTCGTTTCCTGTCGCTGCTTTTTATTCAATAATGGCTTTTTTTCGGGGATTCCTACCTTTTATGCCAACCTCCGTTAGTCTTCTCCGTACAGTTCTTGAACTGACAAAAACACCAGTTGCACTCAGTTCACTGCTAATGGCCGCAGATGATATCCATCTGCCCCTGAGGTAAATTCGTCAGTATCTGAGGTATCATCAACAGCTGTTTTGCACGCATTCCGGCCTTTTCCTTTTTTGTTTTAGATAGATTGTTTTTCCTGATAGCGTAAACAAAACTTTCGTACTCCTGGTGTAGTCGAACTTCTCTCGCAGTTGCTTCATACGAAAGACCATTTTCACTAACATAACAATCCTGGACCTCTTCCTGGGTGCCCAGTCACCATTTCTGCTGGACGACATTGTTTCATTTATTTTTCCACCGTCCGTAGCACTAAACAATACACATAAACATCCAACCGTAATTGCGCTTCAGCAACCAACTTTATTCTACAAAATGAAGCAGCCAATCTGACCTGTCGTACCTTCGAACATGACCTTGCACAGACTAATAAACGACAGCTGATAATTGGTCCTCAGAACGACGATTCCGATTGTCTGGTAGTAGCGGCTATTACAATCCGCATCTTGAATCTCACGTACTTATGCTTCTTTGTCTGACTGAAAGTAGCATACCTTCCCTTGCAATACAAATATTTGACCTCTGATAAGTGTGTCGAAATTAGCATTAAATTTCCTTCTGTTTTATATATGAATCATTGCACTGCGTAAAATGGAGCAGTTTTTATAAGCATTCAAAGTTGATAAACACTGAGATTTCAAAAGGTGTCCGCAGTTTTGGCCACCACTGTAAGTTACAGGCTTTGGTGTGTGAGGTTACCCCAAAGTACACTTCCTTTCCTTACTGTCTTAACAAACGTCTTTGTAACATAACATAGTTTAAATATTTAACTGAATAATCTAAAAACAAACCTTTAATTCGATGAAATATTAAAACTGGCTCGACCATTCATAGGTGACCAACTGCTCCCTGTATAATATGTACAGACGACAAATTTTTCTACTTCCTTGTGGATATATTGCAATGCTATAGAATAACTATCGTAAAATTGTCATTATGGAAACATTCTGTATTAAATGAATAATATGGTAGGCTATTACTTTTCTTGAACGGTCATTAACGTTAAATATATGCACAATGTAGAACACAATAAAGGTTTGGCGTAGGTTTAGAGGTCTATGCTCACGCTTAGAAAAAAAAGAAAAATTCTACAACATTATTTTAGAAATTTCCCTGTGTATCCGTATATTTCGAAAATTATTTAAATTATTTACTTACGTAATTTTTCTGTTTTTAAGAACCGCCTCGTACGTTGTTATGTTGGGGACGCACGACGCTCAAGATGCGGTGGCTGAATATCTCGTGGCTTCAGTTCTGCAACATCCGAGGTACGAGCATCGATACTATTACCATGACATAGCCCTATTGAGATTGGCGAAGGCAGTAATATGCAACGATTACGTTATGCCCGTCTGCCTGCCATCACCTAATGCTCCTCTCCTGAGGGACAGGGACCTAGAAGGAAAGAACGTTACTGTGATGGGCTGGGGTGACGAATCTTTCGGTAAGTTTTAAAACGGTTGGTTGGTTGAGGTTTTTTGGTGCAGTGTCCAGAAAAGACAAGTTGCGCTAAACTACAACAGAAAAAACGTTTATATTAAAGTATTAAGTTAGAACGGCAATCAAAAGATGTGTAAAGGCGATAAAAACAGTGATATACCAAAGGTGATAAAATGAGTCAAATACAGAGGTGATAAGAGCAGTGATAGAAATAGTAATAAAACCCATTAAATTAAAAGTATCATAAAAGTAGTCATTTACAAATGTAATAAAAAGTCATGTACAAGGCTGATAAAAGCAGCAAAAAAATCAAACCTCTGGATGGAGGTTCCCGCATCCAGATAACAGTCTAACATAGAAAACAATAGTTTTAAAACGGACAAAATCTTTTAAAATGGTATAGCCGCAATAAAATAAGAATAAATATAATCTAAAAGTAGGACCGAAATAATGTTTTTAATACTCGAAGCAACAACACAAGTAGCTTAAAGTAACGAAGCATGTACCAAAAAGAAAAAAAATAGATGAAGAGAAAGAGAGAGTTGAACTTTGCATTTTACGGCTTTATTGATGATCGCGGATTTGGTTATTCGCCAATTTGCCTAGAAAAGGAAATATTATGAATTTTGAGACCTTCAGCTAAACTGAAATTATTAAACTTTATGAACCTCAGATCTATGCTGCAATGTACCATACAGAACTGTGTTAAATTTAGTATTTTACAGCAATTTACTGCACTACATTTTTAAGTTATAATTGATATGAGTACAGTAGTGCGTAACTCTGCACGTAAGTAGCCTGCACTGTTGAATTAATTTTAATCTTATAATACATACCACTGCAGAACAGTTTAATCAATTACTTTTGTTTGGCTAGTGATATATCGCCGATATCGAAGATTAAGGTTGAGGGGAAGGGGAAGTGATGTTCGGGAGTGTATTGCATCCAAATTTGCGAGTGGAAAGCGGACTGTATTTATATCCTAACTCAGAAGACCATAAACGTGGTTTTTGTTAATTTGCCAAGGAGCTTAAATTTTTGTGCTGCACATAAATTTTTGTCAAAAAATGTTCAAAATTCTGTAAGTACTTAAGGGAAAGTTTTATCAATTGTTAACGAAATAAGAAAAAATTCGAAAATTATTTTATATTAGTATTATTCTGTTAGTCTTTAAAGAGAGCATAAATAAAATCATTCTGGCTACTAATTTATATAGACAGTATGGACTGATGTTAAGTCCTCTGAAAACACACTATGCTAAAATCACCCAAACACCCTCATAATTAAACGTTCTTTGTATAAGAGAAGAGACTGAAAGCTATAAAAATGAAATTAATCAAAACTATATATTGTAGATAAAGATTTATGAATGATGCCTTCGAAGTTCACATCTAGGTGCCACAAGTCTGTGTTAAAACGTTTATTTTTTTTAGGTGGAAAAAGCAGCCGAGTGCTGAGAGAAGCGACTTTTCCAATTGTGCCAAGAAGATCGTGTAATGCATCGTATGTGCGTGTAGCCTCTAACAGATTTCCCCGAGGCATTACTGAAGAAATGCTCTGTGCAGGTGATCCAAACGGAGGGAAAGATGCGTGCCAAGTAAGTCCTCATTTATTAATGACATTGATTTATATCATAGTACAGAGATGAAATATTTTACATAGACTATTTTTGTCCCTTTTCTAAGATTTCAAACTACCGATAACTATTGCTACCTACGTAAACAGGCATATATTGAAGCCTGACCTCCTTCAGCCGTTCAATAAACCTCTCTAAATAAAGGAGTCTTTAATGGAAGGTGTGTCATAAAAATGTCTCAAACACGAATATTTTAACACAATATGGTTGATTACACAATATGGTCGATTGGATTTCTGTGTGAGGTAAGCTTCCGTACAAGCCTGTTTCCGCAGCCAACGATAGAATTTTACTGACGTAAAGTCTGCTATGGACATACCGTGCCAAACCAACGTATGCGTAATAATACACTAGAGAATAAAATACAAAACTATGAACGTCAGGGAAATTAATAACACATGTAGAAACTTAATAATAACAGATGGCTAGTGTCAAATGCATAGACACATCAACAAAATTTTCACACACAATTTCTATCTATAGAGGTCAGTAGCAACATAGATAAAGCATTTTTAACTTGTATAGAAATTACCTCTATTCAACTGACTTGGTGTTATCAAAGTCTTGCGGCAAGGTAGTAAAATTGTAATTGACAATAAGAAACTAGAAGTGATTGTCCCTCGAGCGTAATGCTAAACAGTCTATAAACAAAAATTCATTGAACAAATCTTTTATAACAAAAATACTCTTACCCATAGTGTATTATACTACATCACCAAATGTTTAATCATCTCACCCCACCAATCGTCAGCAAACAGTTTACTCCTGCACGTGGAACTAATCGTTTTATCAAAAGCCTAGCCTCTACGAGATTTCAGTAGATTGGAATGCGCTATTGAATCCCATCTGTATAGTCTGCTTCTTAAACAAGCTGGGTCTCTTTTTATTGGCAATCGAGGAAAATCTCACCACGAGCAACTTCTGTGAATACTTACCACCCCCCCCCCCCCGAAAAAAAAAACCCCATGTAAATTGGCTAATAACGAGAGAGTACTTTTCCCGCTTTCTGTATGACTCTTCATGATGATTATGAACTATTTTCTTATAGGGTGATTCCGGAGGGCCTTTAACAAGCGTGGAACGTGGAAGATACACTCAAGTAGGAATCGTATCATTTGGTTACCAGTGTGGTGATAAAGAATTCCCTGGAGTGTATACTAAAGTTGCACCGTATTTAAGTTGGATTGCAGAAAATACGCAAAGACCGGATGACTACGAGACTGATTACGATTACAGAGAATGAAACTCAAAAACATTACGATTCGGCGGGTAAGCTTACAGCTATAAAGAACTTTTAATATGTACAGTGGAAGCGAGGGCGAACGGCAAGTTATAATAGTTCTACACTATAGAAATACTTGAACCTTCTTCTGTGACATAGAAACTTACGTTTTAAGTCTTTTAGAATTGTGTCTAATATAAATATGAAAAAGACTCTCTTAGTCCACAATAAAGCATCAACATAATTTTCTGCATAAAAATTGGTTTAGAAACATATACTTTTCTTCATTTGACATATGAAAGCATTCGATTTTAATGTCACATAAAAGAAGTTGTCTATGACAGATATATCAAATGTTCTATTGCTTAGTGAAGGAAAACGACAGAAATTTTTCATTACGACGACAGATTGAACCAGGATCCATATAAAGAAAATAAATGTCACACCTAATGAAAAAAATGACACTGATGTTTACACATGTTTTGTAATTCAATGGTTGACGAAATGTCACCAAACGGAAGACATTCCACTAGTAATAATTGTAATGAGATTTATACTGTGACTATTTCACCAAAATCGGCTCTCAGTGAAAGTTTTATTTTTAATCATACTAGGTCAATTCTTATCCGTCGAATAACTCAATTGATGAAACACTAAATAAGGGTCACAAACGGAAGTCGTGAGGCAGAGCTGGTTCTAGCAGTGTTTATGACTTAGAATGACATTTCAATGAATTTGATATTGCTTAAGATTAAAAATAAAACAATATAAAGTAACAAAAAGTGCCGTATACTGAATAAACTCTTTCAATTTGCCATATCATAAACTTGTGGAAGCCTGTATGATACGACTAATTTTTTCTATACTATTTTTACAACTGGCAGAATTGTGCAAAATTAACAATGTATTCTTAACAAAATCAGGTCTATTGTCACAAATCCAAAGACACCATATGAAAAAGTAAAAAAGATTTCGGTTTCATTGAAAATACAATAAATAAAAAAAAGATAACTAGCGGTTGTCTGCTAGCTAAAATTTTGCTTTAGCAGATAATGGAATGAGAGTTTTAAATACTTTATTTATGTTTAAAAATTAGTAATACGAAAAAGAAAGGTAAACTGAATTGCCCAAATACTGTTATATTTTGGTTTGAAATAATCCTCCTGATATAAATTACCCTGAATACATTTTGTATTTTGCCCAATTGTATCCGTTATTAAGTAGAAATAGCGTGGTAAAATTGAGTCATAACCATTGAGACTTCAACAGTTACCTAATAGTACAGATTGATGGGTTTATTAAATAAGCAATCTCTTCTTAAACGTTCTTTTGCACTCATTTCTTTGTTATCTGTACGGAAAAAACTTCAAAGACTATACCGACCAATACGAAGACATAACGTTTGAAGATAATTTTTCTATAGATTAAAACGAAGTAGTATATGTTGGAACTACTAAAATGTTTCGTTTGGTTCAAACATGCTTTGTTAATTAAACTCATTTCTATACGTATTTATTTGTGATCTTGTGTGGCACAAACAATTTTACCTCATATGTAACATCCGTATTTATTTATTTATTTATTTATTATCATGAATTTATGAGTACTGTGAATTTTCAAAATAAAAATTTTAAACATTTTATGATTTTATTGTTGGTTACTATCATATAAAATAACATCCATAACCACTCATTGTTTTGTAACTCAGCCAGAGGACGATTCCTTTCATTCAAAAAAATTTAGATTATTGCGTGGAGCTCAAAATATCGTGTTAGAACTTTTCCGCAGCTAAGCCGGCGTACTGCAGTATAATATGGTAAGTCATTTTCTCCAACATCTTCAATAAACTCGCGGAATTGACGATGATTGAGCGCATGTGATCTGATATAATTAACAGCTGATATTACTGGTTTTAAAACTTCTGAAATATCCAAGCATTTTCCGCACAAAGACTGCTGATGAATGATGCAAATGTGCGATTAATTGTTCTGAACCACTGTCATTTTCTACGGCCTTTGATACGAGAGCAACGACACCTTTATTTTTTACAGCCCTATTTGGCTAATATGAAGAACATGATACGGTCATGATACGGTCGCCAAGCTGCGGCGATAAAGGCGCCAAGCTGTTATTGCTGCAAATTACTGACGCGTTTGTCATGTGACTATTTCGTGACGCATATATCACGTGGTGTTGTCAGGTGATTTATCCTGACAAATTAGAAGAAACTTGCAATATGGAACAATTTTAAATGCGGCGCTTAAAGTTAAATTTTGTGTTCGTGTCTTCTAGAGATTTGCTTGTTGCAAAATGAGTGACGTAATTGATTTGAGTGTTTTGTTTCGAATGGATTTTATGGGAACCAGGTATGTGATTGATTTTTGTATGGAGAATGGTTTAATATCGAGTGTTTTGGAATGCGAGAGGTGTAATAGAAATATGGAATTATGTGAACGAAAGGATATTTCGGATGGGTTTGAATGGCGGTGTCGTGTGTATGGAGAAAATGCTCATTTTATTCGTAGGTCGGTAAGGATAGGGCCTTGGTTCAGTGAAAGCAAGCTCTCGATGAATGTTATTTTGAAAATGACGTACATGTGGGTTTATAAGTATAGAAGTGAAAATATCGAAAGAGAGCTGAAAGTGAGTAATCGTTCTGTGTGTGATTGGAGGAATGTTTGCCGGGAGGTTTGTGTTGAGGATTGTCTGCGTGAGAACGTGAAAATTGGTGGATGTGGTATAATAGTGGAAATAGATGAATGCAAGTTTGGGAAACGAAAATTTAATAGAGGCAAGAAAGTTGAAGGCAAATGGGTATTTGGAGTGGAGAGGGAATCTGGTAAATGTTTTTTTTTCTGTGGTTAAAAGTAGATCGAAAGAGGTTTTACTTAATTTAATAAGAGAGAATGTATTGCCTGGAACTACTATAATATCAAACTGCTGGAAGGCGTACGATTGCCTTTCATCCGAAGGCTTCGTGCACCTTCGAGTAAATCACAGTCTGCATTTCAAAGATCCAGAGACAGGTGCGCACAGCAACTCAATAGAAGGCACGTGGAGCGCCATTAAGAGGAGTTTGCAGAGTACTCGGAAGTGTGAGGAAGAATTTGATTCTTACCTTTCGGAGTACATCTGGCAGAGGAAGAACAGAAATGCAGCTGATTTGTTCCGCCAATTTTTGAAAGCAGTAACGGCAATATATTCGCCTCCTACTTAAAAAGGTATGTTAATATTTCATGTGTTGTATTTTACTGATTGCTACAGCCAGCATATTCATGGCGTAGCCGGCGGTTGTTGTTTAAGCTGGATTTTATTGGAAACAGGTGTGTAATAGGTTTTGTATGGAGAATTGCCGTTTACGCCTACGAATTTGTATAGCCAGCGTAAGCTTTGTTTTACAGACCGCTACAGCCAGCGGTGCGTAGCGAAGCCAGCGGCAGAGGATTTTCTGTAATGTTTTTGGACGGATGCGTAACGTAGCGTAGCGAAGTGGAGCAAGGGTATCTGAGCGGAGCGAAGATCCCGTGTGCGCTTACGAGTTTCATAAAGCCAGCGGGAAGTTTGTTTTCCAACTTATTTGTTCTTTCTTGGTTGCCACAGCCAGCGGAAGCTTTGTGGTACTGTACTACAGCCAGCGGTACGTAGCGAAACCAGCGGGAGAGGGTTTTCTGTAATGTTTTTGGACGGATGTGTAACGTAGCGTAGCGAAGTGGAGCAAGGGTATCTGAGCGAAGCGATGATCCCGTGTGCGCTTACGAGTTTCATAAAGCCAGAGGGAAGCAAAAGTTTTTACAAAATACAGCTTACGCTAAAATGCAACATGTACTATTTGTACATATACAATACCATACTCCATATCATAACAACTATATACCGACTATAGCGGCACACATAATATGCAATTAACATTATATAAAATATGTACAATAACTTTATATACAGCTTATGCCTTTATATTAAGTCTTTATACTTACAAGAGATTCGTTTCATAATACACCCTACGCTTTCTTGTACTTTATACAACATCTTACAATGTGTACTTAAAATTCGGTACAATGTGTTATATATACCTTCATTATTTCCTTTATTATCAAATCATTACTTTTACTACCGTGCGTTTCATATATTTACAATACGCAGCCTATTGTATCAACGATACTTTCTTGTACTCATAAAAAGTTTATAATATTTTTACGCATGGGTCCTGTAAGCAAACCTTCGTTTACTGTGTCACCCGTTATTTTTGTTTACACAGTCACGGTGTATCACATGTTTGCAGTCAATCTTACATTATTTAACCATATATTATTATTCATCGTATAGACTTCAGTACAGCTTTTGCATAGTGCTATACTTACATTTTAATAAACGGTAACATAATATTTTATAAATACATTGTACAGTGTACTTCATCCTTACACATTATATTTTATATATACACTGCACATTTTATATTATATATACTCACTGTTTAAATTTATATAATTATACATATTATGGAACTCAGTACAGTTGTTTACACAATACTGCACTTTATATTTTAATTAGCTTTTTGCATATTACACTGTATATATACTTAAAACATTTCCCCCCTTAAAACTTAATGGGATATGTTACTAATTTTAGCAACTTCTATCAATGTTACATATTTTCGTACAATGCGCTTGTGACAGGGTATGCTTAGCATATCATGAAATACCATGGCATTTACCTACAACATATAGCCGCTACGCTTTATTTTCTATTAATTAAACTGTCCAGTACCTATATAATTATATAATGAAATTATATAATTATATAGGTGAATATTATGAAAAAATAAAATTGTATCTTCTGTTTTTGGCAAATCCCAAATACGCATTTTCGTAGCACTAAAAAATGGCGTCAAAAATAATAAAAAACAACCCGGGGAGACGGAAATTATAAAGTACCAAGGAAACCCATCGGGTTGCAGACTTTTAAATCTAGATCACGAAATGAGAGTTTCATTATCATTTTTAAGCCCAAATATAGATGAAGTTATCAAAAAAAACAAGCTCAGATTTCGCACTAAAAGCAATTTGTAGTTAAACATTTTGTTAACTTTGAAATGCAATTTCATTTTATATTTCAATGAAAATTATTTCGTTGCTATTTTAACAAATTATAAGTACATCAATCATCTAGTAAAATTCTTAGGAAATTATCTTATTGTTAGTGTGCCACCAAATTTTAAAATTATTAAAAGTGTACCATAACGAAAAAAAGGTTGAGAATCACTGGCGTATCCAATTGCGCCTACGATTTTTATACAGGCTGCGATAGATTTTTTTTACGAACAAGTTGCGATGATTACGTTTTGAATTAATTCTTCATTGCAGAACACCGCGTTTGCATAGATCTTGCGAGACGTGCTTGCGATACTTCAATTTTTCACAAGGTGAAAAGAAAGACCATGATGGGAAAGAACCCGTGCAGGGAAAAACAGCAAACCCAAAAACGCGCCAACGGCCAAGCCGTTGGCGAAAACAAAAGGCTTGGCGAGAAACCGTATCATGTTCTTCATGTTTACCAATATATTTTTACCACTATCAGTAGTGATATACTTCAAGTTTTTCCATTAACGATTGTTTTTCTGAACATTTTAATATCCTTTAAAAATTCTCCAGTGGCCGTGCCGTGCGTTCTATGAACGTCAAGAAGCTCTTCAAACAGTTCATAATTTTTATCTATCCCTCGAATAAAAAGTAATACCTGAGCAGTATCTAAAACATCTGACAAATCCAGGGCCAAAGAGAACCCCTCAAGTATCGATTTTTGTCAGACAATTGAATATATTTTCTGAAATATCATCTACACTTCAAGGCACAGTGTTTGATGACAAACTGATGTTTTAAAATAAATTAGTTTTTTCTGGACACATTTCTTGTGCTGCTGTAATCATGTAATCCTTAATTAATTCGCCGTCAGTAAATGGTTTCCCATGTTTCGCTATTGATTGAGCACGCGCAAACTAGCACGAGTTGCTGCTTCTTGTTCAGTATTTACTTTCTTAAACAGCTATTGCTAAGATTTCAACTCGCGTTTCAAAGATTCATATTTTTCTAACCGTAGCGTAGGCTTCCTGTAAATTTGGAGTAATTCTGAGAATGTATAGTCTTGTAATGACGTTTTATATTATATTCTTTGAGGACAGATATTGTTTTATTGCAAATTATACACATTGCTTATTACTTAACTCAATGACTAAATACTGATATCCCCATTGATCTTTAAATGTTCTGCACTCACTATCTTTCTTTTATTTCCATATTTATACAAATATTCACAAAAGGGACGTAACTTCAAATCAAAATAATGCCAATTAATACTATTAAGTGCAGGAGTTCTAAGTAAACAAAATACATTGAATTCATTTTTAAGACACTTTTAATTAAATTAAACACTCACAATTAAACTCACTGCATTTTCACTAAGAAACTATAGTCACTAAACACACTAGTCGCATTATATCTCGCTTTTCAGATCTTACTTGTCGCTCCAAATTCAAACTTTCGAACTGTCCAACTGTCGATTGTCTCCCGTATTTGTACCATGTGTCCTCAGTGCGTAGAACATATTCGAAAGCTGTCGAAACTTCCAGACAAGCGACCACGTAGCAGAACTTTTCCAGATCATGGTCTAGCTCTGCTACTCGCTACAAGATGGCGTTATTGATGAATCTTAACGAAGTTTCCTATATTTTTATATGCTTTATTTCACAATTACAAAATGACAAACAACCGTACTCTTACTTTCTGTTCTAAAAATTATATCTGAAAGATGTTGCCAGATCTCAAAACAGTAACTGATGAGAAATAATGTCGTGGGTTTATGAGTTGCAACATCCTCCCGCCTTTTGTATTGCAGGCAAACTTGCTAAGCAATACAAAATTAAATTAAATCTATAGTACGTAAAACTAAGAAAAGAAAAAAAATTCTAGCTAAACTATAAAAAAAATTAAAGTCATTAAATTAAAGTCATTAAGTTCAGCCGTTTCCCAGATACAATATGTCGACTACAACGATTTTGTTTCATGGGTTGTAAAATCTCTTCACTAGTTGCTTCCTCAGGAGTCTGAGAAACAGGTGATTGCACACTAGGATTATAAGCAGGGACATCAGCAGCAGTATCAGACGTATCACGAACAACCTCAGCAGTCTCAAGAAAATCTCTGGATATTTCTGTGAAACTCAACTCCAAGGGAAATATTCGATGCACTGGACGAATGATTTATCCATTGGCCACACGTAATTTAGCCACTCATTTGATGTTGTCTTTGCCTGGGAAAAATTCCAGAATACGGGCTAAAGGCCAGTTAAAACATTTCGCATTGTCTGAGCCAACAAGCACGACATGTTGCAACTTCAAATTTATGTTCTCAAGATGGCGCTGCAACGCACCCTCTCCCTATGTAAGTACTTTTGTTTTGGTAGAACGGAGTAAGCGATAAACAAGACTGGGGTGGACTGGGTCCACTTTTCGAATCCCAGAATATTGTGGTGAAGATTACGAAGAGATTTACGTAAGTTAGTGCTTACACCACTAGCACTTTTTCGCTAACCCAGGTTCAAAGGAAACAAATACTTTAGCCTTGGTTGCCTCTGCACAATGTATGTCCTTAGAGTGAATAAATATGACAGACACTATCAAATACTATCACATACATTTAATAAAGAAAAATATTACATTTCTTTCCAGATCAAATAATAAGGATGAACACATCATATTACACATTAGTACCCATCACAAAAACATATAAATTTACCCTAAAGGAAGGATTCTACTTGGTGTAAAAAAATTTAGAAAAGGTAATTATGATATATAAAAAAAAAAGAACGTCACCCGTTTCACATAATTTCGCGCTGTGAAGGAGTTCGGTTAAAGGGCCGAAATTGTAGTGCTCCAGGCTTCCGTCCGATTCTATACTCCTAAGTCGTGGGGAAGAATGCGACTCCGGGATCAGAATTGTAGGCAATTAATGGGACACATCTGATGAATTCACGCAGTGAAGGAGCTAGGTTAAATGGCTAAGAAGGGCAGCGCTCCAGCTTCCTGCAGGGATTGCACTCCTGTGTCGTACAAAATGTCGGCCACTGGATCAGAGGTTCTCTTGTTTCTGGGAACCCTTCTCGTCGGAGAACGAGCCATGTATCCTCGCAGAGTGCACTCCAGCCAGAGAGAGAAACTTCCCCGACCTCCACGCTCACGCATTCACTCGATACTGCCGCACTCCCGCGAAAACCTGTCTGGTCGCTCAGAGTCCACGCTGCAGCGCCGTTTTTCATTGGACCAAGAAGTGGTCATTCAAGCCTAAGTCCGACCCTTCAAGAAAAGGAAAAACATGGCGGACATTCCGAACAAAATGGCGAATTCGCCATTTAGCCAAACAAAATAAAAGGGGGGACCGTAAAACAAAAAAAAAATAAACTATTAATTAATACTGAGTTAGCTTTTAAGTGAGATGATGATTAATTACTTTGACATTACTATCATTTGGTTTACTTAGTAAAACTTATGGAATGATGAAAAAAAAGGGAAAGTCGTTATTCGACAGTTAGAACAATCATCACGACAGAATAACCTTCCTCTACGGTGACAAAAATTTTAAGAAATAAATTTTTTTACATTCTTATGTAACAATAAAATTAACGCATGTACAAGGAACCAAAATCAGCCAACAAACAATTATAGGACGATGATGAAAACATAATGCATTAAAATGTTGAATACAAGATCGTTTGGTAATGAAAGGCAACTGGTACTTCCCCACAAAGTTAAATACAGGAAACTGGAGGCTGACGCACTCCCAGTAAACACAAGGAAAAAAAAGGGCGAAAACAAACAAACAAAGAAACAAACCAAAACAAATGTGAACTCGCTGTATATAAAAGAATACACTATGAAAACTTATAACACTCGGAGCATATATGGCATATAATAATAAGATTAAGGTAACATGTGAGTAAATCGTATAACACAGTGACAAGAGAGCTTAAAGGGTGTATATACCTGAGTGATGCACAAAAGTCACAAACAAAGAAGAATAAGTACTGTACACTTAACAATGTCCGATAACTAGTTACGATCCACCTGATGTGTCCTTTGGCATGGTATCTAATTCTCAATACATGATGGCATCACACTTTGGCATTTCCAAAAATTGAAATTATTTCACACACAAAATAATGTAATCATTCGAGCAACATTTAACAGAAAATCATATATAATAGTATTTGGTTGATTTGTAGGACCGTACTCTGCAAATTTGCACATAAAATGTAGATTAAAATGTTATTTAAACATAGAGCATTTTTAAACAGAAGGATTTTAGATGACCTGTGTAGTGGAACATGAAACAACAGGTAGATATGTGCAAACTGAGTAAATGTTGGAACTCAAGGAGTGACCAATGCAAAACTCCATACATGCAAAACTAGAATGGCAACATTACACCATGATTGATAATTGATTTTTAGTGAATGAAAAATTTTGACAAAGGGAGGACCTAGGATATGGGAATGACTGACACCACATGAACAAAGTATACTAGCAAGACTAAACAACAGCCTAGATAGATAACATATATTCATATTGGACAGTATCTCCATACCAGCAACCGAGGAAGACAGACAGCTAGTATGTCCATGATCCACTTTGCTATTCCCGAGTATGGAACATTGGGATTTTTAAAGCATTCCAATATGAATTTAAGGAACTGGAAAAGTAGGGCACTGGAGCTTTGAAACGGTCACTATGTTTGTAAAATGCACTAACTTCAAAATACTCTTGACTTTTCACAAATAGTAAAGCTTTATCAGAAAAGTTCATGAAGCTTTCCTACATTAGTTATATAAAAAAATTGCAGGTGATACAGGGACGAACCAACAAAATAGAAATACAACATAAAATAAGACTTGTGTGCATCTACCACTTAAACACAAAAACAAAAACACGAAATCAAACTGCTCTTATTGTCACAAGAATAGAATACATATATATATAAAATCAAAATACACACATCTCAATGTTTAATTGAATGTAAATAAGTGAGGTAGATTACACCCTCAAAACCTTTTAAATGCACATAAACTCAAAATGATATGTCTGATACCCAGCGTCCGTGTGGTCTCATTAACAAAAAGGAAAGACCAAACAAATACGGAAACAATAAATGTAATTACTACTTATATCTTACAAAGCCGTTGCTGTCCCTGGGACGTAAATTATACCCATGACTAGTAGTCCTGGAACTTCCTACCGACGAACTCAGATTGTATGTATTTGTATTAGGTGGCGGAGGAATAATTACATTAGAAGTTACAGGTATGGTAGGACTCAATGATGGGCTAGAAATTGAGCTAGAGATTGATTGTTGCTCGAGATCTACAATAAACTCAGGTCTTAAGTCGAAATCAGGAGAAGGTACATTTAAAATAGGCATACATGTTTCTAATCCTAGAATTTGAGCAGATGTTAAAGTTATCAAGCCGTTAGTTACTTTCTTGGCTGGAAAAGAGATGTGATCTTCCCCTGAGTCATTATTTGGAGACATTTGAATAGCTAAATCTGGGGACTGATCCAGTGGAGTAAAAGGGAAAATTTGCCTGTCCTGAACTTTTATTAATCTATTGACATGGACAGTTTGCATTTTATCCGGATTACTGATAAGGGCAATTTTGAAAATAACAGGGGATATCTGCTGCAAGACTCTGAAAGGACCCTGGTTTAATTTAGACAGATTTTTCGTGGTGTGAGCATTAATTTGTGGGACATGAAGATAGACCGTATCACCGACTTGAATATTTTTATCTTTGCATTTAGTAAGTGAGGTTTGAACTTGGGAATCAGCTGCTTCTTCCAGGTTTTGTTTAACCAAATTGAAAGAGGTTTGCATTTGTTGAACGAGTTGGTGAACATAATACGGAGTATCAGAATATGTACGAAGCTTTGGGGAGAAAATTAAGTCATACGGAAGCACAAGATCTCTACCATAGACGAGAAATGCAGGAGATTTTTTAATAGTTCGATGAAAGGCAGTTCTAAAGGCCAATAAGGCCAAAGGAACATGTTCACACCAGTCTTCTTGGGTCTCACGGACTAAGTGGCTAAGAGTATCTATTAAGGACTTGTTTAGCCTTTCAACGACAACATTTCCTTGTGGATTATAACTAACGGTGTGTTGTTTATTTATACCTAACTTATTGTACACTTCCATCCTTGTATTTGAAATAAAATTGGAACCTCTATCAGAGTATAGAGTTTGCATCAGACCATGTTGCGAAATAAAATCAATTAAAACTTTAGCTAGTGTGCTACTTTTGATATCTGGTACAGGGTATGCTTCTGGGTATCGAGTAAAGTAATCTGTTATGACTAATAGCCATTTGTTTCCCTGTTTTGAAGTAATAAAGGGACCACATGCATTAATGGAGCATTTTTCGAAAGGTCTATCCGCTGTCGGTATCTTTTGCAAAGGAGCTTTTGATGATTTGGAAAAGCCTCTTCTTTGGATACATGATTGGCAGGTTTCTACATAATGTTTGACTTGTTGGTATTGTCCTTTCCAAAAATAATTTTGCCTGACCCTATGAAGTGTGCGACTAAAACCAGCATGACTGACCGTATTGTTATCATGACACAAATGTAAAATTTCAGGTACTAGAGACTGAGGTACAACGAGTTTAGTAAGTTGAGCATGTCTAAGTTTAGTGTTAGTGATTTTACAAAGTAATAAGTTATTATCAAGGAAAAAATTAGGTGAAGTAGGAGAAAATTTAAAGTTATTACGCAATTTTGAAATAATATTTTGGCAATAGGAATTCGATTGTTGCTTGGAAATTAGATCTTCACTAGAAATGAAATTTAAGGAAAAGGATTGTAGGTCAGCAGAGAGAGAATGAATTTCCTTAACTTGTGTGCTAGCATTAATTAAGGTATTTTGACAATTTTCCTGAGGTGAATTAGAGTCTGTACGAGAAAGATAATCTGCCGTTAAATTTAGACGCCCAGGTTTATGAACAATTTCATAATCATATTGCTGAAGGGTCATGATCCACCTAGCAATGCGTGATGTGGGATCTTTTAATTTGAAAAGCTGTGACAAACTCTTTTGATCACAATACACTATAAATTTAGACCCATATAAATATTGTTTAAAGTGCTGTATGCCAAATACAACTCCTAGAGCTTCTTTTTCCACGACAGAATAATTTATTTCCGCAGGTCCAATTTTTTTGGAAGCAAAACAAACAGGATGTTGGAATCCAGTGTCATCCTCTTGAACGAGCACAGCACCAAGGGCGAATTTACTAGCATCAGTGCAGAGAGCAAATGGTTTGCTAAAGTCTGGGAGCTTTAAATAAGGTTCCTTAATTAGAAAATTTTTGAGTGTAGTAAAAGAATCATTTGCCGATTGTGACCATTGAAATTGAACAAGATCCTTCGTCAAGTGAGTTAAAGGTAAAGCAGTTTTGGAATAATTTGGAATAAATTTACGGTAAAAGCCAGTGAGTCCTAAAAAAGCTCTTACCTGTTTTTTAGTGCGTGGGAGAGAGGCGTTTTTAATGGATTCAATATTCCTGGGATCTGGTCTGACCTGTCCTTCCGATACTTTGTGTCCCAGATAAACAATTTCATCTTTAAAGGAAGAACATTTACTTGGTTTAAGTTTAGGATTTGCATGTTGTAGTCGCTGGAACACTATTTCTAGTCTACTCAAATGCTCAGAGAAGGTTTTGGAGGCAATTACAACGTCATCGATATATACTGCAATAGAGAGATCAGAAAGACCTGAAAGCACAATGATCATCAGCCTTTGGAAACTACAACTAGCATTGCGTAAGCCAAAGGGCATTTTTTTGAAGTGAAAAAGACCCATTTCAGTGGCTATCCCTGTTTTGTGAGCATCCCTAGGATCCATAGTCATTTGGTGAAATCCCGATGTTAAGTCAAGCGAGGAAAAAAATTTAGCACCCGAAAGCATGTCAATCATTTCAGAAATGTTAGGTAAAGGAAAATTATCTGGAATGGTTTTTTCGTTCAGTTTTCTTAAATCAGCAACAAGGCGATAAGACCCATCTGTTTTTTCACTAAAAGAACAGGGGCAGCATAAGAGGAAGTTGATGGTTCAATTATATCAGATTCTAAGAGGGTATTAATTTGCCTACGCATTTCTGGTTTAAGATGATAAGGTACGCGATAGGGTTTTTGACGAATGGGAATGTCATCAGTAAGGTGAATGCGATGTTGAATGATGGAGCATTCCCCTAGTTCCGAAATATCTTGTGCAAAAATATCTTTATATTTGGCAAGGAGTTGTAGAACTTTTTGTCCCTGGTCAAGACTCAAGTGAGAAAGATCAAATTCGGGTAATTTGGTAGGAATTTTGTCATCTTGATTTATATTGTTTACAAATTCGGTAGTAAGTTCAGATTCAATATTAGAAACAGTTACTAATTTAGTATTTTTATTTAGAGTAATGGGTGAATCTGTCCCATTCAGCACTTGCGCTAAGCAGGTATTGTTTTGAGATACTACAGATACAACATTCGCAACTAAATATGAATTATAATTACGGTTTTCGTTAGGTTGCAATAATAAGGTCTGGCCAGGTTGAAAATGTTTTGGAATAGCAATGTTTACATATTTTTGAGAATTTAGAGGAATATTTACTTTTTGAGAGAGAGTACCAAAATAACAGGAATTTTGCTGATCCTGATTGTTAGTAGAATTTTCATTATTATATTCAACAGTTAGTGATTTAAAATCAGACCAAGAAATACTTAAAAGAGAATTTTGAAGTAGATTTTGATTACAATTAACAATGAAATTATTATCAGTGAGAAAATTAAGTCCTAAAATCAGATCAAAAGATGGAGCTAAATCAGAATACGAAACAACAAAAGAAGTACAAAAATCAACATTGTTAAGGAGGAAATTACGCTTTACAGAATTTTGAGTTTCAATATTCAAACCTGTGATTGTTCTTAAAGTTATGCTAGGCATAGCAATAGGAGTAAAATTTTTAAGTTTTTGGAATGTTGAAATGGAAAGAACATTTATACTTGCGCCAGTGTCGATTAAGGCTTTAGTTTGAAAATTTTCGAATTGGACATTAATGATGGGTAATTTATATTTTGATAAATTAAAATTTGAGTCGGTAGCCATAAAATCAAAATTCAGATCTGACCGGGCATTTTCTGAGCAAAGCAATCTGGGACCTTCTCTACCCATAATCAGTTTGGGTGATAGTATTCTGCATGTTGTTCATAAGGTGGTGCGAACGGATTTAGCTCAGGGGCAGAGGGTTAATTACTCTGGTAATTATTCCTTGGCCTACTACTTTGGTACTGGCGATGACCACCCCTAAACTGAGGATTAGCAGGTTGTTGGCGAAACGAGGTGCTATAAGATTTGCTCCCTTATCCTTTTTCTACATTCTCTTGCCACGTGACCCTTAATCCCACAGAAAAATCAGGTAACTTTCCTGATAGGGGCCTGCTGTTCTCGAAATTTATTACTCGAGGACTTAGCCTGTAATTTTTCTAATCTATCTATCACAACATCTAAGGTTTTCTGTAAGGTCTCAGTGTTTGACTTTAGGAAGGTTGTTACTTCATTTGAATTTGAATTTACAGTTGTAGGTGGGCCGGAGATATGCGAAACATTAGGGTTTGCACATGCAAGGGAAAGCTCTATCCTATTCGCAATTTCGACCGCTTCTTTAAAAGTTTTCGGATCCTGAATGACCAGTTGCAATCTAATTGGGTTCACAAGTCTTTGTAAGAACTGAAACAAGAGCATATTCTCAACCAAATGACTATCTTGGGTAGTATGCGGTAAATTTTGTCTAATGCTCTGGTGGGCAAGACCTTCAAGTCGGGCTGAAAACTAACGGACAGTTTCAGAACTTCCCTGAGTCGCATTCGTAAAACAGCTAAACTTTTGGGAAAAGGACTTTACGGGGGCAAAATGCTTGCAAAAAGCTTCCTTTAATTCAGCATACTTAATATTTGGCTGATTTACTAATGTATTGGAAAAGAATTGGGAAGCTTGTCCCCCCAGTTTTAATTTAACAATTAGCGTTAACTGATCCTCTGACCAGCCAGCCAGTTTGGCTGTGTTTTCCAGGGTGGAAAAAAAATTCACAAAATTCTCACCTACCAGGGGTTGGTTGGTTGGTTGGTTGTTTTGGGTTATATGGCGCAAGGTCCAAAGAGGACATGCTGCGCCAAACATATGGTAAAACCCGGAAAAGCATATAAATATAATATATATTGTTACCATTTGTAGACCAACAAAATCCATTAAAACTATGAGGGAACACACACAAATAGAGTAAAGTAATAAAACGATCCAAAAATCAATCAAATAACACTATATAAAAACACAGATATAAAGTGATGGATAGCCATACACAAGGTTAAAATATTCATATTAAAAAGGTGACAAACACAGTAATATAGGTGATATAAAAGTCAAACACAGAAGGTGATAAGTCTAATATAATAGGTGAGACCAGTCATGAAAAGTGGGTGACAGCCACAGCCATATATACAACAGGTAGTAAAACTAGTCCAGTGAAACTGATATATAAAATGATGAAAGCCGTCAAGCAGTTCATAAAAGTAGTCATCAGTAAAAGTGATAACTATAGTAATGTGAAAATGAAAAAAGGAAAAAAAGCTAAAACATAAAGCTCTGGATAGGGATTTCCCCAATCCTCTAAAAACCAATGAGAAAACAAAAGAGTTAAGCAAAGGCGAAAAAGAAAAATGAGGAGTTAGGTACTCCTTGCATACAACATTATTTTCCGAGTCAAAAGAGTCATAACACAGGTAATAAAATAGACATGAAAAAACGGAAAAAAATAGCATTGAGAAAACAAAAAAGATTAAATATGGCAACAGCAATTATATACAAAAGTGAAAAAAAGGCATGAGGGGAACTGAAAAACAAAAAATCTGGATAGGGAAACCCCATCCAGATTAGAGTCAAGTACTTGATAAAGACGAAGGAAGAGACGGAGAGACCGAATGGCCTCTCCATGCAGGTTTAGAGGCAAGAGATAGAATGTCCTTAGATTCTATCTCTTCGGTATCAGAAATACTGGAGGTATAGATATCTAGCGTGTCTTCAGGAGGTGCATCAAGGTTAGTTTTCATTAAATATTTTGGTTCTTTACGTTTGCTTGATAAGACATGTATATTGCGTTGTTCAATAGCTAATTTGGATATCAGTTTTTTTTTGTATTTGACAGGTGGAGGAGTGCGTATGGTCCTGTTCCTATTGGGTTCTAATTTAAGGTATTCAGGTTTCTTTTTACTCAATGAGGAGGTAGACTGTTTGGAATTAGAATTTCGAGGAATTGTTGAAGGAATTGGTGAAGACTGTTTAGTTTCAAGAGCATTTTGATGAGCGGAAGGTTTAATTTGGACTGATTTACGGGTATTTGTTTGAGATGAGGTGGATAATTACTGAGAGTCTTTATTCTGCTGTGTAAGTTGTCCTGACTTTCTTATAGGTGAAAATACTACAGGTTCTGTCTGTGTACAGGCATTTTTTAAGGCTTTTTTCACCGAAGCTAAACATGTCACACCGACCTTTGGTGTTTTGGATTCTGTTAGTTTCCTGGCTTCTGGAAAGGATATTTTCTGGGTAACCTTCAAGGATTGTATTTCCTTTTCCGTTAACCACTTGGGACATGTTCGGGAATAGGCAACATGATCACCTCGACAATTTACACATCGAGGGGATGCCTCGCAATTCTCGCTGTCGTGGGCAACTTCTGCGCAACGGGCGCAGGTAACGAACCCACGACAGGAATCCTTCGAATGTCCAAAACGCTGGCATTTAAAGCATCTGAGCGGATTAGGAATATAAGGTCGCACAGAACTACGGACCCATGCCATCTTCACGTGACTTGGAAGATCTGGCGTGTCAAATGTCAAAATGAGATGCTTTGTAGGAAGCATCTTCCCGACGTATAGTTATGCGTCTGACAGCAGTCACTTTTTGTTCCTGAAGGTTTTCCAGTATCTCATCTTCAGGAGTGTCTAGAAAGTCAGACTCCGAGATTACACCACGAGAGAAGTTCAAAAAACTGTGGGCAGATACCAGAATCGGAAACTGACCAAGGGAAGCACACTTAGAAATACAGGAAGCCTGTTGAGGTGATGATGCCTCAACTAAAAGATCACCCGATCGCAGTTTTCTTATGGATTTTACCTCACCAACTGATGATTGTAGTGACTTGTGTATTAGAAAGGGAGAAACGTTATTAAAGTTTAAACGTTATCCCGTTTTGGCAGGGAAGAAGTCATAATAGATTGTTACATGAACCTCCTATTAAATTTAAATCCGGTAAGAAGATCTAGTGATTTGAAGAGTTTGAGAAAACTTTATGACGAGTGTGAAGTACAAATAAGAGGACTGAAAAGTCTTGGAGTTAAATCCGATATCTTTGGGTGTTTATTATTCCCTATCCTCATTAAAGTAATACCTAAAGATCTAGCTTTAGAATTTACCTGATGCTATGATAAAGCAGAAATTGAAAAGATAACGGAATTAATGAAATTTCTTAAGAGAAATCGAAAGTAGGGAAAGAACGGAAAATTTAACCAAAGGAACAGATTCCGAAATAAATTTCAAAGACTATTCAGAAAATAAAAATATTGCCAATAAGTATAAGGGAAGGCATAAAAATTACTTACACGACCCATATAAGCCAAAGCCTTTTAGACCATCTACAGCTGCAGCACTAAATGTACTAGCGAAAGATGGCTGTGTATATTGTGCAAAGGAAACAAATCACAGAAGTGATGATTGTACTGAGTTTACGGTAACTGAAAGGAAAAATATTTAAAACAAAAGGTAAGGTGTTTCGTATGCCTAAAAAGAAACCATTTAGCCAAAGACTGTCGTTCGAGAACGGAACCATGTTCGTTGTGCAATAGGAAACATAGTGTAGCGAGCGCCGAATATTCACTGCTGTGCAGTTGACTGACGTCTGCGTTTTTCTCCGGCTCCATCCAATGGCGTGGAGGAATGTAGCGCCGCTCGGGAGACGAGCATGTATATAAGAAGCTGGCTCGCCGCCATAAGAGCTAGCGAGGCGTTTGCCTGTTGTAGTGTTGTTACCCACTTGGGAAATTTAATTGTTTAAATAATGTTTTTAATAAAGTTAAGTTGAAGTTTTACTTGCATCATTTTCTCCGTACAGCATGCACGACCTCGTTAAAATGGTGACCTTCGGACTTAGCATGAATTTTTTTGAAACTTTGCTTAAATTTAAACAGCTGGAAGTGAGACTCAAATATGCAGGACGAGGCGGAAAGAGTGGCGGCAGTAAGAATTCCACCGTATAATGCTATGGACCAGGGTTATGGTTTCATATGGTACACGCTACTTTTGAGCTTGCAGTTCCGAAGCCTATTACGCAGTCCCGAACGAAATTAAACTACGTAGCGACTAACCTACCCCCGAAGTAGCAGCTATGGTGCGAGACGTGATTGTCAAGCCAACTGATAAGCCTTTTGAAACGCTGATGGAAAGCATAATTTCACGTTGCGGTGAAACCAAAACGCAAGAAATTCGTCGTTTGTTATCAGGGGAACAGCTTGGAGATAGGAAGCCGAGTGAACTACTTCGCGTGATGCAACGACGTGCTGAAAATAATAACGAGGAAGACGGTCTCCTGTTAGAACTTTTTATGCAACAAATGCCAATCAATATACAGACTGTTCTGGCATCTATTTTGCCGGTGTCCCTGGAGAAGGCTGCTGCGGTTGCCGACCGAATATTAGAGGTAACTCAGCCACAAGTAAATGCCGTTTCTGGTGTCTCAAGTTCAGCTGTAAGTGATACAAATGTTGACGCTCTACTCAAAGAAATAAAGGAGCTCCGACGAGAAGTAAACTCCCTTCGCCACCGTTCCAGAAGTTTTTCTCGGAATCGCCGTAGTCAGTCAAGAACCCGCCCGAAAGACAGATATGGATCGACTTCGGTTATATCGAAAGAGTGGTGTTGGTACCACTGGAAGTTTGGATCCGACGCAAAAAGATGCACGCCCCCATGTTCCTTTCAGGGAAACATCGAAACGCGGTAGTAGTGGCGACATGCTCCTTGCCGAAAACGTCTCGTCGCCTTTTTATGCGTGACCATAACACTGGAGCATTGTTCCTAATCGACACGGGATCGGATGCCTGTCTAGTAAAAGCATCCAAGGCTGAGAGAAGGATACCAGTTCATCAGGTATTTCAAGCCGCTAACGGCACAAAAATTAGTGTTTATGGTCTGAAAACTGTAAATCTGAATTTTGGTCTAAGGAGAGTATTTTCATATCCTTTTTATGTATGCGATGCTTCTTGTAATATAATTGGTGCTGATTTTTTACATTATTTTAATTTTCAACGTGATTTAAGAAATAAGCGTCTAACTCATTCATATACAAACTTAAAATTTCATGGTGTTCTGGGTATTTCTGAAATTTTTTCAGTAAAATTATTTAACAATAACTCCATTTTTCACAAATTATTATCTGAATTTCCTTCCATAACGAAATTATCAGATTTAAGTAAACCTGTAAAGCATAATACTTTACATTATATAGAAACAAAAGGATCACCTGTCGTTTGTAAGCCACGGAGATTAGCGCCTGACCGTTTAAAAATTGTTAAATCTGAAATACAAAACATGCTAAATTTAGGTCACATAAGACCTTCGAAAAGTAATTACGCTTCACCTTTGCACCTTGTGCCAAAGAAAGGTTCCACTGAATGGCGACCTGTTGGTGATTTCAGATTATTAAATGCTCAAACTGTTAAGGATAAATATCAAATACCAAACATTTCAGATGTTACTTTAGAATTGCACGGCACAAAAATTTTCAGTCATATCGACTTAGTTAAAGCTTATCATCAGATACCAATAAATCCTGCATATATTCATAAAACAGCTATATGTTGCCCATTAGGTAATTTTGAAAGTACTCGCATGCAATTTGGCTTATGTAATGCCAGTGCGACCTTTCAGAGGTTTATAGATGAAGTCACGCGGGATCTCCATGGTGTGTTTGCTTTTGTTGATGATATTCTTATAGCTTCAAAAGATATGGATGAGCATTATGACCATTTAAAATGTTTATTCACTAAATTAGATGAATATGGTCTGTGTATTAATGTGTCTAAATGTAAATTTGGTGTATCATCTCTTGATTTTTTTGGGATTTGAATTATCTGAGCACGGTTTAAAACCTCTATCTGATAGAGTAAAAGCTATTCAGGATTTCCCTCGGCCTGACACAATAACTAAACTTAAAAGGTTTTTGGGTATGTTTAATTTTTATAGGCGGTTTGTTCATAAAGCTGCCGAGATTTTAGCCCCTTTAAACCAGTTACTTGAAGGCCGAGTGAGCCAAAAAAAAAAATCAACAAGAGGCTCAAAAAAGTCAGAAATTCCGTTAGAATGGAATAATTTGGCTACCGAGGCATTTTCTGCTGCAAAAAAAAGCACTTATCGAAGCAACTCTGCTTAAGCACCCGATTCCAGGTGCACAGTTAAGTCTTTGGACCGATGCATCAGATGTAGCTATAGGGAGTACCCTAATGCAGTTTTCAAATAACACATGGGAACCCATCGCATTTCTTTTAATGAAATTAAGTAAAAGCCAAAAGAATTGGTCCGTCTATGATCGTGAATTGTTGGCCATATATACGTCAGTTAAAAAGTTTAGACATTTGCTTGAGGGAAGAGAATTTTGTGTATTTACCGATCAAAAACCTCTTATTTTTGCTTTTAAGCAAAAAGCAGAAAAATGTTCTCCACGTCAATTACGACATCTGGACTTTATTTCTCAATTTACTACAGATATAAGGTACGTTAAGGGTGAAATGAATGTGGTGCCAGATACGTTATCTCGAATCGAGATATATGCAGTTTCAAAATTACTCCCAGTGGATTATAAGCAGTTGGCTGAAGAACAACTTCAGGATAAAGAATTGCAGGAAATACTGAAATCAGATTTCCCACTACAACTTAAAAAACACTACTTTCCACTGGAAGACATTAATTTGTACTGCGACACCACCATTGGTCATCCTAGACTATTTATTCCCAAATCTTATAAGAAATCAGTTTTTGAAAATTCTCATTTTTTTCTCACCCTGGTATTTCCGCCACAACCAGGCTGATATGCAATCGTTTTGTTTGGCCTGGTATGAGGAAGGATATAAAATCTAGAGTTCGTGGCTGTAACGGTTGTCAGCGAGCGAAAGTTTTTAGACATAGCAAGGCTCCGCTTGGCACATTTGCTCAGCCAGATGCTCGTTTTTCTCATATCCACTTGGATTATATAGGACCGCTACCCTTATCCGAAGGAAAGATTTTGTCTGACAATTATAGATCGATTCACAAGATGGCCTGAAGTGATCCGACGCACAGCAGACACAAGTTGGTCGCGTAGGTTTTCCAAAATTTCATCTTCGGAGGTATGGAGGAGATCACCCTCCGAAATAACCCCTCTCGACGAGTTCAAATATGCATGTGGAACTACCGACACAGCTATGTTACCGAACATCGTAGCCTTCAACAACTGCTCAGCTTGTGATGCAGTGGACACCTCTACTAGCACGACAGAATCGAGAAGGATTTCTTGCTACCTCGCGATGTATTCCTCTGTGAAGTTTGAGTCTTACGTGGAATACAGTGGTTCAGTACAGGACTCTTAAGGGTGAAGATCCGGATTCGGTCTCAACACTTGCTAGTGTGAAAATATGATTATAGAAGGCTACTTAATATAGACGATAGGATAATGAAGACTCAGGGTTATCACTGAGTTGTATAATAAAATTTATATTTTATAGTTATAATATTAAAAAATATATATATAAATTAATAAATAATTGTTTTAAGTACTTTTTGATTAAAAATGGTATTGAATTGCTTGTAATAATTTTGAATGAAATCAATTGTACAGTCTTCATAGTAAACATAATTGTGCAATGTATTTAAATATGAAATTGCATAAATGTGATATATTCTATGTTGGGTTCACATAAAAAGTAAGAATTGTAAAGCGATTAATTAGGGGTCAAAAACTGCAAAGTTTGTATTATATACAATGGATGTAATAACATTTAAGTACTTATAGTTTAAACATAAAGTATTTATTTAATATATGTAGAAATAAAGTGAATGGTATATTATAATAGCTTATGTGATTGTAAAATGCACTATGTCCTTGCAAAATAAGAAATAATAGACGTATAACTAAGAACAAGCACATGCAAAGTGCTATTTAAATGTTGTATTTATTAGTAAGTCTAACTGATAGAAAATGGTTATTTAAACTTGTTATTAATTAGTAATTATAATTGTTAGCAATTTCTAAAGTGTTTATATAAATTTATGTAAATGTAATTGTGTATACTGGGTAGTTATTCCAAAGCATGCGTACATACAATCTAATGTGTAATGGTTGGTTGGTTTGGGTTTATTGGCGCAAGGTCCAGAGAGGACAAGCTGCACCAAACACAAGGTAAAAGAAGAACCAACAAATATTTAAGTTATTTCTCGAAGATCCATAAAAACGATGAAAAAAAATATATATATGAAGAAAAGAGATAAAAATAAAAACAATCAAAGTACAGAATGACCGTGTAAAACCACACATATAAAGATTAAAACTTGAAGAAAAATCAGTATAAAAAACAGTTTTACAAAAAAAGAGAGAGGTAAATTAAATTAACTGGTAAAAACCGATATGACGGATGAAAGTGAACAGCTCAGGATGAAGATGTTCACCAATTAATTGAGATAAAGATGGGGATGAAGAGTTAAAATATTTTATGTACAAGTTTTTAAAATTATTACACGACGTTAAAATGTGAGAGACGGTCAAAGGGCAATTACAGTGTACACACATCGGAGCACTCTCACCAAATAACAAGAGTAAATGCGTCAAACGTGTGTGTCCGATGCGTAGGCGCGTTAAAACTACGTCACTTTGCCTATTTGCTTGTGAAGGCCAAAAGGATATGTTTGTTTTTATAGCATGTAGTTTGTTATTCACCTGCAAGTTCCAAATTTCCTGACACTTGCATAGTATGATGTATTTGATAGTCTGTTTGATTGCACAGAGTGGTATCGACTTGCGTAAGATAGTATTAGCATTTTTAGCAGCTGCATCAGCCAACTCGTTACCTCGGATTCCAACATGACTCGGAATCCAACAGAACAAAACACTACAGCCATGCCTAGCCAGATGGTGATGAAGTTTTAATACTTCAATGGCAAGAGGGTGAGCGGGTACATCTGATTCCAAAGTCTGTAGAGAACTGAGTGATTAAGTGTATACGATAAACTTTCTCTCCCTCTAAGTGCAGATACACTGTAGTGCTTCCAAGATGGCTTCCATTTCTGCAGTTAACACAGAACAGGATACATGCAGTCTGCGAACAGGATACATGCAGTCGTTATTGATGACGTAGGCGCAGCCGACGTGACAGATGATTTTGATTCGTCAGTGTATACATCGCTGTAGTCCTGGAACACAACACGATGAGCCGCAAAAAGTTGCCGATACACAACGTCGTTGGTTTTATTCTTGCAGAAATTCTTGAACGGATTTTGATATGAAAAACCATAATTCTTCCATGGAGGCAGACTCAGTGGCAGAAACACCGCGACACGGCGACGTCGTCGCGGACATAGAAAACCCCTTGCGGACAGTTTTTGTCTGCACTAATGAAAACAATTTCAAAAATTATCCGCAAATTTCGGACATTTTTTGTGTGCACCAATAAAATGTTTTAAAAATTGTCCACAACTCTCGGACATTTTTTTTTCCGCGGCAGTACGCAGCATTACGTACCTCTTCTCTTGTTATTGAGATGCCGCGGGAAATGCTGTCTTTCGCCGAGAAGCGGGCAATAGAGCCCGCCCTGTAGAGCACAGTACGCAGAGAAGCAGGCGTTTATCACGCACACGCCGGATCCCACATGTTCGTTCGTGTTTTGCACCTTCCGAACGCTAAGGCAAGCGCAGCTGACGTCACAGGCGACGAACTCAGGGCGATGAGCTTGCTCAGGCGCAGTAGTGTGATATTTGAAAAATCGCATTACTGCTCAAACTCATGCGCGCATAGGTGAATTCCTTTGCTTCGTTACAATTTTGCGCTTGCCTGTGTTCTGCGCCCGCTAAGAGCAACTCTCATTCTATAGAAATATTGAAACACACGTGTTTAGAATGGCGTCTCGTGATAAGGTTATGAGTGGTGTGTGTGATTGTGAATTAGTAAAAATAAATTGAGCACACATTTTCAAAGACGACACCCTGACCAAAAAATTAATTGGAAATTAACCTGGGCTAAAAATTTGGAAACCCGAAACATATTTAAAAAAGCGGAACATTCCAACTCTAAAAATGAACAAGTTAGTTCTGAAGCTGATGATCCCCAGGAAAATGTCTTCATTAACAATGAAAGTCGGAACATTGCCGAAAGCAACAGCCAAGATGTATCCTCAAAAGATTGCTTGGATGATCGACCTGTGAAACGAGCGAGATATGAAGATGAAAAATCTATAGCTGATGTTCTACAAGCAGTACAAAGTAAGTGTCACATAATTTATATTTACTTCTTGTTGGTACCGTAATTTCCGGAAGAAACGCCGCGGCGTTTACGAGTTTAAAAGTGAAAAAATCTGAGATGCGGCGTTTACATTATATTATTATTATTTTTCTTTTTAGCACAACTAATTTTTTTTCGATACCAAATATTAATAATTTAATGAATGTGACACAGACGCCATCATACTCATCACCATCATTTAATTATTCATACTATCATCTACCGAAATTTACTTTCCAAACATTAATGATTATGAGTATGAGAGTCAACATTTGGATGTAATCGATAAACAAAAAAAAAATATGTTATTTTCACTGGCTGGTGAATGGGATAAATTTAAAATGTCTTTAGTTAAACAATTTGCGGCGTCAATGTAATTATTGCGGAGCTGTTTTCTTTAGAACAGTGCCGGTTTTAGGAGGGGAGGAGAGCAGCCCGTTCTGTCGTGCGGGATGTGCTCCGGACCCACTTTTGCACTTATTTAGGCTGTGTGTAAAATGCTAGCTAAAAATAAGAAATAAAGAGCGCTCAATAATATCTCAACCAGAAGAAAAATAAATTTGCTTTAACTACACATTTAAAGTTTTCTTTTTTATGCGTCAATTACTTTAAATTTTTAACTGTCCATCATTAATTTTAATGAATGTAAGTTTACATTTTGGAGATACAGATGACAGATCTAAACTTTATTTACAGATTAGCACAGTTCAATTTTTTTAATATCCACGAATAAATTTATAAAACAAAAACCCTTTAGATTATAACTTTTTTTCCCCCAAGATTCTAAAAAGTAGGTATTAGTTTTCGGAACATTCCGGGTTTTGGGATGTCGGATTAAAGATGATACTGTTTGTATTCTTTTTCATGCTTATAAATTTAGAATAAATGTTAATCTTAATTTTTAGTAAACATGTTACTTATGGAAATTTTAAGAAATAAAATATTTTGTTGCAAAAATTAAAAGTGCATATTTTAATTTTTGTAGAACTTTCTGAAGAATTTAATGAATTAAAAAAGATGCCAAAACATCAAGATCAAACAGCAATATCTAAACATGAATGTGCGGACTCAACTTTAACAGATGAAGAAATAGAAATTCTTTTGAAGTCACAAAGATCTGTGGCAGGACTATTGAAGTGGGCAGGTACACTGAAATTCGAAAGATGTCATGATGGGATTTGATGCTAAGTTTGCCAATCAACTATCTCCTATGACTTCAGTGAAGGAGAGGATTTTACAGCACAGGAGGACCTTTTGCCTCTTACTTTTCGCCATTTAAAATTTGACTTGATACGCCACACGAAAACTTCTACACACATTGAGAACCTGAAACGTCTCAATATATTAAATTTACTTGAAAAACAAGACTATGACACTGGTAAACAAGCAGCTATAAATTGTGCTACTGCAGCATATCTTACAAGCTTGAATCCTCATACAGAGATTATGAAACTATTATTGCAGAATTTTATAACTGTGGAGGAGAGGTTGGACTCAAAAACCATTCAAAAGAATTTGCAAGAAAATTTTTAACTCATGCATATCATACTTTGTCTAAGGAAATTTGCAACTTTATTACTTCATTTGATTTACCGTTTGGCGTTGTAGGTGATAAAATGACAGCCAATCGCAGAAGTCGCCACATAATTGGTTTGAGAGTACCAATTTTTGACATAAATAGTAAATATTTATTTCAATCAATCTACTTAGAACACAGTCCAGCGACTGATTTGACAGGCAATGGCCTGGCTAAGCACATATTACAAACACTGGATAAATTTGACTTGGACTTGTCTTACATCCGTAATCATCTCATTGGTCTTGCCGTGGATGGGCAGTATGTCATTCAAGATGTTGGAAAGCATTTAGAACGTCAGCTAGTAAAAAGTGTCTTAGTGTCATGGGACCCCATGCACAAAATAGAGCTTATTAAGAAGCATGCTGATACTCCCAAAATAGTAACAGATGCATTTGATTTAGTACATGATGCTATGAAAAACTTTTCATCAGGAAAAAGCTTTGAAGTTCTTTTAAAATGTTCTGAACAGTTCCCTGGATTCTTTTACAGAACCCAACTTTTCAAGACTATGAAATTTTCAGCCCATTGTGAAACTGCCCATTCTTTTTGCAGTTTTTCACACATTTTTAGCAGATTATCAGACATTAATATCTGCCTATGAACAAGACCCTGATGGTTTTGTATTACGAGACACATTAATGAATAAGCTGACGATGATAAACATTCTAGCACTTGCAGATATTTCTTCTCCTCTTGGGAAAACATCCAAAAAGGTACAAGAAACAGATCATATACCTTGGGAGTACACATCTTATATTAAAAGCCTCATTTCATCCCTCGAAATTAAGAAGACATATTTTGATGAACTTTAAACTGCAGTCTATGAAAATGAAGATCAAAAAGGGGAAATAAACATTCTTTTTGCAGCTGCATTGGCAAAACTGCCTAAAACATTGTTTTTAAATTTATCAACAGCACTGGAAATGTTTCCTTCATCAAATAAAGGTATTTCTAGTACATACCATGGCGTTCCCCTTCCTGAGAAACCAATTAGCTTAAAAAGTCTTAGATCACAACACAAAGCTAGCTAGTGAATGTGATGAGCTAAGAGGTAATTTCTTATGCCTATCAAACTATGTAAAAGCTCTAATTGAACAGTTCAGTGTATATTTCTGTGAAACTGAATCAGATGGTAAACCAACATTTTTTTCTGTCATTGACCAGAGCAGTGTTTTGTTCAACTATAATTTTTTGGTTTATCCAAAAAACAATGTTAGCATAGAGGAAGCAAAACCGAACAAGGGACTCACTGAAGATAGCTTCAATGGCATTTTAAATGTGTTTCCTTTTGTGGAGTCTTCCGTGGACTTAAGAAAGACTCTGTGGTTTGAATATCAGATATTCAATGAATGGATGTGCAATAGAGTATACACAATTGTTACTGAGGGTGATGCACCAGATCTGAAGCATTTATTTAAAATTACATTCCATGAACTGAAGGAAAAACTTCCTACATTTCTAAAGTTACTTGTTTTCGTTATTTCAATGCCAGTCTCTGAAGCTGTATGTGAGACTTGGGGGTCTGTAATTGATGTCGTTGCTAAACATAGGCTGAGATCGAAAGATGGGACGGATGAAGAAGTGGGCACTAATGATAAGAGGGTTTTTATTCAACTGAATGGGCCCCCATCTGGTTATAAAGGTACCAAAAGATTTTTAAAAGCAGCTTTATTGTCCATGTATGGTTCTGTTTATCCTTCTCATTTTAGAAACCCTACGAGAAGTGAGATGATGAAACGCTTTGCAACTTCAAAAGTTATAAGCAAAATTAATGAGAATGCATCATGCTTACGATGTTTTAAATAAAATGATAAAAAATAGCTGGTTTAATGTATTATTTATTTGATAAAATTACACGCAAAATTTGCAGACAGATTATGAAATTTTAAAAGCTTGTCGCAGACAGCTACAAAACTTTCTGCCACTGGGGAGGCAGATAATAAAATGGATTTTCCATAACGTCCGCGTTATGCAGATCGGAATCACGCAAGAGATTTCGCAACCTCACACCAAACGACGGGACGCAAGATGGACGGATTTCATACGAACTATCATTATTGGTGTCAAGTAGCTGACTCTGAAGAGGATGAGAAGGGTGAGCAAGAATGCGATAGTAATACTTGAGCGATAACTGACGCCTGATAAGGTAGAGAGAGGGTTCATGGGAGTCTGCATAAAGGCTTTCGATGGGAGATGTTCGAAAAGCACCTGCACAAATGCGGAGAGCACTGTGGTGTACGGTATCCAGCTACCGCAACACATACGTGCGAGCAGAACCATACGCTTCACAGCCGTAATCCAGTTTGCTTCGGATGGAAGCTCTGTAAATTCTCAGCAAGGAAGCGCGATCCGCACCCCACGAGCTGTTCGAAAGCATCTTCAGCAGATTTAAACCCACTTCACATTTTTTCCGGACGTGCAAGACATGTGGATGGAAGGTCAGTTTTCTGTCAAACAAGACGCCTAAGAATTTCACATTTTCTGCAACGTGTAATATTACCTGCCCAAGAAATATTTCGGGGTCTGGATGGGTTCCACGACGTCTGCAGAAATGGACAACAGCAGTCTTGTCGACGGAGAAGCAATAACCATTTTCATCATTCCATTGTACCATCCAGTTGACAGCAGTTTGTAGTTGGCGCTCAATGTGCCGCATATCTGACCCTTGACAAGAAATCTGCAGGTCATCAACGTATAAACTACCTTTAACGGTAGGAGGTAGGATCTTTAAGATATTATTTATTTTGATTGCAAACAGGGTGACACTTAAAACGCTGCCCTGAGGGACTCCCTCCTCTGGGGTGTAAAGATCCGAGAAGACGGATCCAACACGGACATTAAAAATTCTTTTGGATAAAAAATTTTGAATAAAAATGGGTAAGTTACCCCTTAAATTTAGCTGATAAAGATCACGTGGGATTCCATGTCGCCAGGTTCTATCGTACGCCTTTTCAGTATCAAAGAAGATTGATACCAAGTGATTTTTCCTAAGAAAAGCGTTTCTAATTTGGGTTTCCAGGGCAATGATATTATCGGTCGTTGACCTGCCTTTGCGGAAACCACTTTGGAATGGGGAGAGACTGTTCCTAATTTCGAGCATATAAACGAGACGGGCATTCACCATGCGCTCAAGTAGCTTACATAGAGCGCTAGTTAAAGCAATCGGTCGGTAGTTCGAGGGCTCCGTTGCATCCTTTCCGGGTTTTCGAAAGGGAATAACGATAGCCCTTTGCCAAGAGACGGGAAACGTATGTTCTACCCAGATCCTATTGTACAGATGTAATAGATTAAAGAGAGAGGGGTGAGAAAGCGTCTTGAGAAGTGCATATGTAATCTGGCCCGGGAGATGTATTCCTGGTCGAATTTAAACATCTCATAAGCTCAATCTCCGTAAATGTACAATTATAAGGAAGAGTGGATCGAGTGGAGAAGCTGACACGTCTAGCTTTTTCATGACGTTTGCGGCGCAGGAAGGCTTGCGAGTATGAGTCAGCGCTTGAACCAGAAGCAAATGCGCGACCAATAGCATTCGCAATATCGCTAACGTCTGTAAGAAGCTGGCCATTTTGATTAATGCAAGAGATCGGGTTCTCTGAATACAAACCCATCCCCCACTTAGCTCGTGTCCACAAAACTTTACTGGGAGTAGATAGTGATAAACTAGAAACATACTGTATCCAAGATTGTCTCTGACACCGACGACGCACTCTTCTAGCAAATGCCTTTGCTTGTTTAAATGCCACGTAATTAGCTGTAGTAGGATAACGTCTGAAAACATTCCACGCTTTCCTTCGCCGTTTAATAGCCTCTTGGCATTCCGCGTTCCACCAAGGTTTACGATGTCTCGGGACAAAACTCGATGACTTTGGTATCGCTGCATCAGCAGCCTCCATAATGACATCAGTGACTGTTTTGACAGCAGCCTAGGGATGCGACATCGATGTCGATGTTTTAAACATCGATTTATTGAAACCGATTTTTTTAACATCGATGTTTTGTGCTCGATGTTTTACGTTGTTCGATGTTCTTTTGTTTTTGTTTTATTTTAATGAAAAAGCACCATAATAAAGAAAATTAACCACCTAGCGTAATTTTCACACTCAGTAAATGTAAGTCTAAATTCTATAAAGGACAAATACAAAAGCAGGAATGATCCCCTAGCAACGAGACAAAGAGCAATCAACAACCAATGAACCAATTAGAGCGCTTGGAATGAGGTTTCATTTTATAAATAGTATAAACACGAGAGGGGTCATCTAACCCTTTCTCAAAGTTTGTTGCGATCACGTGCTTTCCGCTGAGGAGAGGTGTTTCCCGTTAGCGTTCCCTCCCGGACGACTGTCTTTTAGCGCTAAGTCTAATTTTACAAATAATTCCAAAATAGTAACATTTTCGAATAAATCTATATATTTAAGCTAGTATACATGGGTTACATGCACATTCAGTTATAATTTCTATTTTAACAAATTTTTGTTTTACAGATTAATTATTTTTTTACAGTATTTATTTAACTATCAGTATAAATCAGAAATTTCACAGCATCAGGGTCTGATTGCGTCTCAAAACTAAACGGCGAACCCGTATATATGTCCAACGCTACAATCCCACACCTAAGGAAAAACAAAATTACTCGCAAATAAAGAACATGTGCAAAGTTTAAAAGTGCCTTTTTCGCTGACAGCCAGTCGCAATAAATAGCTCTCTCCATTTGTTTACGTAAAACTATGGCGAGCCTTTTAGTCATAGCCATCATTATTTAAAAAACAAGGTCACAACTATGTGTATTCCATGTTTCATGGATAAAGGATACCATCTAGTGCTCCCAAAAGTAAATAATAAAACTTTCTGATCTGCTGTGCATATATACATCACCCGTCCAGTAAGCTCATTCATTCTCCAACGATGCTGCATGGGTGATACGCCCGGCTGTGAGATATCCCACGCCCGTAATGAGGAGTTTAAGTTTTTGTTTTGTTCTGGTTTTATATAAGTCAACGTTACTATTATTAGTAAGATGCCTCCTAAAAGTACCGTTTGGAAATATTTTTCCAAAACGTCTGACAAATTGGCAAAATGCAATATTTGCCTTAAGTTTCTCAAAACTTCTGGCAGTACCACGAATTTATGTGGACATTTGAAGGCGAAACATGGTGATATTTATAACGAGTATTTTCAGTCTAGAAGCTAGAAGCACAGAATGGCTACAGCTTCTGATGAGGAGCCCTCACCTCCGAAGAGGTAACCGCAACGAGGGAGAAAAAAAGGTAAAAGTAGAAGGACGAGAGGAGAAGAAAAGGGAAAGGAGGGTAAGTACGCTGGGGTACCTCGGGATTGCGACACCCGTGTTTACCTAAAGAAGGTAAACCCCCTGAGGGGGGTAAAAGAAAGAGGCGTATAAAATGATGAAATGACAGAAAGAGGCGTATAAAATGATGAAATGACAGTAATAACTTCAAATACTAAAACTGCCATATAGTACAGGCATAAAAGAAAAGTCATGTAAAAGTAGAAGATAACAGTGATATAGAACAAAACGGTTTAAATATCGGAATAGCAATTAAAAAAAGAACAAGGAAAAACAAGAGTGAAACTGTTAAAAGTCAAAACTTCTGGACAGGGAAACCCCCATCCAGGTTAAGGTCACGTTCTTGATGAAGCAAAAGAAGGAGAGACCGAGTGACCTCTCCCCGCAAGTTGAGTGGTAGAAGATAGAACGTCATTACATTCTATCTCATCGGTATCTGAGATACCGGATGCGTAAATTTCAAGCTTGTCTTGGGAAGTTGTTTGAAGCTTAATATCTTTTAAATATTTAGGTTCTTTCGATTTGTTTGTTAAGGCTGGTGTATTACGTTCAACAACTATTTTGGTTTTTCTACTTTTTATGTATTTTACTGGTGGTAGAGCACGAGGAGTTCTATTTCGAGGAGTTCTATTACTGGTGGTAGAGCACGAGGAGTTAGGTTCTATTGCAATAAATTCAGATGTACGTGCTGCTTTGTTTTTTCCCGACGAGGAATCTGATTGTTTAACACTGTGTGGGTTGGGAGGAAAAGGTTGATCAGGTGAGATATTATAGTTGGAGATATTACGTTTTGAATCTGTTTTCTGGCGAGCGGAAGGTGAGGAAGGTTGTTGAACATTTTTACTTGATCCTGAAGCTGCAGTGTTAGACGAAGGTTCAGTCCGATGAGTTTCAGTCTGGGTACTAACAGTTTTACAAACTTTTTTAACTACTGATGAGTACGATAGGCCAGCCTTTGGGGGTTTTAGAGTCAATCAGTTTCCTTGCATCCGCATATGACATTTTTTGTGTTACTTTCAGAGTCTGAATTTCTTTTTTCTTTATCCAATTTGGACAAGCACGAGAATAAGCTACGTGATCTCCTCGGCAGTTTACACATCGGGGGGATAATTCGCAATTTTCACTGTCGTGGCCAACTTCTGCGCAACGGGAGCAGGTAATGGACCCACGACAAGAAACTTCCGAATGTCCAAAGCGTTGGCATTGGAAGCATCTCCGCGGATTCGTAATGTACGGCCGTACTGGAGCTCGGATCCATGCCATCTTTACACAATTTGGGAGTTCCGGCGTTTCAAACGTCAAGACTAGGTGTTTAGTGGGAAGCGTCTTCCCGTCTCGACGTATAGTGATGCGTCTGACAGCACATACACTTTGTTCCTGGAGGTTTTCCAGGATCTCGTCTTCTGGAGTGTCTATAAAATCAGACTCTGGAATTACACCGCGTGAAGAGTTAAGGAAACTGTGAGCGGAAACAATAACAGATAAGTGTCCTAGAGAGGTACAAGCAGAAAGAAGAGCAGCTTGTTTGTTCGAAGAGACCTCGACTAAAAGATCCCCAGAACGCAATCTTTTTATAGATTTAACTTCACTAATTGCTGACAGCATGGATTTGTGAATTACGAATGGCGAAACATTGTTAAATGTACCTTCTTTTCGTTTAATTATAAAAAATCGAGCAGTAACGCAAGAGGTCTGTTCTTTCGTTCTACGAGGTGACTTATCCCTCACCGTGGGATTTTCCTTAAAATTATCCATAAAAAGGGCCGGATATTCAGACCTGACGGCACCACCCACCAAGGAGCCCAACAAGGGGATGTAGGTTCCTACACCAGTGCTAGCCAGGTCTATACGCATACTGACCACAAGCGGTCCGATAGCTTGAACCCTGAGCAGGTGACAGAAGTCTAACCCACCAGCCGATTGATATCCAGGGGAACACAGAGTACCTCCCGTTTACCCGAAGCGGGGGCCGAAGCAGTGTGTTGGGCAACCAAAACTGACCCTCAACTACCAGGATTCCCTTTTCCGGGGACACGGGTCTCCACGCACGGCAAACACGTGGGTGATAAAGACCCAAATAGTAGCAAGAGGCAACAGAACGCAACAGCTACTAAAGGGGTGCCCTCGCCTCCGAAGAGGAACCACACCGAGGGAGAAAAAAAGAATAAAGTAAAGGAAGAGAGGAGAAGAAAAAGGAAAGGAGAGATAGTTCGCTGGGGTACCTCGGGATTGCGACACCCGTGTTTACCTAAAGAAGGTAAACCCCTGAGGGGCTGAGAATATGGTTTTGAGGTACAGGGTTTCTGGTATTGTATAGGCTTATTTTGGTGAGAATTAAGAGGCTTTTTCAGGTGATTTATTCGTGTTTTTTGTTTTCTGTGGGTAATTGTTGGTGGGATGGGCTTCTGTTTGTGTGGAAGTAGTGCACATTACTTTCTTAGTGGCGGCAGCAGAAGCATAAGAGACTCCGATTCTGGGGCTCCTAGCTTCGACTTGTTTTCGCGCTTGTAAATAAGATATATTACTGTGGGCTCAGACGGTTTGGATCTCTTTTTCGAAGCTCCACTTCGGACATGATCTTGAGTATGAGGCGTGTTGTCCATGGCAATTGACGCACTTTTCAGGCAAACTGCATGTGTCTGAAGAATGGTCGGGCTGGGCACAACGGGCACAGACAACGGACCCACGACACGATGCTTTGGAGTGTCCAAAACGTTGGCACTGAAAGCAACGGAGAGGGTTCTGAACGTAAGGTCTTGTGGGACACCGAAGATAACCAGCTATGACAAAGGATGGTAATTTTGACGTCGCGAATGTCAGGATGAGGTGCTTCGTAGGAAGTACCTTCCCATCCCGACGGATATTAATTCGACGCACAGCAGACACAAGTTGGTGCTTTAAGTTTTCCAATATCTCCTCTTCAGAGGTATGGAGGAGATCAACCTCAGATATAACACCTCGAGATGAGTTTAAGTATGAATGTGGAGTGACGGTTATGGCTATATTACCAAACATTTTTATCTTAAGTAACTGAGTGGCTTGTGCAGAAGTCGACACTTGAACAAGAAGGTCACCGGAACGGAGTTTTTTTATTGAATCAACGTTTCCTATAGAAGAGCTTGTGCATTTTTGTATGAGGAAAGGCGATACAGTAGTGAAGTTCCCTTCCACTCTTTTAATAACAAAAAAACGAGAAGTATTATTTTCATTTAACGAAGATGATGACGCGAGACTATCCTTAGCTTTGGTTTGAGAATCCATAAAAAAGGGCCGTATGTTCGGTCCCCGGCGGCACCACACACCATGGAGCCCAACAAGGGGACGCCGGTTATTGCGCCAGTGCTAACCGGGAACTATACGCGCGCGGCCAATGACCGGTTGCTTAGCGCTGAGCCAGTGACCTTAGTCTTACCGATCAGCCGATTGGTACACACGGGACCAATGTGCACCTCCCGTTTACCTGAAGCAAGGGCCAAAGCAGTGTGTTGGAGCATTATTTTCTTTAAGCCCACATTATGGCGAAGAATAAAACCCCTCAACTACCAGGATCCCCATTTCCTGGGACACGGGTCTCCACGCACGGCAAACACGTGGGCAGTTAATCGCCATTAGAAGGTAGTAGCAGCAGAATGGCTACAGCTTCTGATGAGGAGCCCTCACCTCCGAAGAGGCAACCGCAACGAGAGAGAAAAAAAGAAAAAAGTAGAAGGAAAAGGGGAGGGGGGTAAAGGAAATAAGAGATAGTTCGCTGGGGTACCCCGGGATTGCGACACCCGTGTTTACCTAAATAGGGTAAACCCCCTGAGGGGCCAGAAATTCGGTTGGTTGTTTTGGGTTTTATGGCACAAGTTCCTGAGAGGACAAGCTGCGCCAAACACACGATGAAACCCGAAAAAGTATATATATATATATATATATATATATATATATATATATATACACATATATATATATATATAGTTAAACAGTTACTGACCAACAGTGCATTAAATACATAATAAAAAATTTAGAATGGCAGAAAGTTATAAAGACGGATAAAATACGGGAAAAGTCATAAAAACAACGATAAAATGTATAAAACAGGTACGAGTTTTACACATATTTTACAACTCGAGGTTAACAAACAGAACATAAAATGACAAACACACAAAGCAAACACAGGTATACACAACACGGTGAAAACAGTCCAGTCGTTAAAAAAACCGTACTTAAAAAGTAGGCAATAATAAAAGTGAAAACCAATTTTATGAAAATATGAGAAAAAAATAATAAATGCTATAACAAAAACATCTGGATGGGGATTCTCCCATCCTGAAGACGCTGAAACACAATGAGGTAAAAGCAATAAGGTAAGTGATAAGAACAAAGGTAAATGAAGAATTGTTCTAAATATAAAAGTAGTATAAAATAAAGGCGGCAATAAAAGCCAAATAAAAGGGTGATAACAACATTTAGAAAAAGGTGTGAGAAAAACAAGTCGATACAAATTGGAAAAAGGTCAAGTACGAAGGTGAGAAAAGCTTTTTTTTTTGGAGGTGGGGGTGTTAAGACCCCCCGTTGTTTCCTCTCACTGGAGGTCGAGAGGAAAAGGATGGAATGTCCGTACATTCCATTTCATCAGCGTCAGACATATCGGAAGTGTAAATTTGAAGCAAATCGTCAGGTTTTTTCATGAGGTTTTCATTTCTGATATATTTTGGGTCTTTTTCTGTATGTGATAGACTCGGTCTCGTTCGAGGGTCTATGTCTAATTTATATTTTTGATTTGATTTAATTTGTTTTTTTGATTTTTGATGTTTATACTTTACAAGGGTGAAAAGGGGGGAACTATTTTTAGGGATATTTGTGTTTGGTGGAATAGGTGTGTCGGGGGTAAAGTGAGCTACTGTATTTTTTCTATGCGTTGGTTCTCATTTATTTCCATTGGTTTCGCGTAAAATAGGTTTAGGTTTTTCGGGTGATTTAGTTTTGCTTGATATGGAAGCGGATTGGGTTGATTTCTGATGAGATTGTGAAGCAGGTAACTGGCAAGTCAGAGGTTTTTGTATTGCAGGGACAGGATCGGTTTGAATGCCTATTGATGTCATTTTTTTAAGGGTCGCCGCTGTCGCATACGACCGTCCTATTGTTGGAGTTCGGGATTCGACAATTCGACGTGCATCAATATAAGATATTTTATTTGTCACCTTCAACGTCTGTATTTCCTTCTCTGTTAACCACTTCATACAAGATCTTGAGTAGGCTGGATGGTCGCCATTACAGTTAACGCATTTGAGGTCTCCGGAGCAGCTGTCGCTTTCGTGACCCACTTGCGCACAACGAGCACAGGTAAGAGAGCCACGGTAAGCCTCCTTAGAATGGCCGAATCGCTGGCATTTAAAAAAGCGCAGCGGATTCGGTACATAGGGTCTCACGGGACAGCGCAGGTAGGCAGCCTTGAGATACGATGGAAGATTTGGACTGTCGAAGGTCAAGATCAGGTGCTTTGTATGTAGCACCTTACCATCACGACGTATTGTTATGCGGCGAACGTTTATAACATTTTGACTGCTTAAATTTTCCAGGATCTCAGGTTCAGGAACGTTTAGGAGTTCTGATTCTGAAATCACACCCCTCGAATAGTTCAGTGTTCTATGCGGTGTAGCTGAAACAGGGAATTTACCGAAGGAAACACATTTAGATAGAGTGGCAGACTGTTGTGTCGTAGAAACCTCAATCATAAGATCCCCGGACCGGAGTTTACTGATTGCTGGTACATCTCCCACAATTGATTGCACAGTTTTTTGTATGAGAAATGGCGAAAGTGAAGTAAAAGTACTCCCAGAAAGTTTTAAAATGAAAAATTTTGCAAATTTTACTGGCGTATACGTATGTTGCTCCCTCGAAGACGAAGGAGAGGAAGTTTGATCTTCCAATGGTGATTTATCCCTCACCATGGGATTTACAGAAAAGATATCCATACAAGGGGACTTAAAATTCAGTTCCCGGCCGCACCACCCACCATGGAGCCCAACAAGGGGATGCAGGATCCTGCACCAGTGCTAGCCGAGAACTATACGCTCACGAAGCGACCTTGAAGCAGACTCCACCCTTAGCGAGATGCCCAGTAATCGTAACGATTGCTTGGTTCCTAGCCGAAGATAAAATCAACGACCAGCCGATTGATACAATAGGGAACCACTATGTACCTCCCGTTTACCTGAAGCCGGAGCCAAAGCAGTGTATTGGGATACCAAAACTGTCCCTCAACTGCCAGGATTCCCTTTTCCAGGGACACGGGTCTCCACGCACGGCAAACACGTGGGTGATATACACGCCATTAGAAGCTAGAAGCATCAAAGCGTCAACAGCTACTAAAGGGGTGCCCTCGCCTCCGAAGAGGAACCACACCGAGGGAGAAAAAAAAGAAAAAAGTAAAGGAAGAGAGGAGAGGAAAAAGGAAAGGAGAGATAGTTCGCTGGGGTACCTCGGGATTGCGACACCCGTGTTTACCTAAAGAAGGTAAACCCCCTGAGGGGGCCAGAAATTCGGACACGTGGCAAATGACTGTAATTTATCGACATTTGTAACTGCGTATAGTCTAAAACCCAAAAATCTGATGCTTAAAATAATGATAATGAAGAATGAAATTACGGCAATGTTTGATACTGGTAGTGATGTAAATTTAATTACTTTAGATTGTTATAAACATATCGGTAGTCCAGAGCTTGTGAAAAATATTTTGACGTTAAATGGATTGGGAAATAGTTCAGTATATACTATTGGTTCATTTTCTACAAATGTTGATATTCAAAATAATGAGTATAAGTTAACATTTCATGTAGTCGGGGACCATACCGTTTGCTCTCATCGAGTTTTACTAGGACGGGAAATACTCAAGTTTTCTGAATTTTAATGAAAGAAAATGATATACTGGTCGAATCATTAAGTAATAAAAATAATCTTGAAGTATTCCCGGTAAAAATTGAATCTGATGCAGACATTCTTGAAATACGCGATATGCATTTAAAGGATGATATTCAAAGCTTAATCTCTGATTACAAACATAAAAACATTAAAAAGTGCAGTATCGAAGCTAAGTTCGTATTAACAGATGATATTCCAGTTTACCAAACACCACGACATTTGGCTTTACCTGAAAATAATGAAGTTAAAAGACAAATAAATGAATGGCTTGCAGAGGGCATTATTCAACCAAGTACATCAGAATACGCTAGTGCCATAGTTCCGGTTAGAAAAAAAGACAGTAGTAAAGGATTTGTGTAGACTACAGAAAACTAAATAGTAAAGTTGTTAAGGATCGATTTCCTATGCCATGCATCGAGAATCAGATTGATAAACTTTCGGGAGCTAAATGTTTCTCAACTATTGATTGAAAAAACGGTTTTTTTCATGTGCCTCTTCATAGAGATAGTGTAAAATATACAGCTTTTGTGGCCCCAACTGGTCATTATGAATTTCTCAAAATGCCGTTTGGTTTTTGCAACTCACCAGCAATTTTTGTTCGTTTCATAAATTACATTTTACAAGACTTAATATCCGATAGTATTGTGTTGATATATATTGATGATTTAATTGTTCCAGCGCAGACATGTGACCAAGCCTTAGAACATTTAAAAATAGTAATCAAACGATGTGAAGAATATGGTTTGAAAATTAATTGGAAAAAAATGCAAATTTTTAATGCATACTATCGAATACTTAGAGTAAGTGATAAAGGATAATACCGTGATGCCATCACCTAATAAAACCAAAGCAGTGGTTAATTTCCTACAACCACGTAATGCTAAACACATTAGATCTTTTTTAGGACTGACGGGTTATTTTCGCAAGTTCATTGGGGATTATGCGCTTATAGCAAAACCGCTGAGTGAATTAACAAAAACGAACTGTGACTTTATTTTTGGCCCTGAGCAGTTAACTTCATTTAAATTGTTAAAAATAAAGTTAGCGGAAACTCCTGTTCTTAGGTTATACAACCCATATGCGGAAACAGAATTACACACTGATGCTTCTCAAGATGGATTTGGAGGCATACTTATGCAACGCGACGCAAATGATATTAAAATGCATCCTGTTTATTACATGAGTCGAAAAACATCCGAGGCCGAGAGTAAGTATCACAGTTACGAGCTAGAAGTTTGAGCGGTGATTGAAGCGGTTAAAAAGTTTCGAGTGTATCTCTTAGGACTGAAATTTAAAATTGTAACAGACTGCTCTGCATTTACTATGACATTAAAGAAAAAGGATTTGACCACCAGAGTTGCAATATGGACTTTGCTTCTTGAAGAATACGACTATTCTATCGAACATCGCAGAGGTATTTTAATGAAGCACTCCGATGCATTAAGCAGGAATCCAGTAACACTAATAATAGAAAATGAATTCTTAATTCGGATCAGAAAAGCCCAAGAACAAGATTAGCATATAAAGACAGTGAAGAAATTGATTGAAACTTGTTACGAAACTTGAATATAGAGGGCGCTTGAGATCCAGCGCCAGTCGTAGGAAACGAGAAATGTGCTGATTTAGAGTGTAATGTACTGTAAAGAAATGTAGATGTGCTTTGTGGCCGCGTAGCATGTTAATAAAGAATTGTGGCTATAACATGTATTATTGATTACGCCTCTACCACCACAAATATGAACTTTTTGGAAAAGTGGTGCTTCTCGGCCGGGAATTTGTTGGATTAAAAAACTGAACCACCAATGTGGAAAAAATTTCGAACGTAGAATGGTGGGGTAAGTCGAAATTTCGTTTTTGAAAAAATGTTGTTACTTGACAAATCGTATCGGTTTCGTATAGGTTAGAATTTGATAGTGATATTTATTTGATTTGTATAGTTGAAGTGAATAAGTTGAATATTGTAGTTTGATTTGTTTAAGATTTGTTGATTTGACAAAGTTTGAGCTGTATTTAATTTGAAGTTATTTGGTATTTGTTGTTTGGAATTGTAAACGTGTATAGCTGCATTGTATAGTTGGAATAAATGGCTGAAAAAGGGATTTAGAGAGGTTTAAAAAACAGCGCACCTCTCATAGGGGACAGGTTACGAAATTAATATCAAAAATAACAAATCGTTTGGCAGAACCAGATGTTGAAATAGGTGAACTGGAAGGTCTTTTAGTTCAGTTACAAACCAAAGACGAACAATTGAAATTCATAGATAGTAAAATTGAAAATGTTTTAGACATCGCGGATATAGAATCGGAAATCGAAAAAATAGACGAGTACAATGAAATTATTGTTTTTAACTCTGTAAAACTTAAAAATAAAATTAAATTGTTACAATCCGTAACTAAACAGGAACCTAGTAATGTGCGTCAAAACCTAGAAAATAAAAGTAAATCAAATACAAACGCAAAATTGCCAAAATTGAAAATCCAAACATATTATGGGGACCCGTCAGAGTACTTAAATTTTTGGAATCATTTCGAAAATGCAGTTGACAAAAACCCGTCGCTTTCAGATGTTGAAAAATTTTCGTATTTGTTTAGCAGTCCCGGGGGAGAGGCAATTTCTTGTATAAAGGGTTTCGCGATTACTGGGGATAATTATAAATCAGCTATAAAATTATTGAAGGACACATTTGGTCAAAATAACGTGTTAATTAATGCCCATTTGTCAAAATTGTTAGATATGACGCCCTTAAAAAATTCTACTAGTTTGCAAGAGTTAAGAAATTTATATTTTAAGTGTCAAACTCAAATTCGTTCTTTAGATAGTTTGGGTGTGAAATCGGATACTTATAGTGTAATGCTTAGTGCAATTATTTAAAAACTCTTTCCTAGTGATCTTGCATTAGAATTTAGCAAAACTCAGATTTCTAGCAAAACTAATCACAATCTGGAAGAATTGATGACTTTTTTACATAACGCTTTTAGCGCGCGGGAGAGAGCTTTTAGCATCGAATCGCCTTTCCCCTCCCCCGCCTCGGAATTCGAACTTCTAAAGTAAACAACTTGTACGCCGTCAGTTCGGCGCGCCAAATCGTAATAAATTTGCACCATCAGCCAGTGAATTGCTAGCCAATACATCTGACAGCGGATGTTTATTTTGCAATCAATCGCATCCATCTCATCTGTGCGAAAATTCGAATACTAGAATAAAAAGGGATAAACTATTGCGCGAAAGGAGATGTTTATTATGTTGTAACTTAAATTGTTTTGTCAAAAGGTGCAAAGGAGTTACTTGTTCTTTCTGTCATGGCAGGCACGCTCGAGCCATATGTTTCAAACTAGAAAATTCTAAAAATCAGAAAAGAGAAAATGATTCGGAGAAAAATACTAATGAAGTCGTAACTACTACAGCTAATTATATGGTTAATGATAAAAAAGGGACCTTATTGCAATGTGTAAAGGTAGAAATAGTTGGAACTAAATTATCGGATTGTATATATTCATTGTTTGATAACGGTAGTGAACGCACATTTGTAAAAAAAGCATTTCTGAGAAGTTGGGTTTGAAAATTATTGGATCGGAAAGATTGAATATTTATTCTTTTGGAGCTAGGAATCCCAAGTTGCAGGTTTGTCGCAAAGTAGAAATAAAATTGCGAAATACACTGCTGGCCACCCAAATTGCAACACCAAGAAAGACAAGAGATATCACAACAAAATTTAGTTTGTAGATAACATGTTGACCAAGTATCAAATGATTAAATTTATAGACTTCTGTGAAGTGTCGTTCCTGCCAAAATCAGTAGCCAGAGTAGCCGCCATTGTCGGAGATCACCGCTCCCACACGCCTCGGCATTGATTCAAAGAGACTTTGGATGAGTTCTTGGGGTACAGCAGACCAAGCAGCTTCCACACGTTGCCAAAGTTGATCTGCTGTGGCAGCTGGGGATGGAATCTGGGTGAATCGTAGAGCAACCATGGACCACATGTTTTCAATCGGCGAAAGATCCGGAGAGCGAGGCGGCCAGGGAAGCAATTCAATCTGGCGATTGACGAAGAACCGTTGGACAATGCGTGCCACGTGTGGTCGCGCATTATCCTGTTGAAATATGGCTGTGAGCAAGCCCTGAAGGTAAGGAAGGACAACTGGTTCCAACACCTCGGAGATGTAGCGCTGGCTGTTTAAAGTACCGGCAATGCGTACTAGAGGTGTGCGAGAGTGATATCCAATACCGCCCCATACCATAATACCCGGAGCAGAACCAGTGTGGCGGTGCATAACGCAGCTGTTCAGCATCCTCTCTTCACGGTGTCTCCAGACTCGAATGCGACCATCGTGGTGTTGCAGACAGAAGCGTGACTCGTCAGTAAAGACAATTTCATTCCATTCTGCCGTCCACATCCTTCTGTCATCCCACCATTGGCGGCGGAGACGTCTGTGGTTCTGCGTCAAGGGTAGACAAAGCAATGGACGTCTTGCGGACAGACCACTCTGCTGTAAACGGCGTCGAATGGTACGCGCAGACACTGGATGATGCGTTACAGACTGCATGTGCTGTGCTATGGTTCGTGATGTGACTGAGCGATCCGTCACTGCCATGCGCACAATTTGCCTGTCATCACGTGAAGTGGTGCGCTGAGGTGGATGCGATCGAACACGCCGGTCCGTCGTACCCTCCTGCATCCAACGATCACATATCCGCATTACAGTTGTTTGGTTTCGTCCAACACGACTACCGATTTCCCTGAAAGATAATCCACAATCTCGGTAGGCCACTATCCTTCCTCTGTCGAACTCGGATACTTGATCAAAAGATGATCGCTGTTTTCGACGAGGCATAATTGATAATTTTTTTGAAAAAACCACAAGAAAAACACAATTGCCGAACTTGAAATCGTCGAAATCTCCAAGCCTTAAATAGCGATTTGAAGTGGCGCCACAGGCGCGCGTGATGTGCGTCTGCTCTGAAATTCTAATCATTTGCATATCTCACCTCCGCTAATGCATGTTGTAAATTTCATGTTATTTGCATGTTTCCTTCAGGGTGTTGCATTTACAGTGGCCAGCAGTGTATTTTGGATGGTAGGGAAGTGGTCGTAGAGGCACTGGAAATAGATGAAATATCGAGAGCGTCGATTCGGGTTACAGATCGGGATATATGTCATGAAATGGAGGATAGAAGATTTGCTTTGACATTTGATTTTAAGGAGTTGTCTAGCAATTGTCAGATTTCCTTGTTAGTAGGAGCGGATTATTACTGGGATTTGGTAAAGGGGTTCCAGCGGTTAAATTCGTGATTGGTAGCTATAGAAACTGTATTTGGATGGTCACTTCAAGGTAGATGTGATGAGCTGACTGATTCCACGTTAGTTAATTTCGTTCTGAGTGAAAGGGAGTCTGTCTCCGCTGAAATGAGACAATTTTGGGAATTGGAAAGTTTAGGAATTAGAGGTGACGAAATAGACACAGCTATGAGTGAACAGGAAGTTTTAAGGGAGTTTAATGATTCGGTTCAATTTGTTGAAAATAGATATTGTGTTAAGTTGCCGCGGAAGGAAGGCATGCAAGAAATATTAGGTTGGTTGGTTGGTTGGTCGGTTGGTTGGGGTTTTATGGCGCAAGGTCCAGAGAGGACATGCTGCGCCAAACATATGGTAAAATCTGAAAAACGATAGTTAAAAAAAAGGAAACAAACTGGATGGGGGAAACCCCATCCAGTATACAGCCAGGTATAAGTAAAGAATAGATAAAAAAGATCATGAACGAGGAAGACAAAAAGCAGTACTGGTAATGACAAAACATCTAGATGGGGGTCCCCATCTAGATTGCAGTCAAATAATACAAAAAGAAAGAAAACAAGGATAAGGCTATTAAATCAACGGGTAAAAACCGGTACTTTTCAAAAAACTGAAAATAGCAGGGTGAGGTGTTTCATCTAAAAGATCTTTTAAGGTGGGTGAAGCAGAACCAAAATATTTAGAGTAAAAATTAGTTAGTCCTGTACAATCAGTTAAAATATGCAAAATCGTAAGGTCACAGTTGCAATGAAAGCAAATTGGGGTATCTTCCCCCTCCAACAAATGTCTGTGAGTGACTCTAGTATGTCCTATTCTTAGACGGGTGACCATGACGTCAAGTTTTCTTGGATAAAGTGGAGGCCAGATAGAGATGACGGGTTTGATGTGATGAAGTTTATTATCTACTTGGAGATTCCATACTGAACGCCAGTTATTGAAAATAAAATTTTTAATGGTGTGTTTGACGTCAGAGAAAGGGATAGGGTGATCTAAAACTGTTCTGGAATCTTTTGCTGCTGTGTCCGCAAGTTCATTGCCTGGGATTCCAACATGAGCTGGGATCCAACAAAGCAGAATACTGAAACCACGACATTTTAACCGATGATGGAGAGTTATGACAGATGAGACTAAAGGATGACTATTGTTTCCAGACTTTAAGCTCTCGAGTACGCTCAAAGTGTCAGAGTATATGATAAAATTTTTATTTTGATGATTGGCGATAAAATCAAGTGCTTGTTTGATGGCTAAAATTTCCGCAGTAAAAACAGTGCATGAGGAATGAAGTTTAAAACTATGAATATCAGAATTAAAAACAAAGGCACAACCGACATGATGTGTTGTCTTCGATCCGTCCGTATAAATATCTTTATAGTTAGAGAAACTGTGACGATGAGAGTAAAAAAGTTGTTTAAATATGGATGAATCGGTGTCGGTTTTGTTAAAATTACGAAAGGGATTAATATATGATATAGATTTTTTCTTCCAAGGTGGAAAGTCAAATAAGGGACGTTCACACACATTTAAATCATCCAGAGTGGTGTTTTCGATCAAAGAACGCATACGTAACCCAAAGCACGGGATGCAGGATGGCCGATTTTTGTAGAGGGTGTCGTACCGTCTGTCGAGTAAGATGTCACGTAATGGATGCGTAGGATGAGTCAGCACCCGAAAAAAGTAGTTCAATGAAAGTTGGTGACGAGTGTGAGATAAAGATGGTTCGTGACAATCTACATAGAGACTTTGAACGGGGGAAGTACGAAAGGCACCAGAACATAGACGAAGTGCACTGTGGTGCACCGTGTCAAGTTTGCGTAGGACGGATTGGCGAGCAGAGTCATAAGATGCACAGGCGTAGTCAAGCTTTGATCGGATTACCGACCTGTATATGCGGAGCATAGATGTCCGATCAGCTCCCCAAGATGTATTTGCTAAAATTTTAAGCATATTCAGTGATTTCTCGCATTTTTTACGCAGCTGTACAACATGTGGAAGAAAGGTTAGTTTCCTGTCAAATATGACACCTAAAAAACGTACAGAATCAAAAACATTTATCTTCTGGTCTTCAATGAAAATTTCGGGATCCGGATGGATCCCACGTTTACGACAAAAGTGCACACAAGAGGTTTTGTCTGGTGAGAATTTAAAACCGTTTTCATCACTCCAAGTCAAGATTCGTCGAATTGCAGTTTGAAGTTGGCGTTCAATGAATCGCATGTCTTTTCCCTGGCAGCAAATATGTAAGTCGTCCACATAAAGACTTCCCCGCACGGAAGGTGGAAGCTGTTTTAAAATATTGTTAATTTTTATTGAGAAGAGAGTGACGCTAAGGACACTCCCTTGGGGAACCCCTTCTTCTTGGGTAAAAAGGTTGGACAAGACATTGCCAATACGAACTTGAAAATGTCGGGTAGCTAAAAAATTTTTAATAAAAATAGGAAGATTTCCGCGAAACTCCAAGTCAAAAAGATCTCTGAGAATTCCATAACACCAAGTACGGTCGTATGCTTTTTCAATGTCAAAAAAAACTGATATAAAATGGTTTTTTAGGACAAATGATCTCCTAATGTCAGATTCGAGAGCAATTACATTGTCTATGGTGGATCTTCCCTTTCTAAACCCACTCTGAAATGGAACAATAAGGTTCTTCGTCTCTAATGTAAAAACTAGGCGATTGTTTATCATTTTTTCTAGCAGTTTGCAGACGCAGCTAGTTAAGGCAATGGGTCGATAATTGTTAGGATTTGTAGCATCTTTCCCAGGCTTCGGGTTGGTTGGTTGGTTGGTTGGTTGGGGTTTTATGGCGCAGGATCCAAAACAGGATATAAAGCGCCAAACACAAGACTACAGCCAAAAGAGAGTACAAAAAGAGTCGCCAAGCACGAACCAACAGTGAAAAAACAGGTTTATAACCAACACTATTAAATATAAAAACGAGTAACCGTGAAGAACTGAATAAAACGGATGATAAAAATTATGTATAAACATGTTAGAATGATGATATATACAAGGTATAATATAGAAAGATGATAAGTAAAATTCATAAAAAACGTTGATATATAAGGTGGTAAAAACAATGATACATAAAATTGCTAAAAAGATTATAAAAAAAATTTGTAAAATGCAATAAATGTTTAACGATAAAATCAATTGCTAAAGAACAGACTTTGTATAAAACCAGTAAAAAATAAGAAGGCAAACAGAGCAGGATGGGGGGGGCTCCCCCAGCAGTTCAGATAAGATTGGTGAACTGGAGCCAAAAAACCTATTATACTGGGCTTGCAGCGAAGGGCAAGACGTCAAAATATGTCCAATTGAAAGTGGAGCCTTACAATGTTGACAGAGAGGGGCATCCTCACCCATCAACAAATGTCGATGCGTCAAAAGGGAATGCCCGATTCTCAACCGTGTAAGTATGACGTCTGCACGACGCAGATGAGCTGATGGCCAAGAACTAATACCTGGTTTAACCTGTCGCAGCTTATTAGTATCCTGCAGATCCCAATCTACTTGCCATTCATTTCTAACTAACATTTTCACAGCGGACTTCACATCACTGATAGGCACATGCTGATTCAGCCGATGCACAGCACCTTTAGCCGCAGCATCTGCCTGCTCGTTACCCGATATGCCGACATGACCAGGCACCCAGCAGAAAAGGACACTGAAGCCACGACGACAGAGGCGACGATGCAGATCCAACACCGGAGATACAAGGGAATGGGAGTGTGACACTTCACCATTCTCCAAAGTCTCTAAAACGCTGATGGAATCTGTATGCACTATAAAATGCCTATCTCTCTGCCGGAAGATATACTTCAGAGCTTCGTGTACAGCGACAAACTCAGCTGAAAAGACAGAAAAACAGTAGGGAAGTGAATAGCTCCTAACGTCCCTGCCACAGACGTAGGCACACCCAACATGATCTTCTGTTTTTGAGCCGTCGGTATAAACATCAACATAGCTAGGGTAACTAGCGAGGTGCGACGCAAAAAGCTGGCGAAAAATGACAGGATCCGTATTCGATTTTGCAAAGCCCTGGAAGGGGCGCAAGTACGAAATCTTGTGGTTTCGCCAAGGTGGAGAATGCAAAGTCGGTTGCAGCATGACATGCACATCACAGAGCGGAGATGAAGTAAGTAACGTCCTCATGCGAAGTCCGAAAGGTGGAATGCAAGATGGCCGATTTTCAAAAAGTCGGTCAAACTGACTGTCAAGAAGAACAGCATGGAGTGGGTGATTAGGTTGCGATAGGATACGGTAATACAACTGAAGCGACAATTGCTTGCGAGTAGATGGTAAAGAAGACTCACCGCAGATGACATATAAACTCTTTATGGGAGATGTCCTGAAAGCACCAGAACAGATTCGAAGGGCGGAATGATGAACCGTGTCCAGTTTCCGTAGCACGGAAAAGCGTGCGGAACCGTACACGGCGCATCCATAATCCATTTTCGATCGAATGACCGCGCGATAAACCCGGAGCATAGTAGATCGCTCAGCTCCCCAGGACGTGTTCGATAGAACTTTCAGCAAGTTAAGAGCCTGCTCAGACTTCCGCCGTAGATATATTACCTGCGGAAGGAAGGTTAACTTGCTATCAAACAACACGCCCAAGAAACGAACCACGTTCTCTACAGCTATCAGGGAGTCACCTAGGTATATTTGCGGGTCAGGATGCAAACCTCTGCGCTTACAAAAATGTACGCAAGAGGTTTTTTCGGCCGAAAACGTAAAACCGTTCTCAGAACACCATGTCATCATGCGAGATATTGAAGCTTGCAATTGTCGTTCGATGTAACGCATATCCTTACCTTGACACGAGATCTGCAAGTCGTCGACATACAGATTGCCACGAACAGATGGTGGTAAACACTGTAAAATTCCATTAATTTTCAGGGAAAACAGTGTAACACTCAATACACTGCCCTGAGGAACTCCCTCTTCTTGAATGTAAACATCGGAAAGCGTCGTACCAATGCGAACTTGAAATTCTCGTAGTGACAAGAAGTTCGCAATGAAAATCGGCAAGTGACCACGAAAGGTGTTATTATAAAGGTCACGAAGGATACCATATCGCCACGTCCGGTCATAAGCCTTTTCAATGTCGAAGAAAACAGACACTAAGTGGTTTCTTCTGACAAAGGCATTGCGAGCTTTGGATTCTAAGGCTATGATATTATCCATCGTGGACCGGCCACGCCGAAATCCGCTTTGTAGAGGTGACAGATAAAGCTGGGATTCTAACTGATACACTAACCGATTGTTAACCATTCGTTCCAGCAGCTTGCATAAACAGCTGGTGAGTGCAATTGGACGGTAATTGTTAGGGCTAGCAGCATCCTTTCCCGGTTTGGGAATAGGGATCACTATTGCCCTACGCCAAGAGGATGGAAAAGCATGTTCCTCCCAGATTCTATTAAATAGATACAGCAAATTACGGAGCGAGCTGCGAGAGAGATGCTGTAACATAGCATAACTAATGCCATCGGGACCCGGGGAAGTCATCCGAGTCTGCCGAAGGCAATTCTCCAACTCGTTCTCCGTAAAGTGGCAGTTGTAGGCCAGATCGGACTGAGTATCGAAACGCAAAGGTCTTGACTCGGCACGCAGTTTGTGTCGCATGAAAGTGGTCGGATACGACGACGCACTCGACACTGAACTGAAGGCGCTGCCAATGGCGTTACTTATTTCCTCTAACGTAGAAAGTGTAACGCCATTTTGAACAATGCACGGTATTGGCTGGTCTGGATATAATCCTCCCAGGCTTCGGGAAAGGGATAACGATAGCTTTGTACCAGGCAGCAGGAAAAACATGCTCATTCCAAATCCTATTATACAAATAAAGCAGATTATTAAGGGAACGACGAGGAAGGTGTTTTAGCATATTGTAAGTAATGTCATCTGGTCCTGGAGAAGTATTTCGAGTATTATGAAGGGTGCTAATAAGTTCTGTTTCAGTAAAGGGGCTATTGTAGGAAAATGTGGAGACTGAGTTGAAGTTCAGAGAACGGCTTTCAGATTTTTGTTTGATCTTCAAGAAAGAGTCACGATAAGCAGCAGCAGAAGAGGAAGAAGAGAAGGAGGTGCCAATTGCATTTGCTATTTCTGGTAAGTCTGAGATTATTTGGCCATTGAGATTTAAGCAAGAAAGTGGATGTTGCGTATATAAGCCCATTGCCTTTTTAACCTTTGACCACAATTGTTTAGACGGTGTGTTATACGATATATGGGAGACATACTTAATCCATGATTCCCTCTGGCTGCGTCGCCGTACTTTCCTAGCATTAGCTTTTGCATGTTTAAAAGATAAAAGATTTTCTGTTGTTGGGTATCTGCGAAAGATGCCCCATGCCTTTTGCTGCTTTTTCTTAGCAATAAGACATTCCTCTGACCACCACGGTTTCCTGTTTTTACGCTTTCTAGAAGAGGATTTAGGGATGGAGGCGTCAGCTGCGTTAATTATAACAGAAGTAATACTTTCAATAGAACTATTAATGTCGCCCACCACCATTTGCTTGGTGATAATAGCAAGGGATGTAAAAGTTGGCCAGTCAGCTCTGTCATAAATGTAGCGGGGTAGAGAAGAAACGGCATTCGAATCAGCGGTCAGCAAGGAGAGAAAAACCGGAAAATGATCGCTATTGTGTAAGTCATTTGAAACCCAAAAATTATAAAAGGGTAGAATTGAAGGGGAACCTATGGCTAGATCTATTGCATGGAAGGTTTTGGTAGGTTGATGAAAATAAGTATTCTCACCATTGTTGAAGACACAGAGTGAGAAGTCAGATAAGAATATTTCTATTTCTTGTCCTCTATTGTTAGTGTTCGGGCTACCCCAAAGTGGACTATGTGCGTTAAAATCTCCAATTATTATAAAAGGGGCCGGAAGTTGTGTTAAAAGATGAACCAAAGAGTTTCTGTTAATCGGTTCGTTTGGTGGTAGATAGACGGTGCAAATGGTAGTGAGTTGACGGATGTGGACACGCGCTGCAACAGCCTGTAAATTTGTTTTAAGTGGAATGACAGTGGATGGATAGTCATGAGATATTAGGAGTGCCACTCCTCCTGATACTCTTCCACCAATATCGCGTTCTTTTCTAACGGTGCTGTATCTGCGAATTTTTATATTGTCGGTGTTTTTTAAATATGTTTCTTGTAGTGCGAAAATGGCTGGGTTATGGTCAGAAACCAAGGTTTTAATATTGTCTTGTTTGTTGCGGAAGCCGTGGCAGTTCCAGGAGATAATAGATGCCATATTGAAAGAATTTTTTTTTTTTTTTTTAAAGGAAAGGGAAAAGAAACGGACTATCAGCTAGCGGAATTGGATGCAACTTCATCCGAATCCGAAGAGCTGTCCGTTAACATATCCTCCTCTGGGGAGACATACACTTTAAGGGGTTCATCTGTCTCAAGTTCATAAGGCTCATCTGTAATAGGTCTGTTTTTTAGAAAGTCTTTACGAGTCAATTTTGAGGGGATGGGTTCAGATTCCTTTTTGGTTCGTTTAGATCGTGGCAAATTTTGCACATTTGAGATCTGGTCATTAGCAGATTTGGAAGAGTTTCCAGGATTGGCGGTTTGCGTGCTTGTTTTATTTTTATTGTTTCTTTTGGGTTTTGGTTTCTCGTTCGCTCCATTCCGGGAAACTGAGAGTATTACATTTGGTGTCCTATTGCTCTTAGTTTTCTGTGGGCTATTAGAAAGCAGACTCGAATCAGTTTGTGTGGAGGCAGTGCACATGATTTTTTGGGAGGCGACAACAGAAGCATATGAAACTCCGACTCTGGGAGTTCTAGCCTCAACCTGTTTTCGCGCTTCCATATACGAGATATTTTTGTGAGCTTTAAGAGTTTGTATTTCTTTTTCTGCTTTCCATTTGGGACACGAGCGTGAATATGACGTATGGTCACCTTTGCAATTGACACATTTTGGTGCCAAGTTGCAAGTGTCTGAGATATGATCAGATTGACCACAACGAGCACAGACTGGGGAACCACGACAAGATGCCTTCGAGTGTCCAAAGCGTTGGCACTGAAAGCATCTGAGAGGATTCTGTATATATGGTCTAGTAGGGCACTGAAGGTAGCCGGCTATGACAAAAGGTGGTAGCTTCGGTGTGTCGAATGTCAGGATTAGATGTTTAGTAGGGAGGAATTTCCCGTCCCGACGGATTGTTATGCGACGCACAGCAGACACAAGTTGGTCCTGCAGATGTTCTAAAATCTCCTGTTCAGATGTATGGAGGAGATCACCTTCCGATATGACACCTCTGGATGTGTTAAGGTAACCGTGCGGAGCTACGGTTATGGCCATGTTCCCGAACATACTGAGTTTAAGTAATTTCTCAGCCTGTGCTGCATTCGAAGCCTCTACTAACAGTTCTCCAGAACGGAGCTTTTTAACAGTTTTAACGTGTCCGACAGATGCATTTAATATTTTATTTATCAAAAAAGGTGACACCATACCAAAATTACCTTCCTTGCGCTTCAAAAGAAAAAAACGCGACATATGTTGCTCTCTCGAAGGGAGAGAAAGAGTTTGATTAGATGAGCGATCCGCCCAGGAAGCTGAAACTAAATTACAATTAGTTGCAGCCATGATTACTTTTTTAAAAAACACGGATTACTTCCAGTTCGATTCGGGGCCCCCGCCAGACCCCGTCGTTCCACACTTTTCTAACGTGACCAGTGTAACCGCCGGATTCTTCGCAACTAAATGACAGACGCCGGGAGGTAACGTGCACCAGGTGCACGGTCCCCGACAGAATCGAGAAGGATTTCTCGCTACCTCGCGACGTCTGCCATGAAGATAAACGCAACCAAGGGCCTCTACCTCTGGGATCGTTTAAGGAGAACGTACCTCAACCATTACCAACATGGAAACGCCACTCCTCTCCACCAACTCAACCCCAACAGGGCCCGTTCCCGAGCCCAAGCGGTGTCCCTCGCGGGAGAGGCCGAAGAGTGGTACAGGGACCCAGTAGCGTCAAGGCTGGGTGGGTCGAGATCGGTTTTGTAACCATGAAGGCTCCGAAGGGGACAGATAGCACAAAACCTTTTTTTTTGTCAATTTCATTATTTTTTACATTTTTTTGTTTTTTATTTTTTTCTAACTAAGAAAAGACAAACAAAAAACACACATAGGGGTTAAAAAAAGAAAACAGCAACTAAAGATATTAGTGGATGCTCCAGATGGAGAGGAAAGAAAGCCCAGAAAGAAGACAACAAAAAAAGCCAGGATAGGAGAAGAGAAAAAGAGACGGATCGCTATGGGACTCTAGGGACGCGACACCCACATTTACCAAAGAAAGTAAACCCCACGGAGAGAGAAAAAGACACTAGGGTGAAGCCCGTGTTTACCTAAAGCAGGTAAACCCCCTGAGGGGGCAAGAAATATTAGGAAATAATAGGGAGGAAGCGTTGAGATGTTTTAAAGGTTTGGTCGAGATGTTTAAAAGAAACCCGACATTATATAGAGAGTACCGAGAGGTTGTTGACGGTTATCTTGAGGAAGGAATAATTGAGAGGTGTACAATAGAAGGGTTAGCTGATGAGTCTTCATTTTACTTGCCCCACCATGCTGTCGTTCGAGAAGACAAAATCAGCAGTCGTCTTAGAGTCGTGTTTGATGGTGCAGCTCACGAAGAAGGACAATATTCACTGAACGATTGTCTAAAAACAGGAGTGAACTTGTACCCTAATTTATTTGAACTTCTTATCAAATTTAGAGAAATTTCTGTAGCTTACATAGCTGACATACGGCAAGCATTTCTGCAAATTTTAATAGATACAGAAGACCGACAATTTACTAGATTTTTTGGACAGAAAATTTAAATTCGGATGGGATAATTGTGTTGAATTTTACTCGTGTTTTATTCGTACTTACACCGAGTCCTTACCTACTCGCAGCAACATTGAAATTTCATTTCGAAAAATATAGACTTGTTCCCAGAAACTTGTGAAACACTTTTAAAATCATTCTGGGTTGATGACCTTGTTGGAGGAGCTGAAAGTGTAGAAAAAGCTCTGAAAATTGCCATTGAAAGCGTGGAAATCTTAAAAAAAGGTGGAATGGTGCTTAGAAGGTGGCAAACGAATTCAGTAAAACTTCGTGAAGCTTGGAGAAGAGCAGGCATCGAAACTCATGAAGACAAATTCATCAAAGAAGGATGTGGTGATCCTACGAAGGTTCTGGGATTAGCTTGGGATCCTGACAAGGACATGATTTTTTTTGACGTTAGCAAATTGATAAACATTCTCGCCAATGGTTGCAATACTAAAAGATTCATATTGCAGATACTTGGCGGCATCTTCGATCCGATCGGATTCTTGGGACCATTCATCATTAGACTGAAGATACTTCTCCAAGAACTATGGGCAGCTGAATTGGTTGGTTGGTTGGTTGGTTGGTTAGGGTTTAATGGCGCAAGGTCCAGAAAGGACATGCTGCGCCAAACACAAGGTAAAGTCTGAGATAAAAATATATAATTCAGCTTACTCGTCAAAACGATGTTATAATTATACACGTTTAAAAACCATGAAGTCATTGTAAAAAAGTATAATAAAAGTAGCCGTGTCATGAATGAAAAAAAAAGTCAGATATGATAAGAAAAAAACAGAGGTATAAAAAGTTTAAAACACAAATATGGTAAAAGGCTGTGAATAGAGGTCAAGAAAGAAGATAAAACGCACTAGTGTTAATGTCAAAACATCTAGATGGGGTTTCCCCATCTAGATTGCAGTCAAATATTACAAAAAGATATAAAGGAATGAAAAAAGTTATTAAATCAATGGGTAAAATCCTGTACATTTCAAGAATCGAAAAATAGCAGGGTGAGGTGTTTCGCCTAAAAGAACATTTAAGGTGAGAGAAGTTGAACCAAAGTATTTAGAGTAAAAATGGGTTAATCCTGTACAGTCGGTTAAAATATGCAAAATTGTAAGGTCACAGTTGCAGTGAAAGCAAATTGGGGTATCTTCCCCCTCCAACAAATGTCTGTGAGTGACTCTAGTATGTCCTATTCTTAGACGGGTGATCATGACGTCAAGTTTCCTTGGATATAGTGGAGGCCAGATAGAGATGACGGGTTTGATGTGATGGAGTTTATTATCTACTTGGAGATTCCATACCGAACACCAGTTATTGAAAATAAAATTTTTAATGGTGTGTTTGACGTCAGAGAAAGGAATAGGGTGATCTAAAACTGTTGTGGAATCTTTTGCTGCTGTGTCAGCAAGTTCATTGCCAGGGATTCCAACATGAGCTGGGACCCAGCAAAGCAGAATACTGTAACCACGACATTTTAACCGATGATGGAGAGTTATGACAGATGAGACCAAAGGATGATTATTGTTGCCAGACTTTAAGCTCTCGAGTACGCTCAAAGAGTCCGAGTAGATGATAAAATTTTTATTCTGATGATTGGCGATAAAATCAAGTGCTTGTTTGATGGCTAAAATTTCCGCAGTAAAAACGGTGCATGATGAATGAAGTTTGAAACTATGAATATCCGAATTAAAAACAAAGGCACAACCGACGTGAAGTGTTGTCTTCGATCCGTCCGTATAAATATCTGTATACTTAGAGAAACTGTGACGATGAGAGTAAAAAAGTTGTTTAAATATGGATGAATCAGTGTCGGTTTTGTTAAAATTATGAAAGGGATTAATGTATGATATAGATTTTTTCTTCCAAGGAGGAAAGTCAAATAATGGACGTACACAGACATTTATATCTTCCAGAGGAGTATTTTGGATGAAGGAGCGCATACGAAAGCCAAAACACGGTATGCAGGATGGCCGGTTTTGATACAGGCGATCATACTGCTTATCAAGTAGCATGTCATTTAAAGGATGATTAGGATGAGATAAGACACGAAAAAAATAGTTCAATGAAAGTGTATGGCGAGTATGATACAAAGATGGTTCGTGACAGTCGACATAGAGACTCTGAATGGGTGAAGTTCGGAAAGCACCAGAGCATATACGAAGTGCACTGTGGTGCACAGTGTCAAGTATTCTAAGAACGGAGTCACGAGCCGAACCATATGATGGGCAGGCGTAGTCTAGTTTTGCACGGATTACCGATCTGTATATACGTAACATAGATGTCCTGTCAGCACCCCACGATGTATTCGATAAAACTTTAAGAAGATTAAGAGATTTCTCGCACTTTCTTCGCAGCTGTAAAACATGTGGAAGATATGTCATCTTCCTGTCAAAGACAATGCCCAAGAAACGAACCGTGTCCACAACATTTATTTTCTGGCTTTCAATAAAAATTTCGGGATCCGGATGGATCCCACGTTTACGGCAAAAGTGCACACATGAAGTTTTATCAGAAGAAAAGCTAAAACCATTTTTATCACTCCACGTCATTATACGCCTGACTGCAGTTTGCAGTTGACGTTCGATGAATGCCATGTCTTTACCTTGACAGCAAATCTGCAAGTCGTCAACATACAAGTTCCCCCGCACAGAAGGTGGTAATTGTTTTAAAATATTATTAATTTTTATAGAGAAGAGAGTGACACTGAGGACACTCCCTTGAGGAACCCCTTCTTCTTGAATAAAAAAGTTGGATACGGCAGTGCCAACACGGACTTGGTAGTGTCGGGTAGTTAAAAAATGCTTTATAAAAATTGGGAGATTTCCCCGGAACTCCAGTTCAAAAAGGTCTCGTAGGATGCCATAGCGCCAGGTACGGTCATACGCTTTCTCTATGTCGAAGAAGATTGACACTAAATGATTTCTTAGGAGAAAAGCTCTCCTAACGTCAGATTCCAGAGCAATAATGCTGTCCGTCGTCGATCTACACCTTCTGAAACCACACTGATTTGGAGCAATGAGGTTTCTGGTTTCTAAAACATAGATTAGTCGGGCATTTATCATTTTTTCTCAAATTTTGCAAAGGCAGCTGGTTAGGGCAATCGGCCGGTAATTATTGGGGTCAGAGGCGTCTTTTCCAGGCTTTGGAAAAGGGATAATAGTGGCTCTATGCCAAGCTACTGGGAAAACATGTTCTTCCCAAATCCTATTGTATATGAATAACAAGTTATGGAGTGAGCGGCGTGAAAGATGCTTTAGCATGCTGTAGGTTATTCCATCTGGTCCTGGAGAAGTGTTATGTGTGCTATGAAGGCTCTGAACGAGTTCAGATTTTGAAAATGGGATATTGTAAGGAAGAGAGGTACGTGTATTGAAGTTGAGATTTCGGCGTTCAGATTGTTGTTTGTATCTTAGAAAGGAGTCTTTATATGAAATGGCTGAAGAATTGGAAGCAAGGGCTGTGCCTATTGCGTTTGCGATTTCTGTAGGGTCTGATATTGTTTGGCTATCTTTAACAATGCAGGAAATTGGACGATTGGTGTACAAACCCATTGCCCTTTTTGCTTTAGTCCACAACTGCTTAGACGGAGTGTTGTATGATAGGCTGGATATGTATTTCGCCCACGACTCTCTTTGGCTCTGTCGACGTACTTTTCTAACATATGCCTTAGCGTGTTTAAAATTTTGTAGATTTTGGGTCGTCGGGTATCTACGGAAAATATTCCAGGCTTTCTGTTGTCGTTTCCTGGCATCACGACATTCGTCTGTCCACCAAGGTCTTCTGATTTTACGTTTAACTGAGGAGGTTTTTGGTATGGAGGTATCAGCTGCTTGAATTATTACATTAGTTATGTTATTTATGGCATCATTAATGTCACCCACCACCATTTGCCTGGTGATGTTTGCAAGAAAGGTGAAGGTCGCCCAGTCAGCTCGATCGTAAATGTAACGGGGTTGAGTAGCTGTAGTATGAGAGTCATTGGTTACTAGGGAGAGAAATACTGGAAAGTGGTCACTGTTGTATAGATTATTTGATACCCAGAAGTTATAAAATGGCAGAAGAGAAGGGGAACATATGGCTAGGTCTATTGCATGAAATGATTTTGTCGGTAGATGAAAGTATGTGTTATCACCGTTATTGAGAATGCAGAGTGAGAGATCGGATAGAATGGTTTCTATTTGTTGTCCTCTATTGTTTGTGTTTTGACTTCCCCAAAGGGGGCTATGGGCATTAAAGTCTCCGACTATTACGAATGGGGTAGGTAGTTGGTTAATAAGATGTACCAAGGAATTTCGATCTACTGATTCGTTTGGTGGTAGATAAACGTTGCAAATGGTAGTGAGCAGACGTATGTGGATTCGGGTTGCGACGGCCTGCATATTTGTATTTAATGGTATGATCGTAGACGGGTAGTCATTGGATATCACGAGGGCAACGCCTCCAGATACCCTTCCACCAACATCATGATCTTTTCGGATAGCACTGTAACCTCGAAATTTAAAATTATCAGAGTCTTTAAAATAGGTCTCCTGTAGCGCAAAGACGGCCGGAGTGTGGACAGAAATAAGAGTTTTAATTTCGTCGAGCTTATTACGAGCGCCGTGACAATTCCATGAAATGATACCTGCCATGATGAGATTTTTTTTTTTAAATGACGAAAGTCCACCTAGTTACGGACGCCATCATGACGACGAGGGGGAAGGAACACGAGCAGGAAGACTGGAGGTGTCCATAGACACCCCCCCATCGGAATCAGAAAGATCCGAATTAGAGGCGCAAATTTGGAGGGAATCTTCCTCCATCCGCGCCACATTGCGAGGGTCTTTCACCTTACGGGAAGGACTGAAACGCTTTACAACATTACATTTTTTAAATTTTTTATTTATAACGGAGCTTGATGTAGTCGGAACGTTAAGTCGAGGGATTTTGGTTTGTTTTGATGCAGAATTGTTAACGGATGGTACTGTATTTTTGTTTTCGTGAGGTTTATTGGTACTATTGTTTTTACTTGTTTGTGTAGAGGCATCACACATAAGTTTTTTAGGAGCGGCAGCGGAAGCATATGAAACGCCTATTCTAGGTGTTCTAGCTTCCACCAATTTGCGGGCTTCCAGATATGGTATGTTTTTATGGGCTCTGATTGTCTGTATTTCGTTTTCGGCAATAAATTTAGGGCAAGAACGGGAGTAGGAGGGGTGGTCACACTTACAATTAATACATTTTTCTGGCAAGTTGCAGGTCTCAGAAGAATGGTTTGGCTGGGAACAACGGGCACAAATGGGTGAACCTCGGCACGATGCTTTCGAGTGTCCAAAGCGTTGGCACTGAAAGCAACGAAGAGGGTTTTGCACGTACGGTCTTACGGAACACCGAAGGTAACCTGCTATGATAAAAGATGGTAGTTTAGGTGTTTGGAATGTCAATATGAGATGCTTCGTACGAATGATATTACCATCCCGACGGATGGTAATTCGACGGACAGCTGTTACAAGTTGATCCTGCAAGTGTTCTAAGATTTCCTCCTTGGTGGTATGGAGGAGATCAGCCTCCGATATTACCCCTCTTGATGTGTTGAGATAACCGTGTGGAGCGATGGACACAGCCATGTTACCGAGTGTTTTGATTTTTGAGAATTGCGCAGCCTGGGTTGCATTCAGTACCTCCACTAATAAATCGCCTGAGCGCAGTTTCTTTACAGAGTTTACATGTCCCACCGATGCGTAAAGACATTTATGAATTAAGAAGGGCGACACCGTACCGAAATTACCTTCAGTACGTTTTACAATGAAAAATCTAGACATTTGCTCCCTCGAGGGGAGAGGTTGCTCTCTAGAAGGGAGAGAAGGAGTTTGAGAATCTGAGCGATCCGCCCAGGAAGCTGTAACTAAATTCTCTTTAGTTGCAGCCATAATTACCTTATTAGAACCACGGATTGCTTCCAGTTCGATCGGGGCCCCCGCCAGACCCCGTCGTTCCACACTTTTCTATCGTGACCAGTGTAACCGCCGGATTCTTCGCAACTAAATGACAGACGCCGGGATGTAACGTGCACCTGGTGCACGGTCCCCGACAGAATCGAGGAGGATTTCTCGCTACCTCGCGACGTCTGCCATAAAGATACACGCAACCAAGGGCCTCTACCTCTGGGACATTTTAAGGAAAACGTACCACAACCATTACCCACATAGCACTCCACTTCTCTCCGCCAACACAACCCCAACAGGGTCGGTTCCCGAGCCCAAACGGTGTCCCTCACGGGAGAGGCCGAAGAGTGGTACTGGACCCAGTAGCGTCAAGGCTGGGTGGGTGGAGATCAGTTTTGATACCATGAAGGCTCCGAAGGGGACAGATAGCACAAAAACTTTTTTTGGAAATTTTAACATTTTTCATATTTTTTTGATTTTTGATTTTTTTTTAAACGAAGAAATGACAAACAAAAAACACATAGGGGTTAAGAAAGAAAACAGCAACAAAAAAATTAGTGGAAGCTCCAGTTGGAAAGGAAGAAAAGTCCGGAAAGGAGAAAACAAAAGAAACAGGACAGGAGAAGCGAAAGAGAGATGGATCGCTATGGGACACTGGGGACGCTACACCCACATTCACCAAAGACAGTGAACCCCACGGAGAGAGAAAAAGACACTAGGGTACCTCGGGGTTGTGAAGCCCGTGTTTACCTAAAGAAGGTAAACCCCCTGAGGGGGCAGCTGAATTGGACTGGGACGATAATCTTCCATTCTCACTAGACTGCAAGTGGCAGTTGTGGTGTAGTGAATAGAAACACCTAAATAGTGTCGAGAACCCTAGATATTACTTTTCTGAGTTCAATTTATGTGATTTTATTTCATTTGATATTCATTCCTTTTCAGATGCTTCCGTAGCAGCATATGGATGTGTGATATTTCTTCGAGGGGTTACTCGCGATGACAGAGTAATTGTTAAATTTGTATGTTCAAAGAGTAGGGTTGCCCCTCTGAAACCACTCACTTTGCCTCGTTTGGAACTACTCGGATGTTTGTTATCTGCTAGATTATCTAAGCAGGTGAGTAAGTGTTTAAAATTTGAAGCAAAATGTTATTTCTGGACCGATTCGAGTATATGTGCGTATTGGATAAAGAGTAAGGTCGACAATTACAAACCCTTTGTAAAAAACAGAGTCAGGGAGATTCAAAATTTGACTGGACGAGACAAATTGTCTCATTGTCCTGGGAAGGAAAATCCTGCAGACATCCTTTCCAGGGGTATTCCGGCCTCAGATTTAGTCAAGAATGGTGGCACGGACCACCTTGGCTGAGTAAACCCAAGGAGGTTTGGCCAGGTAAAAGCGAAATTGAGAATCCTATTGGAGATTTAGAGTTACGGAAAGAATTTCAAACAATAGTTCAAAATAAATGTGCAGTAAATTATTCCCAATTTCTTTTAGACTTGAATAAGTATAGTGACTTATATAAGGTGTTAAAAATTATAGTTTTAATTAAAAGGTTTGTCAAAAGACTTAGGAAACTACCAATAGAAATTGGACCTCGCAGTGCAACTGAACTTTTAGAAGCTGAAGAACATTGGATAAAATATGAACAAAATCTTGTCTACTCTTCCGAATTGGAATGCATTAAAGGAGGTAAACTGATTTCTAAGACATCGTCTCTTTATAAATTGGCACCATTTTTAGATGACAATAAAGTTTTGCGTGTTAGGGGCAGACTTGAAGAAAGTGAATTTTCTTCTAATGAAATTCATCCGATAATCTTGCCAAACCAATCAAAATTTACTGAGTTGTTAATTTTTAGGGAACATAACAAAGTTTTCCACGGTGGTGTGTCTACGACCCTCGCTAAAATTCGAAGTAGATATTGGATTCCGAAAGGTAGACAGATTATCAAAAGAGTTTTGAGAGACTGTTTGATTTGTAAAAAATATTATTTGAAACCTGCTCGACAAATAACAGCACAACTACCAAAAAATAGAGTTCTTGAAAATCCCCCTTTTACGGTAACTGGAATCGATTTTACTGGTCCGGTTATTGTTCGTTCTGGGAAAGATAGTCAACAAAAATCGTACATAGCCTTGTTTACCTGTGCTGTCACACGAGCTCTTCACATAGTTCTAGTAACTGATATGACAACGAAAAGCTTTATTTTGTCTTTAAGACGATTTTTGGCTAGAAGGGGTAATTGTAAAGTTCTCATTTCGGATAATGCTAAGAGTTTCAAAACAACAAATAACCTCTTGAACCCCTCAGGGGGTTTACCTTTAGGTAAACACGGGCTTCACAACCCCGAGGTACCCTAGTGTCTTTTTCTCTCTCCGTGGGGTTCACTGTCTTTGGTGAATGTGGGTGCCGCGTACCCAGTGTCCCATAGCGATCCATCTCTCTTTCGCTTCTCCTGTCCTGTTTCTTTTGTTTTCTCCTTTCCGGGCTTTTCTTCCTTTCCAACTGGATCTTCTACTAATATTTTTTGTTGCTGTTTTCTTTCTTAACCCCTATGTGTTTTTTGTTTGTCGTTTCTTCGTTAAAAAAAATAAAAAACCAAAAAAATTTTAAAAATTTTAAAATCTCCAAAAAAGGTTTTTGTGCTATCTGTCCCCTTCGCAGCCTTCATGGTATCAAAACCGATCTCGGCCCACCCAACCTTGACGTTACTGGGTCCTGTACCACTCTTCGGCCTCTCCCGTGAGGGACACCGCTTGGGCTCGGGAACGGACCCTGTTGGGGTTGTGTTGGTGGAGAGGAGTGGCGTGCCATGTTGGTAATGGTTGAGGTACGTTCTCCTTAAACGATCCCAGAGGTAGAGGCCCTTGGTTGCGTGTATCTTTATGGCAGACGTCGCGAGATAGCGAGAAATCCTTCTCGATTTTGTCGGGGACCGTGCACCAGGTGCACGTTACCTCCCGGCGTCTGTCATTTAGTTGCGAAGAATCCGGAGGTTACACTTGTCACGTTAGAAAAGTGTGGAACGACGGGGTCTGGCGGGGGCCCCGAATCGAACTGGAAGTAATCCGTGGTTTCTCAAAAGGTAATTATGGCTGCAACTAATTGTGATTCAGTTACAGCTTCCTGGGCAGATCGCTCAACCAATCAATCTTCTTCTCTCCCTTTGAGAGAGCAGCAGATGTCGCGTTTTTTTCTTTTAAAATGTAAAGAAGGAAACTTTGGTACAGTGTCACCTTTCCTAATTAGTAAAGTTTTAAATGCATCTGTAGGTCATGTAAAATCAGTCAAAAAGCTCCGTTCTGGGGACCTATTGGTAGAGACTTTGAATGCAGCACAGGCTGAGAAATTACTAAAAATCAATATGTTTGGGAACATGGCCATTACCGTAGCTCCGCACGGTTACCTTAACACTTCCAGAGGTGTCATATCTGAAGCTGATCTCCTCCATACATCTGAAGGGGAGATCTTGGAACATTTGCGGGACCAACTAGTATCTGCTGTGCGTCGCATAACAATCCGTCGGGACGGGAAATTCCTCCCCACTAAACATCTAATCCTGACTTTCGACACACCGAAGCTACCACCTTTCGTCATAGCCGGCTACCTTCAGTGCCCTACCAGACCATATGTTCAGAATCCTCTGCGATGCTTTCAGTGCCAACGTTTTGGACACTCGAAGGCATCTTGTCGCGGTTCCTCAGTCTGTGCTCGTTGTGCCCAGCCTGGTCATTCTTCAGACACTTGTAACTTAACACCAAAATGCATTAATTGCAAAGGCGACCATACATCTTACTCACGCTCCTGCCCCAAGTGGATATTGGAAAAAGAAATACAAACTGTTAGAGCTCACAAGAATATCTCATATATGGAACCGCGAAAACAGGTTGAGGCTAGAACTCCGAGAGTCGGAGTTTCATACGCTTCTGTTGCCGCCTCCCAAAAAATCATGTGTACAGCCTCCACACAAACTAATCCGAATCTGTTTTCTAATAGTCTACAGAAAACTAAGAGCAATAGAACACCAACTGTAATATTGTCCGACTCGCAGAATGGAGCGAGCGTGAAACCAAAACCCCCAAAAAATAAAAGCAAAACAGGATCACAAACCGCTAATCCAGGAAACCCTTCCAAATCCGCTAGTGACCAGATCTCAAATCCGAAAAATTTACCACAATCCAAACGGCCCAAAAAGCAATCTGAACCTATCCCCTCAAAATTGACTCGCAAAGACTTCCTCAAAAACAGACCTATTACATCTGAGCCTTATGAACTTGAGACAGATGAACCCCTTAAAGTTTATGTCTCCCCAGAGGAGGATATGATAATGGACAGCTCGTCGGATTCGGATGAAGTTGCATCCAATTCCGCTAGCTGATAGTCCGTTTTTTTCCTTTTTCTGAGAAAAAAAAAACTTCCCTTTTATGGCAGCCATTTTTTCGTGGAATTGCCACGGTTTTCGCAACAAGCAGGGCGATTTAAAACACATAATTTCCAACCACAACCCAGCTGTGTTTGCACTACAGGAGACCTTTTTAAAAAACTCCGACAATACTAAAATTCGCAGGTTTGATATTCTTCGAAAAGATCACGATATTGGCGGAAGAATTTCAGGAGGCGTGGCACTCCTAATCTCTCATGACTACCCAAGTACGGTGATTCCCCTTAATACAAATTTACAGGCTGTTGCAGCTCGTGTTCATATCCGGCAGCTCACTACCATTTGTAACATATATTTGCCACCAAACGAATCTATTGATCGAAACTCCTTGGCACATCTCTTAAATCAACTTCCAGCTCCTTTCATACTAATTGGGGACTTTAACGCACATAGCCCTCTTTGGGGAAGCCAAAATACAAATAGCAGAGGACAACAGATAGAAAACTTCATATCCGATTTCTCACTCTGCCTACTTAACAACGGTGATAATACATATTTCCATCAACCATCAAGAACATTCCATGCAATAGACCTGGCCATATGTTCCCCTTCACTTCTGCCTTTTTATAATTTCTGGGTATCTAATAATTTATACAATAGTGATCATTTTCCTGTCTTTCTCTCCCTCCTGACCGGCGAATCTAACTCTGTTTCACATCAACCCCGTTATATTTATGATCGAGCCGACTGGCCGACCTTTGCCTCCCTTGCAGTCATCACAAAACAAATGGTGGTGGGTGATATCAATAGAGCAATCGAAAACATAAATTCAGTTATCATTGACGCAGCTAATGCTTCCATCCCTAAGACCTCTTGCAAACGCAGACACAGGAAACCATGGTGGTCGGAGGAATGCCTTGCAGCTAAGAAAAAACAGCAGAAAGCTTGGGGAATCTTCCGAAGATACCCAACCACAGAAAATCTAATAGAGTTTAAACGCGCTAAGGCAAATGCTAGGCGAGTACGCAGACGCAGCCAGAAAAATTCATGGATAAAATACGTCTCCAGAATATCATATAATACCCCTTCCAAACACCTGTGGACCAAGGTTAAGAAGGCAATAGGAGTGTATACCGGACACTCGTTCTCCTGCTTAAATCACAATGGTCAAACCATCTCAGATCCTTCAGAAATAGCAAACACAATAGGCACAGCTTTTGCATCTTCTTCCTCAGCAGGTAGTTATCCTGACTCTTTTCTCAGGCATAAGCATCTATCTGAAAGCCGAACTTTAAATTTTAACACACGCTCCACTCTACCTTACAACAGCCCCTTCACTTATTTTGAACTTACTCGAAATCTCAAGAACACCCGAAATACTTCTCCTGGGCCTGATGGCATTGCTTACAACATGTTGAAACATCTATCTTACCATTCCCTGAGAAATCTATTATTTCTCTATAATAGGATTTAGGAAGAACATGTTTTTCCTGCAGCTTGGACAAAAGCCATTGTGATACCCTTTCCAAAGCCAGGAAAAGATGCTTCAAATCCAAATAACTATCGTCCCATTGCGTTAACTAGCTGCGTATGCAAACTTCTAGAAAGGATGATAAACGCTCGCCTTGTTTTTATTTTAGAGAAAAGACACCTTATAGCTCCATTTCAAAGCGGGTTCAGAAAGGGTAGATCAACCGTTGACAATATAATTGCTCTGGAATCTGACGTTAGGAAAGCATTTCTCCTAAAAAATCATTTTATTTCAATATTCTTTGACATGGAGAAGGCGTACGACCGTGCGTGGCGTTACGGAATCCTCAAAGACCTATTTGACATGGAGTTTCGCGGAAATCTCCCAATTTTTATTCAAAAATTTTTAAACATCCGACAATATAAAGTTCGGATTGGTACTCATTTATCAAATGTCTTTACTCAAGACGAAGGTGTTCCCCAGGGGAGTGTCCTCAGCGTCACTCTCTTCTCCATAAAAATTAATAATATTCTCAAGCAGTTACCACCGTCCGTTCGAGGTTGTCTTTATGTTGACGACCTACAGATCTGCTGTCAGGGAAAAGACATGCGCTTCATTGAACGCCAACTCCAGACTGCCATAAAAAAAATCACTACATGGAGTAATAGAAATGGATTTGCTTTTTCCCGAGACAAAACCTCTTGTGTGCACTTTTGTCAAAAACGGGGGGTCCACCCGGATCCAGAGCTTTTTATTGGAGACCGCAAGATTACCATTTTAGATTCCGTGCGCTTTTTAGGCGTCATTTTTGACAGGAAATTGACTTACCATCCACACGTTTTGCAACTGCGTAAGAAATGCGAAAAATCGCTTAATTTGCTGAGGGTTTTATCGAATACGTCCTGGGGTGCTGATCGGACATCAATGTTGCACATTTATCGATCAGTAATTCGTTCAAAGATGGATTACGCTTGTGCGGCATATGGTTCCGCCCGCCAATGTGTACTTCGTAAACTGGACACGGTGCACCACAGTGCTCTCCGTATCTGCTCTGGTGCTTTCCGTACTTCACCCGTGCAGAGTTTGTATGTGAATTGCTCTGAACCATCCTTGTCTCACACTCGTGGTAAGCTTTCAGTGAATTATTTTTTTCGTGTTTTATCTCATCCCGCTCATCCTTTGCGCGACATTTTGCTGGACAAACGCTATGATCGCCTCTATCATAATCGACTGTCTTGCATACCATCTTTTGGACTACGCATACGTAATCTGACCGAAAATACTTCTCTTGAAGCCTTAGATGTCTGTATGCGCGCCTTATTTGACTTTCCACCTTGGAAGAAAAACTGTATTCCATATATCAATCCTTTTAACAATTTTACTAAACCTAATACCGACCCCCTCATCTATAAACAACTTTTTCTTTCACACCGTAATCAGTTTTCTAAGTATCTAGATATCTATACGGACGGATCAAAGACAACACACCACGTTGGTTGTGCCTTTGTTTGTGAGTCGACTATACATAGTTTTAAACTTCCATCATCCTGCTCTGTTTTTACTGCAGAAATTTTAGCTATCATTCATGCACTTGTTTTTATCTCGCATCACCACAAAAAACATTTTATCATTTACTCAGATTCATTAAGTGTTCTGGAAAGCCTCCAATCTGGTAACATTAGCTATTGCCTGGTTGCCACTGTTCTTACGCAACATCATAAGTTAAAATGTCGGGGTTACAGTGTTAGGTTTTGCTGGATTCCAGCACATGTAGGAATCGCAGGAAACGAACTTGCAGACGCATCAGCAAAAAATCCAAAAGTAGTTTCAAATCAACCTGTTCCTTTCTGTGACCTTAAAAATATTACGAGGGACATTATTTTGGATAGATGGCGGTCAGAATGGGACCTTGAAGTTGCAAATAAGCTCCACTGCATAAAACCCACCATCACTGTCTGGCCTCCACTATTTCCCAGGAAATTGGATGTCGTCATCACGCGGCTTAGAATTGGCCATTCAAGAATCACTCATAGACATTTGCTGGAAGGAGAAATCGCCCCCATTTGTTATCATTGCAACTGTCACCTCACCATTCGCCATATTTTAACAGAGTGTACCGGACTCACCAATTTTTATCTAAAATACTTTGGCTCAACTTCGCTCACTTTGAGTGATCTTGTGGGTGAAACACCCCACCCCGCTGTTTTCCACTTCTTACGGTGTGCTGGTTTTCTTTCGTTAATATAATTTTTCTTTTAAATCCTTTGTATATATTTTAGTGGTTTTATCACACTTTATCACAATACATTCATAATCCGTTTTAACACCCTTTATACATAACTACTTTTATATCATTTTGTAATACTTGACTGAAATCTAGATGGGGGAACCCCCATCTAGATACCTTGTGTTTTACCTTGTGTTTGGCGCAGCATGTCCTCTCTGGACCTTGCGCCATTAAACCCCATCCAACCAACCAACCAACCATAACCTCTTGAAAGATTTTTCCAAAATTATAGTTGATTTGGATTTAAAGGAATTCGTAGCAATACGTGAGATAACATGGCAATTTATACCCCCTCATGCCCCATGGTGGGGTGGCTTCTACGAAAGGCTCATGAGAAGTATTAAAGAGCCTTTAAGGAAAATTCTCGGTAGGGCGTGTCTTAGCTTTAAAGAAATGACGACTATTCTTACCGAAATCGAACTTCTATTGAATCATAGACCCCTTACTTATACAAGTAATGATTTGAATGAACCATTACCTATTACACCAAATCATTTTCTGTTTCCTGGACAGGAAAATCTTAGTTATCCTGTACATTTTGTGGATATTTTTAGCGATGAACCTTCTACAAAGTAGAATTTGTCTCGACGAATGCTCTATCAAACTAAACTTAAAAGTGGAAAAATAATTATTTGATGCAGTTGCGAAGTGCACACAATTTTGTGAATCCATCCCTGGAGAAAGATCTTAAACGGGGACACGTGGTTTTATTGGAAGGGACCACTAAGTCTAAGTACTTATGGCCTCTTGGCGTAATTGAGGAAGTTATTATTGGTCGTGACGGCCATATACGTTCTTGTCTTGTTAGAACTGCCAAGGGTCAGTACAAACGCCCAATTCAGTTGATTTATCCACTCGAGGTAATTTAATGTATGAAACTTTTTATTTGTTAATTGTTATGTTGTATATAATGTTTGTGATCATTTGTAATATTATTTGTAGTATTTAATTGTTTTATAAGTATTTAGTGTACTCTTGAAAGAGAACAGGTGGGGTGATATCATTTCAGCGGAGACAAAACTATTCCATATAAGCATTATGTCATGCAAAATGGAATTCTGTATAAAGAAGAAAATGGTTATAATTTATTTGTAATACCAATAATCATGGAAAACGAAATTATCAGAAAAGCACATGAAAATGGCCACTTTAGTGTCAAGAAAATCGAAGAATTAATTAAAAGGGAATATTTCATAGACAAACTTCAATAAAAGATCGAAAACCTTATTCGAAATTGCATACCTTGCATTTTAGCAAACATAAAATCGGGTAAGCAAGAAGGATTTTTACATCCCTTGGCTAAAGATGACGCTCCACTTGTGACATATCATATTGATCACCTAGGTCCCCTAGAATCAACAAGTAAAAATTATAAATATATTTTTGCCATAATCGATGGGTTTACTAAATTTGTGTGGATGTACTCCACTAAGTCTACCACTTCAAAAGAAGTCATTTCTAAACTGGAGCTTCAAAAGAAAATTTTGGGGAATCCCCCATCGCATTGTATCTGATAAGGGATTAGCTTTTACTTCTGACGAATTTCAGTCGTATTGCCAAACCGAAAAAATCCAACATGTTAAAATAACCACAGGTTTACCTAGGGCAAACGGACAAATTGAGTGTGTGAATAGGACTATCATTCCAGTTTTGACCAAATTATCCTTGGATGACCCAACAAAGTGGTACCAACACGTCGATAAGTTAGAAACTGTTTTGAATTCTACATACCAAAGAAGTATTGGTACAACGCCCTTTGAACTGTTATTTGGAGTGGAAATGCGCAATCCTGAGTTGCTTAAATTAAGACAGCTACTTGATGAAGAATTTTTAGCTCAATTTCAAGAAAATCGAAATGACTTAAGAGAATCCGAAAAACAGCAAATTTTGAAGGTTCAGGAAGAAAACAAGAAATCCTATAACAAGCGCCGACGTAAGCCTTCTCAGTATAAAGTAGGTGATTACGTTGCCATTAAAAGAACTCAAGCCTGTCCTGGTCGGAAATTAACCACGCCCCTCAGCAGGAGTTCCCGCACTCCGAGAGGTTACTCCAGAGTGTAAAATGTTTGAGGCGCAGAGTGGCAGCAGGTGAAACGACGATATATAAGTACGACGACGGTGGGTGTGTAGAGGGAAGAAGTTTGACGTGAAGACGCTCTCAACGTTTGTATTGTTTTTACTTACTTACGACGTATTGATCTTTCAATAAATGTCTTTTAAAAAAGGTATTTTTATTCATCACGATCGACAGAACCCACATATATATATATATATATATATATATGAAAATGATTAGTATTTATGAAGAACAGAGAAGTTGTTCTAAATGGTTTTAGTAATGTTTTTCTAACATAATAAAACGGAAAGAGAAAAGCAAGAGAAGTGTTTATTTAAGAGAAGACTCTCTAAATGAAGCGATTTTCATTTTCTTGTTATTCAGTGTAAAAGAAATTAGAACTGTGCTCAATTATTAAATTGTGTTTTATATATATAATTAATGATTGTGTTCGTATGAATGGTAATATAGCATTATTGACCAATAGAAATAAAGTGAGGATTAAAACAAAACTTCCAGGAAAATAGTAATTGGATAAGGAATTACTTTGGTTGTAATAGCTCTTCACACTTCCTATGTCCTGTCTAATGCCACTTGATACCATTCGCTTGCGGTCTTACGTCAGAGTCATCCAATTGGTCGGAAATTAAGAGGTCAATTTTTAGGTCCCTATAAAGTGACAAAGGTGAAGCCCAATGACACCTACGATGTCCATCGTGTTGGACAACATGAAGGTCCCATAACGACTAGCTCATGTGCTGAATTTTTAAAACCATGGGCATCCCCTACCCAACCTACTTGATTTCATTTATGTGCACTAACTGATATTTTTTTTGTTTCTTTGTATGTCATGTCGTCGTCCATTGCCCTGTGACTGTTGCTGCATCTACTTCTAGCCGGTTTGTGGTCAAGCCGACGCCAGGATGGCCGAAGTTGTAGGATTGGATTGCCGTTCTTGGCCACGCCCCTCAGCAGGAGTTCCCGCACTCCGAGAGGTTACTCCAGAGTGTAAAATGTTTGAGGCGCAGAGTGGCAGCAGGTGAAACGACGATATATAAGTACGACGACGGTGGGTGTGTAGAGGGAAGAAGTTTGACGTGAAGACGCTCTCGACGTTTGTATTGTTTTTACTTACTTACGACGTATTGATCTTTCAATAAATGTCTTTTAAAAAAGGTATTTTTATTCATCACGATCGACAGAACCCACATATATATATATATATATATATATATATATATATATATATATATATATATATATGAAAAGGATTAGTATTTATGAAGAACAGAGAAGTTGTTCTAAATGGTTTTAGTAATGTTTTTCTAACATAATAAAACGGAAAGAGAAAAGCAAGAGAAGTGTTTATTTAAGAGAAGACTCTCTAAATGAAGCGATTTTCATTTTCTTGTTATTCAGTGTAAAAGAAATTAGAACTGTGCTCAATTATTAAATTGTGTTTTATATATATAATTAATGATTGTGTTCGTATGAATGGTAATATAGCATTATTGACCAATAGAAATAAAGTGAGGATTAAAACAAAACTTCCAGGAAAATAGTAATTGGATAAGGAATTACTTTGGTTGTAATAGCTCTTCACACTTCCTATGTCCTGTCTAATGCCACTTGATACCATTCGCTCGCGGTCTTACGTCAGAGTCATCCAATTGGTCGGAAATTAAGAGGTCAATTTTTAGGTCCCTATAAAGTGACAAAGGTGAAGCCCAATGACACCTACGATGTCCATCGTGTTGGACAACATGAAGGTCCCATAACGACTAGCTCATGTGCTGAATTTTTAAAACCATGGGCATCCCCTACCCAACCTACTTGATTTCATTTATGTGCACTAACTGATATTTTTTTTGTTTCTTTGTATGTCATGTCGTCGTCCATTGCCCTGTGACTGTTGCTGCATCTACTTCTAGCCGGTTTGTGGTCAAGCCGACGCCAGGATGGCCGAAGTTGTAGGATTGGATTGCCGTTCTTGGCCACGCCCCTCAGCAGGAGTTCCCGCACTCCGAGAGGTTACTCCAGAGTGTAAAATGTTTGAGGCGCAGAGTGGCAGCAGGTGAAACGACGATATATAAGTACGACGACGGTGAGTGTGTAGAGGGACGAAGTTTGACGTGAAGACGCTCTCGACGTTTGTATTGTTTTTACTTACTTACGACGTATTGATCTTTCAATAAATGTCTTTTAAAAAAGGTATTTTTATTCATCACGATCGACAGAACCCACATATATATATATATATATATATATATATATATATATATGAAAAGGATTAGTATTTATGAAGAACAGAGAAGTTGTTATAAATGGTTTTAGTAATGTTTTTCTAACATAATAAAACGGAAAGAGAAAAGCAAGAGAAGTGTTTATTTAAGAGAAGACTCTCTAAATGAAGCGATTTTCATTTTCTTGTTATTCAGTGTAAAAGAAATTAGAACTGTGCTCAATTATTAAATTGTGTTTTATATATATAATTAATGATTGTGTTCGTATGAATGGTAATATAGCATTATTGACCAATAGAAATAAAGTGATGATTTAAACAAAACTTCCAGGAAAATAGTAATTGGATAAGGAATTACTTTGGTTGTAATAGCTCTTCACACTTCCTATGTCCTGTCTAATGCCACTTGATACCATTCGCTCGCGGTCTTACGTCAGAGTCATCCAATTGGTCGGAAATTAAGAGGTCAATTTTTAGGTCCCTATAAAGTGACAAAGGTGAAGCCCAATGACACCTACGATGTCCATCGTGTTGGACAACATGAAGGTCCCATAACGACTAGATCATGTGCTGAATTTTTAAAACCATGGGCATCCCCTACCCAACCTACTTGATTTCATTTATGTGCACTAACTGATATTTTTTTTGTTTCTTTGTATGTCATGTCGTCGTCCATTGCCCTGTGACTGTTGCTGCATCTACTTCTAGCCGGTTTGTGGTCAAGCCGACGCCAGGATGGCCGAAGTTGTAGGATTGGATTGCCGTTCTTGGCCACGCCCCTCAGCAGGAGTTCCCGCACTCCGAGAGGTTACTCCAGAGTGTAAAATGTTTGAGGCGCAGAGTGGCAGCAGGTGAAACGACGATATATAAGTACGACGACGGTGGGTGTGTAGAGGGAAGAAGTTTGACGTGAAGACGCTCTCGACGTTTGTATTGTTTTTACTTACTTACGACGTATTGATCTTTCAATAAATGTCTTTTCAAAAAGGTATTTTTATTCATCACGATCGACAGAACCCACATATATATATATATATATATATATATATATATATATATATATGAAAAGGATTAGTATTTATGAAGAACAGAGAAGTTGTTCTAAATGGTTTTAGTAATGTTTTTCTAACATAATAAAACGGAAAGAGAAAAGCAAGAGAAGTGTTTATTTAAGAGAAGACTCTCTAAATGAAGCGATTTTCATTTTCTTGTTATTCAGTGTAAAAGAAATTAGAACTGTGCTCAATTATTAAATTGTGTTTTATATATATAATTAATGATTGTGTTCGTATGAATGGTAATATAGCATTATTGACCAATAGAAATAAAGTGAGGATTAAAATAAAACTTCCAGGAAAATAGTAATTGGATAAGGAATTACTTTGGTTGTAATAGCTCTTCACACTTCCTATGTCCTGTCTAATGCCACTTGATACCATTCGCTCGCGGTCTTACGTCAGAGTCATCCAAGAAAGATGGAGTTAGTCGAATGGATAAAACTGGAACCTGAGTTTCTCTATTTACGATTAATAAACACCTATAACGTTTAAATGTGTCTTCTTCTTGACTACCGGCCTCTGACTGCTTGAACGATGCTTTCCGGCTACTAATTAATTCAAGATGAGAAGACTGACATAGACATATATATATATATATATATATATATATATATATATATATATATATATATATATATATATATATATAACACTAAAAACCCCATACCATTTTAAAATCTAACATTATTCTAAATTCCCTTGGGCGTACGAGCTAAATTTCGCTTTTGATTCTAAACTCTAATAACCTCGAGAGAAAATATTAAATGGCTTCCTTTTTCAAATAGGCGCGGCGTCCCCCATATTTTAGATAAGCTCTGCGCAGATTACATAAAACCACATGTGACTTATCGACAACAGCAAATCCCTAATCGCGATGATGATCACATGACAAAGTTTATATAAACCACATGAACGGAAACCTGTACGCTTTTCGGATTTTGTAGCTGTATTGAGAAGACGTATTCGCCGACGAAATAAAAACTAGTATAATGCTGTAACCTGCCGCGTCGTTTTTTCGAGCCACGACTACATCTTCATTCCCTGTGATGTGCTGGACGCCCATTCTTTCCTTGGGTTGTCCAGTATGTTACATATATATATATATATATATATATATATATATATATATATATATATATATATATATATATATACAGTTGGACCTCTATTTAACGAAGTTGCTAAATCCCGAAAAAAAGTTCGTTATATGAAAAATTCGTTAAATAGTGATTCACCTTTTAAAATACTTTAAACTACACAAAACAGATTTTAAATTCATAAACACTAAATTTTATTAATAAAAGTAATTAATCACACCTTTATTTTGTAAATTGAGGTACGACTATAGATCCAACTGCTCGTGGTGTACCCCGGAAACGTTCTGACGGCAAAGAGATCTATAGCTTTTCGGCAATGAGACTTCGGCGCTTCTCTCCCTCGGAGATTTTTTATCTGCGTATTCTGCAGTGGAATGCGGGTGGCCTTTCCCAACCCAAAAGACTTGATTTGTTACAGTCTTAAAAGAAATGTGAAATTGATGTTTTCACAATACAAGAGGCAAATCTTTTGGAGGAAACTCTGTTTCTTTCCTTTCTCTGTTTATCAATTATATTTATTGCCAAAATCTAGGCAAATTGCCAGTGGAATTTTAATGGGTGTCAAGAATGACCTCTCATCTCAGTTCAACACCATTAAAGAAATGGGCACTACTGCTGATAAGTCTGAAATCGTCTAATGCCAAGTGTGGAAGAGAGGTCATCTCTTCAGAATCTATTCTTTGTACATACCTCCATCAAGTGAACCAGAACTTTCTAATCTTCTATTTGATGATAAAACTATTTTAATTGGAGACTTTAATGCCCACTCCAGACGGTGGGGATACACTGATCTCAATCCTGCCGGTAAAGAGGTTGAGGACCTTCTTAATTCCAGCCCACTAGAACTTGTGTTTAAGGACTCTGATATCCCCACCTTTCTCCATTATAACGGGACCCTGTCCAACCCAGACCTTCTTTGTGTGTCTACTTACCTTAGTCAATTCACAGAGAGAACTGTGATTGAAGATCCTGGTTCTGGTCACAAACAATCTATTGCCACCATTACTATCAAACCCAATAAGAAAAATGAGTTTCCCAGGAAAGGATCCTGGAATTTTAGAAAGGCAAATTGGAATGGATTTTCTCTCCTCTTGGATGAAAAACTTAAGCATGAGAATTTTGACTTTTCGTTACATCCATCCATTTTAACTAAAATATTTAACAGGCATGTTATTTATTGTGCTAGAAGAAGTATTCCGAGTGGAAAACTTAGAGTATATAAATGTTTTTGGACTGCAGAACTTAGACATATTAAAGCCAAACGTGATCGTCTTAGAAGAAAAGCTGAGCTTACAAAAAGAACAGAGGACGTTATTGCTTGGCGTAGACAGACAAGTATCTTTAAAAAGAAAATCCTCTCTGAAAAGCGAAAGTCTTTTGAACATTTCATAAACAATCTTAAATATAATGTAAATAGCGTAACAACATACAGGTTTCTTGATAAAATTCAAAACAAATTCTCTATTCCTCAGAGACAACCAATTTATTTTGAAAACAAATGTCTTGCAGGTGATACTGAAATCTCAAATGCTTTAGGTAAATTTTATTCATCATCACAGAGGAAAAACTCTTATGCGAGGAAGAACTCGAAGATTATTAAAAGAGGCTTTGGATCACATGGAAATGTTCGGCCCTTGGACAGCGACATTTTTTTGGCCCCCTATAGCGATTTCGAATTCGAACAGTCTCTGAAGAAACTCAAATTAAAGAAGTCCCCAGGGGAGGATGGTATACACTCAGAATTTTTGACTCATATGGGAAATTATGCTAAATCAGTGCTCTTGAAAATTTTTAACTTTATTTGGAAGAAGGGTACTGTGCCCGAAAATTGGAGAAGTGCTTTGATCATACCTATCCTAAAGAGGGGCAAGACCCCGGATTCTGTACAAAATTTTAGGCCTATCTCGATGACTAGCATTGTTGCTAAGTTAATGGAAAGAATGATAAACTCGAGATTCAACTGGTACCTGGAGAACTTCGAATTAATCTGTTACGAACAGGCAGGGTTTAGGAGGAACCGTTCGACCGTTAACCAGGTCACTTATTTCAGCCAGCCAATCAATGATGCCCTAGATAATAGAGAGGTCTTGACAGCTGTTTTTGTCGATTTTAAATCGGCATACGACTCCGTCTGGAGAGAATTTCTAGTACAAAAGCTTTCTCTAATGGGTATTAACTCAAACATGTTGAATTGGTTCCGTGCTTTTCTTGGTCAAAGAAGCTGCAAAGTTCGTTTTGGGAATGGAATTTCTAATAGTTCAAATTTACAAACTGGTTTTCCCCAGGCTTCTACTACCAGCTGTACTCTTATTAACATGTATATAAATTATCTAATATCTACTTTAAAATCAATCCACGGTATTCACTGTTTCCTTTATGCCGACGATTTGGTTATTTGGACTTCCTCACCAAAGAAATATCCTGAGATAAATATTAAACCTATTTTGAATGCTGCACTTGAATCCCTCTGTTGTTGGTGTAGGGAGAATAACATGGTTGTGAATTTAAGTAAGTGCGCTACACAGACCTTTTCTCTAATGCATCAACAGTTTTCATCAAAACTTCTTTTCTCTGGTGCTATCCTTAAAAATGTAGAAACATTTACCTACCTAGGCACTGTTTTTGACTCTAAATTAAGCTGGAAGAGTCATGTGGATTATTTGTCGGAACGCGTAACAAAACGGCTCCCTATTCTCAAACGTCTTGCTGGTTGCCTGAGGGGAAGTGCCCGATCTACCCTTATCCACACATATCAAAAATACATTTTGCCAGTTTTTTCTTATTGTTGTGAGCCCCTCGTTACCATCTCTGAAACTTTACTACAAAAACTTGAAGTTTTGCAAAATCAGGCTCTTAGACTCATTACTGGCGCAGTAAAAACTACTCCTATTGATGCAATGTTATTGCTTACTGGAATTAAACCCCTGAGAGTTGTTTTCGAGGAAAAAGCCATTCTACTTTACAATAAACTGATTCAGACTGATACTTTTTGGTCTGATTACCAACATTCCCCTCGAAATTTAAAAACACAGCTTGGATTCCTCAAATTCGTTGAAGAAAGGGTGTCGAGGCTGGACCTCCACCTTCAACTTGAAAAACATGTTAAATCAACAAACTCCCTTAACAGCTTCAGACTAAATGTAAGACTGAGTCTTGAACAAGAGCTTGTGAAGCAGGACACTCCCACCACTATTCTGCATTTATTTGCGTTAGAAATAATAAATACTCTTTACCCTGAACCCCACTGGTTGAGAGTTTTTACTGACGGATCCTTCACACCGGACCATCCCAACGCCGGTGCTGGAGTTTTCAGCAACCTTTTCGCATTCTACATTCGTGTGGGTCCCTTAAGAACAGCCTTTGATGTCGAAATTAAGGCGATTTGTGTTGCTTTGGAACAACTTCTATGTTTTGTTGACAGATTTGCCAATGTCGTCATCCTTTCTGATTCAAGAGCGGCTCTCTGTTCAATTGACTCTTTAGATAACCCGTCATCTGGAGAAGTCCTAAATTGCCAAATTTCCATCCGTAAGTTATATCATTTGGGTAAAAACGTCGCCTTTCAGTGGATTCCCAGTCATTGTGGAATTGCTGGAAATAAGAGGGCTGACGAGTTGGCAAAAAAAGGAACCACTGTTCAACTAACCAACAATAACCCGGTTCCTTTCTCAACTATAAAACGACTTATTAAAAGAAAAGTCTCCACTAATTTCCATTCAGAGCTAATGGAAAGGTTCGTTGGTTGGTTGGTTGAATAGGGTTTAATGGCGCAAGGTCCAGAGAGGACATGCTGCGCCAAACACATGGTGAAACCCGAAAAGAATACAGTTCAGCAATTTAAAATCTTAGTCCAATGTAAACATGCTAAAAAGGATTTATAAAAAAGTAATGATATAAAAAGATGATACAGACGATGATATATAGACAATGATATAGATGGTTATAAAACTATGAAGAGTAAAACCGTCTTAAATAAAAAGTGACGTTGGTTTATTGGGTTTTAATGGAGCTAGGTCCAAAGAGGACATGCTGCGCAACACACATGGTGGATCCCGAAAAGAACATATGAGCCATCATTTTAAAATCTTAAACCCTTAAAACGATGATAAAAATATATACATATGAAAATGCATTGGTCAAACCAGTCAAAAGTTATATTGAGAATAAAAGCGACTAAGTAGAAATAAAACCAAAGTTATGAGTAAAAGCAAAGCCAACAGAGACTGACGATTTAATTATATAAAAAGGGAACGTAACGCATGAGAGTAGCAAGGCCATTACGTGTATATAAAGTTTACGTGTGGCGGTAACATAAAACGAACGGTATAAAAGATGATAAAAACACACAAAGCAAACAAACAAGGTGATAAAAACAGTCAAGTGTTTGATAAAAGGAGTCTTATATAACGATAGGCAACAGTAAAAGAAATACGAGTAGTGAAACGAAAATGAGATAAAGGCAAAAGAAATAAAGACAGGAACTTCTGGATGGGGATTCTCCCACCCTGTAAAAGCAATCAAAAAAGACGAGTGAAGAGGAAACATAAAAAGGAACAAAACAAGAAAAGGAAGGAGTTAAGACTCCTCCAAATCAACGCCAATGTCCGAGTCCTCGGGCACGTATAATTTAAGATCTGAATTTTCCGCGAATCTGCGAACGTATTGGTTATTTTTTAGGTTGTAATCCGAATCATTAGCTTTCCTAAAAAGGGCAACTCACTTTCTAGGAATAGCCACTTTTTTTTCTATTTTGGTTACGGGGGATTGGTGTGTTCATATCTATGTGATAAGAACATGACGGATTGGGTGAGATAACATTTTGTTTAACAGAAGTTTGAACAGTTTTAGGTTTATTATTTTTAGATGAAGTAGTCTGCTTTGGATTTGGTGGACCAGGAGTATTGGGGGTAGAGTGAGAAACGGAACCTTGTTTAGATTCTTTATGATTATTTTTCGGGGAAGATTGTGGCACAGATAGTGGAGGGGTAAGAGGCTTTGGTGGTATTTTGTTTTTTAATGGAGAACTGGATAGGGATAACTTCAGCAGAGATTCAGTTTCAGCTGTCGAGCAGGACAAAGATTTCAGCTTAACTGAGCAGGGTTCAGTTTGTCTGCCGACAGAAGATACTTTTTTCGGGGACGCCGCTGTAGCATACGATAATCCAACAGTCGGGGTTCTAGTTTCGATTATCCGTCATGCTTCGGGGTAAGACATTTTATTTGTTACCTTTAAAGTCTGAATCTCTTTTTCCTTCAACCATTTCGAACACGACCTAGAATACGCTGGATGACTATCATCACAGTTAACACACTTAAAGTCCGCCAAGCAGCTATTGTTACCATGACCCGCTTGCGCACAACGGGCACAAGTAAGGGATCCACGGCATGCATCCTGGGAGTGACCGAATCGCTGACATTTAAAACAGCGCAGCGGATTCGGCACGTAGGGCCTGACTGGACAGCGTAAGTAGGCGGCTTTAATATGTGATGGGAGATCTGGGGAGTCGAAGGTTAGAATCAGATGCTTCGTAGGAAGCAACTTTCCGTCCCGGCGTATGGTGATTCGGCGTACATTTACAACATTTTGATCCCTTAAATTTTCTAAAATTTCCGGCTCAGGAACAGTAATGAGTTCTAATTCGGAGATCACTCCTCTTGATGAGTTCAGGGTCTTATGTGGTGAGACTGTTACAGAAAATAAACCAAATGTAATGCATTTGGACAAAGTTTCCGATTGTTGTGCCGAAAAAACCTCACTCATCAGGTCTCCGGATGGCAGTTTTCGTATTGACGGTACTTCTCCTATAATTGACTGAATAGTTTTCTGGATAAAAAAAGGTGAGATATTTTTAAAGGAATTATCGGTAGGTTTCACGATTAAGAACTTATTAAATTTAACATTTGCGTACATTTGTTGCGTGGTTTTTTGTGGTGACTTATCCCTCACCGTGGGATTTTGAGAAAAAGAATCCATAAAAAGGGGCTTTAAATTCAGTTCCCGGCCGCACCACCCACCATGGAGCCCAACAAGGTTGGTTGGTTGGTTGGTTGGTTGGTTGGTTGTTTTGGGTTTTATGGCGCAAGGTACAGAGAGGACAAGCTGCGCCAAACACATGATGGAACTCGAAAAAGGCATATATACAAGTTAACAATAGACCAAGGTACATTAAAACGATTATAAACAATTTGCAAAAGACGAAAGTTTTAATTATAGAAAAATTATGGTAAAAAAGGCAACAACGATACAAACAAAATTACATAAAGTCAGCATTTCAAGACTTATAACCCAGTAAAACACGATAAAAATATTTATAAAATGAAACCTTGTATAAAGATGGCACAAACGATGATAAGTAAAGTTTAATGATATAAAAAGGTGACAAAAATGATAATATAAAAAAGGTGATAAAATGATTTAATGGTTTGAACGGAAATAATGATATTTATAGTTGTTAAAAATATGACATTTCATGAGGTCATAAGTGCATGAGGTCATAAGACAAATGAGAGCGGTGAATCACGGAAAAGGAAATGATAAATCAAAAACAGAGAATATGATAAATTAAACACAGCGATAAAAAAAAGTGAATACAACAATCAAACTTAACGAACAACAGTGATAAGTAGTTAACAAGAACAAGGAAAGGAAAGAAAAACAGCGATGTAGAGACGCTGATAAAAACAGTCAAAATTATCAAGTGATAAAACCTGTCACATATAGTTGGTGGCAAAACCGGTGATATATGGCAGGTACTAAAATAGTCATACAAAACAGGTATTAAAAATAGCCATATAAAAATGAACAGAAGAGCGATAAAGCATTGATGTGAAATAAAGACTGATAAAAGTGTTTAAAGATATAAACGAGGGTGACAAAAATTGTAATGCATTAAACCAAAGAGAGAGAGAAAATTCATTTCAACAAAAGAGGAAAGAATTCAGGATGACTTTTTTTACCAAGAACGTTAAAATAAAACGAAGTGCAGTTTTAAAAACTGAAAAAAGTTACAAAGGCTGACACCAAAAAAAAAAAATCAAAAAAAAAAATGAAGCAAAAAAACTGAAAAGAAAGGAGCAGAAAATTTTCTCTTTTTTTCAAAAAAAAGGAAGGAAGTTATGTGACGCCCGCTCTTGCGCCACGACGCGGAGGTCTCGCACGACAAAAAGGAGGAGTGAGAGGCTCCTCAAAGACAACATCATTGTCCGAGTCTCCGGACACATCAAAATATACAGTATTGTCCGCGAGCCTGCGGACATACGGATTCCCTTTTAAGATATAATTGGGGTCCCTAGCTTTCCTAGAAACTTCAGAGCTATTTCGAGGAATAGCGAATTTTATGCGATTAGGGTTAGGAGGTATGGGCAAATTTCCACTTACATGGTAGGAGCACGACTGATTTGTATCTTTGGCATTCTGTGCAGCAGAAATTGGCGAGGATTGTCGGACCTTTGTTTTTTTATTCGGAATCCAATACCTTTTTACGGGTAGTAGCTAGAGGTGAAGATGGAATATCTTTATTTTCATTTCGTGGTTTATTTTTGATAGAAATTTTAGAAGGTTCATTTTCTGTTTGAGTACCGGTAGATTTCGTATTTTTAACTACAGCTGCAGCGTAGGACACCCCTACCTTTGGGGTCCTGGCGTCAATCTTTTTTTCTGGCCTCAATATAAGAGAGATTTTGCATGACTTTTAAAGTTTGCACCTCTTTCTCTGTTAGCCACTTCGGACATGACCGGGAGTAGACCACATGATCACCATTACAGTTCACACATTTGGGTGTATCAGTTCAATTATCGCTGACGTGTCCAACTTCTGAGCAACGGGCGCAGGTAATGGTACCACGACAGGCAGTTTTGGAATGCCCAAAACGTTGGCACTGGAAACACCTCAGGGGGTTCGGAATGTATGGGCGCACGGGATTCCTAACGTAGGCCATGTTAATGTGAGACGGAAGGTTTGGAGTGTTGAACGTCAGGATAAGGTGCTTCGTAGGAAGCATCTTCTCACCCCGACGGATAGTAATACGGCGCACTGCATACACATGCTGGTCCCGCAGGTTCTCTAAAATCTCATCCTCAGGTGTGTGCAGGAAGTCAGAATCTGAAACAACACCGCGAGAAGAGTTCAGATACCCATGTGCAGAGATCGTGACCGGATACTGGACGAAGGTGGTAATTTTAGACAGCGGTGTAACTTGTTGGCTGGAGGACAGTTCAATGAGAAGGTCACCAGAACGTAGCTTTTTTATAGATTTTACTTCACCTATTGAAGATATAAGTGTCTTGTGCATCAAGAAAGGTGATACATCAAGAAAAGTGCCGTTAGTCCGTTTTAAAACAAAAATTTTAGCTTGTGATAAAAACTTGTCATTTTGTTGTGATGAATTTTCCCTCACCGTGGGATTTTTAAGAAAAGAATCCATACAAAGGGGCTTAAAATTCAGTTCCCGGCCGCACCACCCAATACGGAGCCCAACAAGGCGATGCACATACGTGCACCAGTGCTAACCGAGAACTATACGCGAACGAAACGACCCTGAAACGACCTCTACCCTTAACGAGATGTACAGAAATCGGAACGATGGCATGGTTCCTAGCCGGAGACAATGTCAACGACCAGCCGATTGATACATTAGGGAACCACTAAGTACCTCCCGTTTACCCGAAGCGGGGTCCGAAGTAGTGTGTTGGGCAACCAAAACTGACCCTCAACTACCAGGATTCCCTTTTCCGGGGACACGGGTCTCCACGCACGGCAAACACGTGGGTGATAAAGACCCCAATAGCAGCAAGAAGCAACAGAACGGCAACAGCTACTAAAGAGGTGCCCTCGCCTCGGAAGAGGAACCACACCGAGGGAGAAAAAAAAGAATAAAGTAAAGGAAGAGAGGAGAGGAAAAAAGAAAGGAGAGATAGTTCGCTGGGGTACCTCGGGATTGCGACACCCGTGTTTACCTAAAGAAGGTAAACCCCCTGAGGGGGGCTCAAAAACAGGAGACCATGTTGGTTGTGCCTACGTCTGTGGCAGAGACGTTAGGAGCTTCTCACTTCCCGACTGTCTTTCTGTTATTTCAGCAGAGTTTGTCGCTGTACACGAGGCTTTGAAGTATATCTCCCGTCAGAGATGTAGACGTTTCATCGTGTATATGGATTCCATCAGCGTGTTAGAGACCAAGGAGAATGGTGAAGTGTCCCACTCCCATTTATCTACCGTGGTGGATCTGCATCGTCGCCTCTGTCGTCGTTTCAGTATTTTGTTCTGCTGGGTGCCGGGTCATGTCGGCATAACGGGTAACGAGCAAGCAGATGCTGCGGCTAAAGGTGCCGTGCATCGTCTGGTTCAGCCAATTCCTATCGCCGATTTGAAGTCCGCCGTCAAGAACCTTGTTTCGCATGAGTGGCAGTTAGATTGGAACCTGTAATCTCTGAATAAGTCACGACAGATAGTCACATATTGGCTCTTGGCCATCTGCTCGACTGCGCCGTGCAGACATCGTACTTACACTTTTGAGAGTTGTGCATACTCTTTTGACACATCGGCATTTGCTGATGGGTGAGGATGCCCCTCTCTGTAAACACTGTAAGTCTCCGCTTACGGTGTCACATATCTTGACGTCTTGCCCAAGTCGGCAGTCAAAATACAAGAGGTTTTATGCACCGACAGATTCATATTTTCTGCACCGATTCACATTTTCTGCACCGACAGATCGGGTGCAGTTCACCCGATCTGTCGGATCTTCTGGGGGAGCCACCACACCCTTCTCTTTTTGCCTTTCTATTTTTTACTAATTTTATAAACTGCATTTGCTTTTCCCAGTGATTTTATTCCTAGAAGTTTGTGCTTTCTATCCTTTTATATATCACGATTTCTATCATCGAATCATTTCATATTTTTTATAAATTTTATATCATTGTTCTTATCACCTTTATGCATCATTAAATTTTATATATATATTTTATAAAGTTTATACTGCAGTTTTACTTTTTTTTTTACCATTTTTTACACTCTTGCATTTATTTTATTATAAAAAGGTGTTGGTTTTGAATCTATAATCTCCGTTGTTGGTTTCACTCGGGCGGTTTTAGTTTTATTTTTATATATATTTTATTTCGGCTTTCGTCTTGTGTTTGGCGCTTTATGTCCGATCTTGGACCTTGCGCCATAAAACCCCAACAAACCAACCAACCTTCAGCAATTAAAATGACATCAATTATGCATGGAGAAAAATATGGTAATGATTTAAAAACAATACCATTATCAAGAGATACCGTTTCTCGCCGAATTTCCGCCATATCACGTAATATAGAATTGGTTCTGTTAAATCTCCATAAATACAAAACTCTCCAGGGTTTGCTCCACAACTTGACGAAACTACTGACATTACTAAAATGTCTCAATTAATTGTTTATGTGAGATACGTTTTTGAAGAAGACATATCGGAAGATTTTTTATGTTGTAAAAGGTTAGAAGAGAGAGCAACTGGAGAGAAAATATTTGAAATTATTACTATATATTTTGAGGAAAATGACTTTACCTGGACCCACTGTGTCACGGTTTGCACTGATGGTGCTGCAGCATTAACAGGTAGTAATAAAGAACTCAGAGGGTTAATAATGAAAACTGCTCCCCATATAGTATTCAACCATTGCATGATACATAGACAAGCTCTAGTTGCAAAATACATCGATGAAGAATTGTACGAGATATTAAATGATGTTGTTATTGTAATTAATTACATTAAAAGCAACAACCTAAACGGTCGTCTCTTTTCAATACTCTGTAATGAGATGGGTTCTGTGTATCAGACATTATTACTACATACCGAAGTCAGATGGCTCTCACGCAGCAAAATATTGCGACGCATTTTCGATTTGGTTGGTTGGTTGGTTGGATGGAGTTTATTGGCACTGGGTCCTCATGGGACATATTGTGCCAGACAGAGGGTAGATGGCGAAAAAACTAAAAAAGACTGGAATAAAGGTTAAAATAATAATATAAGCGGAAAAACAAAGGCAAGAACAGAAACCAGCAACACAACAGAGTAGAAAAGTTAAAAAGATAAAATTTTAAAAAATTAAACTGGAGCGAAAGCAACAAAGCACAACAGGAACAAAAACAAAACTAAATATGGGGATAGAACCTCATGTCACATTGAAGCGGGTAAGTTTTTTAGGCTATAACAGGATTTAATTTTTACTGTGTACGCGGTGATTGTTATTGCACTCTTTCTGACGCTGAGTTACCAGCTTTCGAAGCAAGTTTGGAGGAGCTGCAAATTGACCTCAACACATGCGAGGTAAGCTTTCAAAAACTTCTCAAGCCAAATTCTATTTCAAATGTTGCAAACAGTCAGTCCTCTGGTAACTGTAAATTAAAATTACCGTCAAGAAATCTTAACGAAATTTCTGGTCAATATGTTGAATGGTTGTCATTCAGAACGCAATTTATGTCATTAATTGATGATAATGATGAGTTGTCAGATCAATGATGAATTGTATTGATGATAATGATGAGTTGTCAAATTATTTTATCTTCAATCAGCACTTAAGGGTAATGCCAAACAATTAACTACGGTAAATGATACATACACTAGTTTATTCGAGGCACTGAAAAAACGTTTTGAGAACACACGGTTGCTTATTATGAGTCATATTACTGAAATATTTAATTGTTCTAGAGTTAAATGTGAATCTGCGTCTAATTTAAGACAGATGCTTGACAAAATCGAAAGCAATTTGCGATCATTAAAACAGTTCAAATTAGAGACAAACCCTCTTTGCGAAGCAATATAAATTTATGTAATTCTTCAACAAATTGATATTGATACACGTAAATTATATGAAATGGAATTGGGATCCGAATTGCAGAGTTGGGAAAAATTTACGGAATTTCTAACCAAAAGATGTCAAGCTCTTGAAAATGCTGACAGAGGTCCGGGAGGAAATGAATTTAAACGGGAATCAACCCCAAAATTCAAAACGTTAATAGTGAAAAATGATAAAAAAAAAAATAACTGTATGTTAGGATGCACCGAATCGCACTCTATTTTCAGGTGTAAAAAGTTTATTGATTCAAACACAGATGAAAATATGTCAGGAAATTTAATTTATGCTTTAATTGTCTCAGATTTCATGCAATGTCTAGATGCAAGAAAATACGTTGAAAATGTAAAACTTGTAACAGAAATCATAGTACGATGTTACACGGAGCGAACTTTTCTTTCGAAAGGAATAAACAAAACAAAACAAAAATGACAACGACGCCAATGATTTAATGGCGAACGACGAGAAAAGTATTGCACATTCTCGGGTGCCAGATGGCCTTACGAATCATGAGCTGCAAAATGCGTCTTGTTTATATTCACTTAATGCAAGCAAAAATGTTCTTCATTCCACGGTGAAAGTAAAAGTTATGCAATCGAACGGAAAATGGTTGGAGTTAAATGCTTTATATGACTCCGAATCTATGAGGAATGTAATTGCAGTGGATGGATAGTCACGAGAGGTCAGAAGGGCAACGCCTCTTGACGCTCTCCCACTGCCACCATTATCTCTTCTAGTGCAGCTGTAACGACGAACCTTTGCTGTGTCAGCTGACTTCAGGTTGGTTGGTTGGTTGGTTGGTTTTTTTATGGCGCAAGGTCCAAAATAGGACATAAAGCGCCAAACACAGGACGGAAGCCAAAAAAAAGGTAAAAATAAAAGCGCCTGCCTCGGAACCAACGACGGAGGTCACCAAATAAAACTCCATCAACTTTTCATACTAAAATACATGTATGAGAGTAAAATTGGAATAAAAATGGATAAAATGCAGTGTAAACGTTATAAAAATATATGTATAAAAGCGATGAAAAAAAAGGTATATAAAATTCATAAAATGATTCGGTCAAATGAGTGGTGATATATAAGAAAGTAAAATAATGCAACAATTTTAACATTAAAATCAATGCGAAAAGTAAATGCTCTTTATAAAATTGGTTGAAAATAAAAAGGCAAAAAGACAAGGGTGGGGGGGGCTCCCCCAGCAGATCAGGCAGATTGGGTGAACTAGACCCAAAAAAACGATTGTAGCAAGGCTGCTGGTTGGTTGGTTGGGGTTTTATAGCGCAAGGTCCAAAATAGGACATAAAGCGCCAAACACAAGACTGGAGCCAAAAAACAGTATATATAAAACACAGCTGAAAAAACGGATTGGTCACCAACACTTTTGTTAATAATAGCACATACACACCACAGAAAAATCAATTAAGATGCAATAAAATTGTGTAAAAACGATAACATTCAAAGTTGAAAAACAGAGATGGTATATACAAATGGTAAAAGCGATTATAAGTAAAGATTATAAAACCAATGTTATAAAAAAGCATTAAAAAATATAAGAAAAGTTGATAAAAAGATTTAATGATATGAACGATGAAATATAGAATTTAAAAGTCTCACATTAAAATCAATCTGAAAAGCAAATACTTTTTATAAAACCAGTGGCGAATAAAAAGGGAAACAGTGAAGGATGGGGGGCTCCCCCAACAAATCAGGCAGATTGGGTGAACTAGACCCAAAAAAACGATTGTAGCAAGGTTGCAGAACAGGACAAGACGTCAAGATATGTGACACTGAAAGTGGAGACTGACAGTGTTCACATAGAGGGGTATCCTCGCCCATCAGCAAATGCCGATGTGTCAGGAGGGAGTGCCCAATTCTCAATCGTGTGAGCATGACGTCTACACGACGCAGCGGAGCACATGTCCAAGCACCAATGCATGCCTTAACCTGTCTCAGTTTGTTATTGACTTGCTCATTCCAATCTAATTGCCACTCCTGTCGGACTAGATTTTTGACAGCGGACTTCATATCGCTAATAGGAACATGCTGATTCAGACGACAAGCGGCACCTTTAGCCGCAGCATCTGCCTGCTCGTTACCCGTATGCCGACATGACCCGGCACCCAGCAGAACAAAACACTGAAACCACGTCGACAGAGGCGACGATGCAGATCCACCACCGGAGATAGAAGGGAATGGGAGTGGGACACTTCACCATTCTCCAAGATCTCTAACACGCTGATGGAATCTGTATATACGATGAAACGTCTACATCTCTGACGGGAGATATACTTTAATGCCTCGTGTACGGCGACAAACTCTGCTGAAAAAATAGAAAGACAGTTGGGAAGTTTATAGCTACTAACGTCTCTGCCACAGACGTAGGCACAACCAACATGGTCTTCTGTTTTAGAGCCGTCGGTATAGACACCAACATAGTTAGGGTAACTAGCGAGGTGCGACGCAAAAAGCTGGCGATACACGACAGGATCCGTACTTGACTTCACAAAACCCTGGAAAGGGTTTTTTGGTCACGCAGAAGGTGAACTTTCTATTATTAGTTCCAATAATGCAACCATACCCGTCACACAAGCGGTTTTATTGCCTATTGGAATAGTTTATGTTAAAGACATTTATCACACTTTGCAAAAATGCAGGCTACTTATTGATTCAGCCAGTCAAAGATCGTTTGTCACGGAGAGATTTGTAAATGTATTGAAACCTAAACGTAATAATGTAAACATAAGCGTCGAAGGTTTGAGCTCGCGAAAATTAGGTATGGTTACAGGTTCAGTTCAATTAGAAATAACATAGCTGTTCATCAGATTTTAAATGCATAAACTGCAATGAGAGTCATCCGGCTTACTCTAGGTCTTGTCCAAAATGGGTTAGGGAGAAAGAAATTTAAACTTTAAACATCCAAAATAACATATCTTTCGCGGAAGCACGACGAATCGTTGACTCCCGGACCCCGACTGTAGGTTTGTCCTATGCGACAGCAGCGATGCCGAGAGAAGTTATTTCCGTCACCATACAAACTGACTCCATCCCAGATATATCGAAACCTGTAACTTTCCAGTCATCTGCATCAACATCGAATCCTGTAACTTTCCAGTCATCCGTATCAACAACCTTCGAACATACAGAAAAAAAGACACGTTTCAGGAAGCCCCTTTACCTTCAAAAAATATCCGTAAGACGGAACCTTTGCCTACGGAGTAGACAAGCAAAAATTAAAGCCAAACGATATTTTAAATGCCACCACAATTCAAAAACAAAACTAAAGCGCCAGACGATAATTTTAATTATGAATTTATCCGAAAATATTTCAGTGTGCGATGACATTTGTGAGATAAAGTTTTTGTTACTTTTTGATTACTGGTTTCTTAAAAATAAAGTTTTACTACGTTTTCAAAATATTTTATGTAGTTTTGTTAATAGATTATAGATCTTATTATTAAATACCCATTCTGAAATATTCATTTTAATTAATGGATAGACCCTTATTTCATTGAAAATCGTAAGTGTACGAACACTTTTGGAAGCCACAGTATACACCTCATGGCGTATACTAGGCGAAGGTTTATAGAATATACTTGGGAAACACTTGAGGATGATGTAGAATTTCTACATTTTAAACACGTAATCACTAAACTAGTGGCTAATCATTATCGACTTCCAACATCTTTATGAATATCAAAACTATTCGAAGAACCAGAGCTTTTACATGTTGCAACTGTATTAACTAAAGAGCGAATAATATATATTTCAATCATGGTTGGTTGGGGTTTTATGGCGCAAGGAACAAAATAGGACATGCTGAGCCAAACACATGGTAAAACCCGAAAAAAGCGTATATATAAGTGAGCATTTTTAGATTATAAACTAAAACCGATGATAAAAACATATACACATGACATAGGGTTAAAAACAGTCGAAATATCAAAGAAAAACCCATATAAAATCACAGATATAAAGAATTAAATTTTGTTGGTTTTGAAATGTGATAGAAATAGTCTTACTTAAATAGCAAGGTCCAGAGAGGACATGCTGCGCAAAGCATGTGGTAAAACCCGAAAACCTTTATTTAAGTCAGCAAATTAAAACCATGATCCAATGTAAAACGGTGAAAAATCTAATTTATAAACAGAAATGATGTATATAGTTTATGCAAACAATGATATATAAAGGTGACTAAAACGGTGATATAAAATGTGAAAAGGGGATTCGGTTGTATGGACGAGGATATTTAAGAAGCTTTCGTTGGAATCGCCAAACACTCATGAAGAGTAAAATAAATGCACAGAAAATAAGATAGGCATAATTAGCAAGTGATAAAAAAGGGTGATGAGAAAAAAGAATGATAAAAACAGTGATATGTGCACGGTGATAAAAACCAGTTAAAAAACGCATATGTTCAGGCCAGTCATATATATCATGTTATAAAAGTCATAAAACAGGTGCTAAAGACTATCATATACACTGGTGAAATAAATTAAGAGAATTTCATATTTTATCGAATTTCATGAAAAGAACTGAACTGAATGTAAAACCACTGCTTCTAGACAAAAATGCAAATCTTGTACGTCAAATAAGTAAGCGTACACGTGTGTGTAGGCGGAGCCAGTAGAGAAACAGGCTTTATAAGTTAAGACGCATTTCGTTCGCTAGCATACCTCGGCGAATTACTTGGTGTTATTTTGCAGAAATCGGTTAATTTCAAATTGTAACAGTAAAAATGAGTAACCACCAACGTTTAGATGATGGAATGAGGTGGCGAATGGTGGGGAGGGTAGAAGCAGGACAATCTCAAGTCCAAATTTGGAGAGAGTTCAATTTAACGCCCAGCGTCGTGTGTAACTTATGGAAACAGTTCCAGGATACCGGATCCATCGAGGGAAAGCCTGGGAAGGTCGTCCAAGAGCCACGACGGCCAGAGAAGATCGCCATTTGTCGATTATAGCGAGGCGTAACAGGAGTGCTACAGCTTCTCAGCTCTCTCGTGACTTGTATGCAGCCACAGGAACCCGTGTATCAAGGGTGATTGTTTCCAACAGACTTCATGAGAGAGGGTTCTTTGCAAGAAGACCTGCTGTTTGCATCCCGCTCACTTCTACGAACAGGAGAATCCGTTTATCATGGTTCAGAGAGCATAGAGTTTGGAGTATGGATCAATAGGCGACCGTTCTCTTCCCTGATGAGTCCCGGTTCAGCCTAAACACCGATTCTCGCCGTGCTTTCATATGAGAGAACCAGGGATCCGCTATCTACCCTCCAATGTCCGCGAAATCGACCATTATGGCAGAGGAGGTTTAATGGTCTACGTAGGCATCATGTTGGATGGCCGCACACCACTCCATGTCTTTGAAAGAGGCACTGTGACTGGTGTGAGGTATAGGGATGAGGTCTTGGATCCCTATGATCGCCTTTTCAGTGGTGCCGTTGGTCCTGAGTTCATTTTAATGGACGATAACGCGAGGCCACATAGAGCTCTTCTGGTCGACGAATTTCTAGAGAGTGAGGATATTCGCCAGATGGATTGGCCAGCCAGATCTCCAGAACTTAACCCTAAAGAGCATGTCTGGGACGCTCTGGGGAGGGCAATTACAACTCGCAACCCCTCTCCGAGAACCATCCAGGGAATGAAAACAGCGTTGCTGAACGAGTGGGTTGGTTGGTTGGTTTGTTTGGGTTTATTGGTGCAAGGTCCAGAGAGGACAAGCTGCGCCAAACACATGGTGAACGGTAACAAACATATATAATTGTCATTTATAAGCCAAAAAAACCATAAAATTATGATAAAATTATATATTATATAGATATATATATAGGAAAAGTAAAGATATGGATAAAAACATTCAATGTACATATAGACCATGTAAAACCACAGGTAAAATGTATAAAATTTGAGGTATAAACAAGATAGAAACAGTTTTAGATAAAAAAATTATAAAATATTAAAAATTAGATTAACTGGTAAAAACCAATATGACGTATAAAAGTGAACAGCGCAGGATGTGGATGTTCACCAATTAAATGCAAAAGGGATGGAGATGATGATTTAAAATATTTTACATACAGGTTTGTGAAACTATTACAAGACGTTAAAATATGATAGATGGTTAGAGGGCATTTACAGTGTGCACACATTGGAGCACTCTCACCAAATAGCAAATGCAAGTGCGTCAGTCGAGTATGACCAATCCGTAGACGCGTGAGAATGACGTCACTCTTCCTGTTGGGTAGAGATTGCCAAAGGGAAAGATTAGGTTGGATATTATGCAATTTGTTGTCAATCTGCATATACCAATGCCTTTGCCACTGGTCCCGAAGAAACCTCTTAACCGCGAGTTTGATATCATGATAGGGGAGAGGCAGGTTCATATAAACTCTCGCATTTCTTGCGGCTTTGTCGGCAAGCTCGTTACCCTGAATTCCGACATGAGAAGGCACCCAGCAGAATAGAACAGAGAAACCACGACGTATCATTTCTCCTATCAAATCTAGCACTTGGGAGGCAAGAGCGTGGCTCATGGGGTTCGATTCTAGTGTTTCCAAAACGCTGAGAGAATCTGTATAAATGATGAACCTTTTATGTTGAAGCTGTGAGATATAATCAAGGGCCTCATAAATGGCTCTAAATTCAGCGGTAAAAATCGAGCATGCAGCAGGAAGTTGGTGGCTAACGGTGTGGGATTCACAAACAAAAGCACACCCCACGTGGTCAGCTGAACATGAGCCGTCAGTAAATACAGGTGTGTAAGAGGTGTACTGAGACCTATGTAACGCAAACAGCTGTTGGAATACCTTGTCGGGAGTATCTGATTTTGAGTAACTAGTAAAGATTCGGAGATAGGAGAAATTTTGTAGCTTCCAAGGTGGGGAAGTATATAGTGGAGGACAGAGAATGCAGATTTCATCTAGAGGAGAGTTAACCATCAAACTGCGCATTCGCAAACTAAAATTTGGAATGCAAGACGGACGATGTTGATATAAAGTTTCAAACTCAAAGTTAAGAAGGGACTCATGGAGTGGATGGCACGAACGGGACAGTAAACGGAAATAGAGTATAAGGGATGACTGTTGGCGGATGACATCTAGAGAGGGTTCTCCGCAGTAAGCATACAAGCTTTCGACAGGGGATGTGCGGAAGGCGCCACAGCATATACGCAAAGCGGAGTGATGCACAGTATCTAGTTTCTGGAGGACACTCCGTCGGGCTGAACCATAGATTGCACAACCATAGTCTAGTTTCGATCGGATAACCGCACGGTATATCCGAAGGAGAGAGCAGCGGTCCGCACCCCAGGATGTGTTAGATAAAACCCTCAACAGGTTCAGTGACCGTTCGCACTTCCGACGCAGATATGACACGTGGGGAAGGAAGGTCAGTTTGTTGTCAAAATGGAGACCTAAGAATTTGATTGTGTTGTCGACTGAGAGCCGCGAAGTTCCTAGGAGGATTTCAGGATCCGGGTGCAAACCACGGCGCCGGCAGAAATGCACACAGCGCGTCTTGTCGGCAGAGAAAACGAACCCATTTTCTGCATTCCATTTCTCCATGTGATTGACTGCAGTTTGAAGCTGTCTTTCAACATGACGCATGTCCTGACTTTGGCACGAGATATACAAATCGTCCACATAAAGGAAACCAGTTACGGAGGGTGGTAGTTTGTTTAAAATACCATTTATTTTTAGTGAGAAAAGGGTGACGCTCAACACGCTACCCTGTGGAACTCCTTCTTCTTGTGTATAAACATCGGAAAATTCGTTGCCGACGCGGACTCTGAACTGACGCAACGATAGGAAGTTTTGGATGAAGAGTGGTAGGTGTCCACGAAAATTCAGATTGTGAAGATCCCTAAGTATCCCATACCGCCAAGTGCGGTCGTATGCTCTTTCAACATCGAAGAAAATGGAGACCATATGTTTTCGCTGCAGAAAGGTATTGCGCACTTGGGACTCTAAAGCGATTAGGTTGTCCATCGTGGATCTGCCTTTCCGAAAGCCACTTTGGAAAGGAGAGAGGTAACCATTGGTTTCTAATTCGTGCACCAGGCGAGTGTTCACCATTTTCTCCAGGACCTTGCACAAACAGCTGGTGAGGGCAATAGGGCGATAGTTATTAGTGTTGGTCGCATCTTTACCTGGCTTTGGGAAGGGAACGACTGTAACATTACGCCATGCATTTGGAAAGGTGTTAGATTTCCAAATCCTATTATACAGATACAAAAGGTTACATAAAGATTCCCGTGACAGATGGGACAGCATACAATAAGATACATTATCCGGTCCAGGGGAAGATTTTTTGGTTCCACGAATGCAACGGAGAAGCTCTGTCATGGTAAATGGACTGTTATATTGAAGTTTCCTCCGCGTGTTGAAACGCAAGCGTTGTGATTCGGCACGGCGTTTATACTGTAAAAAGGAGTTCGGATACGCTGTAGCACTGGAAATGGCTGCGAATCGTCGACCAATAGCGTTTGCTATTTCGGCGGCCGTTGCGAGAGTCTCACCGTTTTCGGTCACGCAAGATATGGAATTTTCAGTATAAAGCCCCATTGCTCGTTTGGCTCGCAACCACAGTTCTCTAGAAGGAGTGGAAGTCGAAATATGGGATACATATTTTATCCATGAATCGCGTTGACTGCGGCGACGTGCCCTTCTAGCATTAGCCTTGGCCTGTTTAAAAGCAATGTAATTTGCAGTGTTCGGGTACCTTCGAAAGATGTTCCACAACTTTCTTTGATTTTTCATGGCTGTTTGGCATTCCTCATTCCACCACGGCTTGCGAGTCCTCGGCGGAAATGAAGAGCATTTAGGAATGGAGAGGTCAGCTGCTTGTAAGATAACATTGGTGACATTACGTACAGAGTCCTCAATATTTGCATCCACCATACTCCGTGTGATTGCGGCCCGGGAAGTGAACCTGTCCCAGTCGGCTGCTTCAAAGATGTAACGTCTTGGCCGTGAAACAGGTCCACTGCCATCACTTAAAGTAGTTACAAAAAGTGGAAAGTGGTCACTGTTTCGAAGGTCTTTCCCGACGAAAAATTTCAAAAGGGGTAGGAGGGATGGTGAACAGATAGCAAGGTCTATACTATGGAATGTGCGCGTCGGCTCATGGAAGTAAGTTTCTTCCCCGTTATTCAGAAGGCAGAGACAGTTGTCAGACAGCAACTGTTCTATCTGCCGTCCGCGGTGGTTGGTATCCTTACTTCCCCAGAGCGTGCTATGACCATTGAAGTCACCTATAATGATGAAGGGAGGAGGTAGCTGATTAATCAGATCGTTCAGAATGTTCTGAGCGATTGGCTCATTTGGTGGCAGGTAAATCGTACAAACAGTAATCAAGCGTCTTAGGTGGATTCGTACTGCTACGGCTTGCAAGGTGGTATGCAAGGTGACAACCGTAGAGGGGTACACATGGGAGGTGAGGATGGCTACACCTCCCGAGGCTTTATCTCCTGTATTGTTGTCTTTTCGGACACAGTGGTAGCGACGGATCTTTGAAGTGTCGCTCCACTTTAGGTACGTTTCCTGAAGGGCGACGACTGCAGGGTTGTGTTCAGCCACCAGGGCCTTCACATCAGAACAATTATGACGAAAGCCACGACAGTTCCATGAAATAACTGCCATTATGGCAAGGCAGGAGGAGGAGGGACCAAGTGATCTCTCTCTGCGGGTTGGGATGACATGCAACCTACGGCAGGAGGAGTCGGAGACTCCTCAAACGTTACATCATGGTCCGAATCCTCGGACACATACAATTTTAATGGAGTCTCCTCAGAGAGGAGCTTCCGGAAAGAATGGGGATTTTTTAAAATATGTTTTTCATTTTTGGTTTTCTTAGGAATGCCAATGCATTTCCTAGGAATTGCTACTTTCTTTTTTTTATTCGGATTTGGAGGTATTGGTGTATTGGTGCTAATATGGTACGAACATGACTGCTTAGATTGCTTGTTTTGAGAGGCGGAATGTTGAGGAGACTGTCTGCTTTTAATTCCACGCACAGAAGGGGAAGTAGAAGGTACAGTATTAGATGGAATAGACTCGTCTGTCTGCGTATAAACTGAACACATAATTTTTTTGTTACCGGCAACAGAAGCATATGAGACACCGACTCTGGGGCTCCTAGCTTCTACCTGTTTGCGCGCTTCTAGATATGAAATATTATTGTGAGCCTTGACAGTTTGAATTTCCTTTTCAACAATCCACTTTGGACATGATCGCGAATATGAGGTGTGGTCTCCTTCACAGTTAACACATTTAGCTGGTAAGTTACAAGTTTCTGATGCATGATCACGCTGGCCACAACGTGCACAGACCACGGAACCACGACACGATGCTTTCGAGTGTCCAAATCTTTGGCACTGAAAGCAACGGAGTGGGTTCGGCACGTAAGGTCTGATGGGGCATCGAAGGTATCCAGCTATGAGATATCTTGGTAGTACAGGTGTGTCGAAGGTCAGGATGAGATGCTTCGTGGGAAGTAATTTCCCATCCCGACGGATGTTAATGCGACGAACACCAGACACAAGTTGGTCCTTCAAATGCTCCAAGATTTCCTCTTCGGAAGTATGGAGCAAGTCAGGTTCTGAAATTACACCTCTTGATGAATTTAAATATGCGTGGGGAGCAATCGTTACTGCCATGTTAGCAAGAGCTTCAACTTTTAATAACTGTGCAGCTTGTCCTGCAGTCCTTACTTCTAAAAGTAGGTCTCCTGATCGTATTTTTTTAACAGATTCGAAAGTTCCAATTAATCCATGTAGAGCCTTTTGAATGATGAAAGGCGATACCGTACTAAATGTACCTTCCTTTCGTTTAATTATAAAAAAACGTGAGGTTTTATGAGATGTTTGAAGAGAAGAAAAAGAAGAAGATTTATCCATAAAAAAGGTGGAAAGATTCAGTTCTCGGCGGCACCACCCACCATGGAGCCCAACAAGGGGATGCAGATACCTGCACCAGTGCTAACCGAGAACTATACGCACACGAAACGACCCTGAAGCAGACCTCCACCCTTAACGAGATGCCCAGAAGCCGAAACGATAGCTTGGTTCCTAGCCGAAGACAAAGTCAGCGACCAGCCGATTGATACATTAGGGAACCACTAAGTACCTCCCGTTTACCCGAAGCGGGGGCCGAAGCAGTGTGTTGGGCAACCAAAACTGACCCTCAACTACCAGGATTCCCTTTTCCGGGGACACGGGTCTCCACGCACGGCAAACACGTGGGCAGTTAATCGCCATTAGAAGCTAGAAGCACAGAATGGCTACAGCTTCTGATGAGGAGCCCTCACCTCCGAAGAGGTAACCGCAACGAGGGAGAAAAAAAGGTAAAAGTAGAAGGACGAGAGGAGAAGAAAAGGGAAAGGAGGGAAAGTTCGCTGGGGTACCTCGGGATTGCGACACCCGTGTTTACCTAAAGAAGGTAAACCCCCTGAGGGGGCTGAACGAGTGGGACCAATTGCCACAGGAAATGATAAACTGCCTCATTTCAAGTATGAAATCACGCTGCGAGACCTGTATATCTGTAAGAGGGGACCATACCCCCTATTAACCTATCTATTAACCCATTTTTTGTTTATTCTGCAACCGCTGTTTCATACCTTCTGACTCCAACGAGTGTTACGCACGATCATGCGTGTATTACAATTATTGAATGGTTATTTGTTTTGTATTGTATCAATGTGTGTACTTATCAAATTTCATTAAAATCGGTACAGTAGTTCTAGAGATAATCGACCAGGTCTGCAAATTCTCTTAATTTCTTACACCAGTGTATAATGGACATGTATCTCCTTCCTTCAGTTCATCAAATGATATAACTTAACGCATTATTTATCGTCTGTCTGAACTATCAATATCACAAGAAAAACTAGAAGTGTGATGGCACCATAACCATCATGGATAGAAGAACGGTGTCATCCACCGACTGGAAAATCATGTAGAATGCCCGCTACACTGGAGCATATGCCTCCTGCATTTTAATGAGCTTCCTTTTCACCACATTTTCCAACATATTGACGGTCCAAACTGCAGGACCTAATTATTTTAGTGGGCCAACCGGGCAGCAGCTCATTTGCTGTGAAAAACTCCCTGTGGTTGATTATGAACCCATAGATTGTTCGATTCTTGAAATAGGCAGAGATTTGTTGAGTAAAGACCAACAGTTGGACATTTCAAATGCAATCACCTTCGGAAATTGTCCAGAAGACTTGGCAAATAGGGATCCTGGTCCTTTGTCCCATTCCAGATGGCTAACTGCGGCCAACCGAGTCCTTAGGTTGTATATAAGTTCATCAGATCCATCCGGAAACTTAAAAGAAATAGTTACCTTCATCTTGAAATCATATATGCCATAAAAAAGAGCAAATATTTTACTGACGGATCAAAACATTGAGAAGCTTAACCACTAGTTTGACAAGAAGAAACGTCTTAAGTATGGTTCATAAGATTTTTGATCCACTTAGAATTTTGTGCCCCGCAACATTGATTCCCAAGTTATTTATCCAGAAAAGTTGGAACTTGAAAATTGGTTGGGACACAGGCCTGCCCGAAGACTATGAAAAAGAATTCGCTTCCTGGCTTCGTGATTTGCTTCTTTTATCAGAAATGAAAATTCCTAGGTGCCTAAATATAGATGAACTTGTTGTTATGAGTTTGCATATCTTTTGCGATGCTAGCAAGTGCGCTTACAGTGCTGTGATATTTCTTAGAAAAGCTGTAGGTGATGATATTTCAGTGACATTTGTTTCTGCGAATAGTCGAGTGGCTCCCCTTCGTAAAACCACAATTCCAAGATTAGAGTAATTAGCTTGTTGCATAGGAGCACGTCTTTCCTCTGTTGTGATAAAAGTTTTGGATCTTGAAGGAATTCCCATTTTCTACTGGTCTGACTCTTCAACAGCACTATTTTGGATAGAAAAGGATGAAAATTGGGGTGTGTTTGTGAAGAATCGAGTTAAAGAAATCAGATCATTAACATCGAATGGAAATTGGAGGTACGTCCCTGGAAACTTTAATGCTGCAGACTTGCCATCCCGAGGTTGTTCAATAAGTGCATTAGTTAAATCCAGATGGTTGAAGGGGCCAGAATGGTTGAAGAAAAGAGAAGAGGAATGGCCCACATCAGAAGTTGTCCTGAACTACGAAGAGATTCAGAAAGAAAAAAGAAAAACTGTTGCTTCAAATTTGACTGCAACCAAAGAAAAATGGTACTTGAAATATTTTTCAAGCTATTTTAAGATAATAAGAATGATTTCATGGATTCTTAGATTTGTGAGGAACTGTCGTCAACCGTAGGGAAAGTTTAAGAGAAGTTTGACAGTTCAAGAAATCAACCTAGCTGAAAAGAAGCTATTGAAAATAATTCAAGATGAATCGTTTAATGAAGAAAACAGTTTGAAAGGTCTTCTAACATTTATCGACCAAGATGGACTCTATAGATTGATCCAAACCATGAAGTTACTACGGAGAGTTCTTGGAAAAGCATGTTTGACGTTTGAAGAGATGTCAACGATTCTTTGTGATGCAGAGTCAGTCATAAACGATATCGTTCAAAACGATATCGTTTTTGTTGGACAGGACAATCAAAAGAGATCAGATTGGCCAATTGGTCGTGTGATTGCTACTTATCCAGGAAAAGACAATCAAGTACGAGCTGTAAAAGTGAAAACGAAGGCTGGAGAGTTGACCAGGCCAGTAAAAAGACTTTACCCTCTTGAACTTTCTTCATTAACTTGAACTCAATGTAGATATTTAATGTTCATTTTAGTATTAGTGAAATTTGCATTTTGAAACTGAATTTTAAGTTCGTTCCATTGTATTGTTTTCACTGTTTAGTATTTTTTTTCTTCCCTCATTTTTTTCTTTATTAATTAAACCTTTAAGTTTAATCATTCTGTTTCTTTATTTCCTTTTGCATACTTAAGCAATTAATTTTGATTTATTGTTAGATTTAAAGCTGGAGATAGTTAGTAGAGTTAGCTTAGATTTGTGATAATTTCTAAAGTGATTGTTTTGATTTTCTTTGTAAAACTTAAAAATCAAAAGGTGGGAGGATGTCGCCGCAACAAGATCTGCAGTTTAGTTGAGTGGAGTGGCAACGCCGATTTTTGACTTCGAGACAAGCACAGTTGAGCGCCGAGAGCCACATTGTTCAGACGTGTGTCTCGGTTTGAGATTTACGACTACGTGTGAAATAAAGTCTATTAAAAGGATTACAAAAAACTCATTTTTAACGACGTATGCTCCAACCCTCTTAGGCCAAAGCAGGCAGCGGCTAATATGTGCTTAAACTCTTCAATGAATCGATGTAATGTACTTTCGTCTGGAACCGAAGTGGTTGGTTGGTTGGTTGGTTTGGGTTTATTGGCGCAAGGTCCAGATATGGACAAGCTGCGCCAAACACATGGTAAACACCCGAAGAAAAAGTAAGATGTTATACATATTATTTGAATATTTTTAGACCAAACAAAAAACCCTGATAAAAGAGATATAGTAGTCTACAAGTTATATTTAACGGGAAAACAGGCATAAAAAACAAAGTTGCGCAGTATTTTATAAAATACAATAAAAGGACAAAGTGTTAAATTTACTAAAAACAACGAACACATGTAAAAAGGTGAAGACTATTAAAGACAGCAGTATTAAAAACCATGATATGCAAGATGAAAAAGAGCAATATCCAATAAACCAGACACTAAATGTGGCGGATGCAAGAAAAAAAGGTGATGAGAAAAAAGAAAGTAAAAACAGTGAAAAGAAGACGGTAATAAAATCTTGCAGTACCAAGTTAGTAGATTTTATGGACAGTCATATATATCAGGTGATAATAAAAAATAAATAGCCGTATAAAATAGGTAATATAAACATTCATATAAAACAGGTAAAAGACAGAGGCGTATAAAATGATAGTGATAACTCCAAATACTAAAACTGCCGTATAGTACAGGCATAAAAGAACAGTCATGCAAAAGTAGAAGATAACAGTGATATAGAACAAAATGGTTTAAATCTCGGAATAGCAATTTAAAAAGAACAAGGAAAAACGAGTGAAACTGATAAAAGTCAAAACTTCTGGACAGGGAAACCCCCATCCAGGTTAAGGTCACGTTCTTGATGAAGACAAAGCAAAAGGGGGAGAGACCGAGTGACCAAGTTGAGTGGTAGAAGATAGAATGTCATTACATTCTATCTCATCGGTATCTGAGATACCGGATGCGTAAATCTCAAGCATGTCTTGGGAAGTTGCTTGAAACTTAATATCTTTTAAATATTTAGGTTCTTTCGATTTGTTTGTTAAGGCTGGTGTATTACGTTCAACAACTATTTTGGTTTTCCTATTTTTTATGTATTTTACTGGTGGTAGAGCACGAATAGTTCTATTTCTGTTAGGTTCTATTACAATATATTCAGATGTACGTGCTGCTTTGTTTTTTTTCGACGAGGAATCGGATTGTTTAACACTGTGTGGGTTGGGAGGAAAAGGTTGATCAGGTGAGATATTATAGTTGGAGATATTACGTTTTGAATCTGTTTTCTGGCGAGCGGAAGGTGAGGAAGGTTGTTGAACATTTTTACTTGATCCTGAAGCTGCAGTGTTAGACGAAGGTTCAGTCCGATGAGTTTCAGTCTGGGTACTAACAGTTTTACAAACTTTTTTAACTACTGATGAGTACGATAGGCCAGCCTTTGGGGGTTTTAGAGTCAATCAGTTTCCTTGCATCCGCATATGACATTTTTTGTGTTACTTTCAGAGTCTGAATTTCTTTTTTCTTTATCCAATTTGGACAAGCACGAGAATAAGCTACGTGATCTCCTCGGCAGTTTACACATCGGGGGGATAATTCGCAATTTTCACTGTCGTGGCCAACTTCTGCGCAACGGGAGCAGGTAATGGACCCACGACAAGAAACTTCCGAATGTCCAAAGCGTTGGCATTGGAAGCATCTCCGCGGATTCGTAATGTACGGCCGTACTGGAGCTCGGATCCACGCCATCTTTACACAATTTGGGAGTTCCGGCGTTTCAAACGTCAAGACTAGGTGTTTAGTGGGAAGCGTCTTCCCGTCTCGACGTATAGTGATGCGTCTGACAGCACATACACTTTGTTCCTGGAGGTTTTCCAGGATCTCATCTTCTGGAGTGTCTATAAAATGAGGCTCTGAAATTACACTGCGTGAAGAGTTAAGGAAACTGTGAGCGGAAATAATAACAGATAAGTGTTCTAGAGAGGTACAGGCAGAAAGAAGAGCAGCTTGTTTGTTCGAAGAGACCTCGACTAAAAGATCCCCAGAACGCAATCTTTTTATAGATTTAACTTCACTAATTGCTGACAGCATGGATTTGTGAATTACGAATGGAGAAACTTTGTTAAATGTACCTTCTTTTCGTTTTATTATAAAAAATCGAGCAGTAACGTAAGAGGTCTGTTCTTTCGTTCTACGTGGTGACTTATCCCTCACCGTGGGATTTTCCTTAAAAGTATCCATAAAAAGGACCGGATATTCAGACCTGACGGCACCACCCACCATGGAGCCCAACAAGGGTATGTAGGTTCCTACACCAGTGCTAGCCAGGTCTATACACACACTGACCACAAGCGGTCCGATAGCTTGAACCCTGAGCAGGTGACAGAAGTCTAACCCACCAGCCGATTGATACTCAGGGGAACACAGAGTACCTCCCGTTTACCCGAAGCGGTGGCCGAAGCAGTGTGTTGGGCAACCAAAACTGACCCTCAACTACCAGGATTCCCTTTTCCGTAGACACGGGTCTCCACGCACGGCAAACACGTGGGCAGTTTAAACGCCATTAGATGCTAGAAACAACAGACTGGAAACAGCATCTGAAGGGGAGCCCTCACCTCCGAAGAGGCAACCGCAACGAGGTAGGAGAAAAAGGCAAAAGGAGAAGAATGAGGGGAGAGGAAAAAGGAAAGGAGAGATAGTTCGCTGGGGTACCTCTGGATTGCGACACCCGTGTTTACCTAAAGGTAAACCCCCTGAGGGGCTGGAACCGAAGTGACACAATTATCAACATAGAAGGCTTTCATTAATCTAGTGACAGTTTCTGGAAAGTCCACCAAGTTCTTTTCTAGATGATGATTCAGCACAGTTCCTAGTAGGAAAGGGCTACAATTTAAGTCAAATACTACACGCTTGTATCTTAAAACTTTGACATTTTTCTTCTCGAAATCCTTCCACCAAAGAAATCTTAAGAATTCACAATCATGATTGAACACCGATATCTCAAGAAATGCTCTTTTTATGTCGGACACAACACCTATTTTTTCTTTTCGAAATCTCAGTAAGATATATCATCCCTAGATATGTCACCTCTATCTCTTGGTTCAGAAAAAGAGAAACATATTTCGTTCCATACTTTTGTCGAGATAGTGGCTTGGTTTACTGTACAGGGTGGCTAATAAATACTGTAACACTCCAAAAAATAAGAGTTAATTTTAATCGTTTGGAAAAACAATTTATCTATCTATTTGTGTGATTGGCAACTTTTTGTAAACGCAGACGATTTTTGTTTAAAGTAAAACATGTAGAATATTTTTAAAGATGGAAGCCAAAAGGTTAATGGTTAAACAGCTTTTTGATCGCGGATTTTCTGCAGGTAAAATATTTAAACAATTAAAATGCCTTGGTTTTAACAGGACGTTTATATATAGGACTATAAATCGATTATTGGATACCAATAGCTGTAAAGATCGACCAAGGTCCGGTGGTCCACGCACTGTTAGTACAAAAGAACGTATCAAAAGAATTCGTGAAAAGATACGAAGAAATCCACAACGTTCTGCAAATAAAATGGCTGCAGAAGAGAACATCAGTCGCAGAACTATGCAACTTATCATAAATGAAGACCTGGGTTTTCGCCCTTATCGCAAAAGAAAAGTTCAAGGTTTGACTACTGCACAAATAGTAAAAAGGTTACAAAGATGTAAGAAATTGCTGAACCGGCACGGTAGCAAAAGTGTTGAAAAAATAATTTTCTCTGATGAGAAGCTGTTTTGTACAGAACAAAGTTATAATGCTAAAAATGATGTTGTATATTCAGCAACCTTCGAGGATATACCTGAAAATCTTCGAACTGTTAAACGCTTTCAGAACAAGAATTCTGTTATGGTTTGGGCTGCAGTGTCACACAATGGAAAACTGCTTCTGAAATTCATCGATAAAGGGGTAAAAATCAATGCTGAATATTACAAACAGGAAGTATTGGCTACACGTTTATTACTACATGCTAACAGATTGTATCCCAAAAAGAATTGGATATTTCAGCAAGATTCTGCACCGTTCCACCGATCCAAAACAACACAGGAATGGCTCCATGCCAATTGCCCGAAGTTTATCAGGCAAGAAGATTGGCCACCTTCTTCACCAGATCTAAATCCTTTAGATTATTGCATTTGGGGGATTTTAGAGTCTAAAGTTAATGCTAAGCAGCACAGAAGTTTGGACTCCATCAAAGCTTCCATACGGAGTGAATGGGACAAATTACCTCATAAAATGATTCGTGCCGCAATAGGACAGTGGCGTAAGAGATTATCTTTAGTAATCGATAAAGATGGCGGTCGATTCGAGTAAAATTATTTCATGGTAAACTTTCATGTATAATGTTCATAATATTGTTGTATTTTCCATTTTCTATTTCATCTGTGTGTAATTAAATGATTCGATATTTGTCACAGTATTTATTAGCCACCCTGTAGCAACGTCTCTGGATGGATGGAGGATTTTAATATACAGTATGACGTGAACGAGTGGAGGCTCTTTATTGACTTCTCAAAAAGAATCCTCAAAGCAGTGTTTCTGCCTAATGGCATCAAGTATGCTTCACTGCCATTAGGACATGCTGTGTACCTGAAAGAATCTTAAGAGAATTTAGCTTTGATTCTCACCCATTTGAAATATAAAGAACATGAATGGATGATATGCGGCGATCTAAAAGTGCTTTCCCTGCTTCTTGGGCAACTAGCAGGAAACACCAAGTACCCTTGCTTCTTGTGCGGATGGGATAGTCGGGATAAAACAAATCATTGGATCAAAAAGGAGTGGCTGCAAAGAAAAACATTAACACCTGGAAACAAAAATGTAGCAAAGGAAAGTTTGGTTGATCCCAGGAAAGTCCTGTTGCCTCCACTTCACATCAAGGTTGGCTTGATGAAACAATTTGTTAAAGCTCTATCAAAAGAAGGAGAGTGCTTTAAATACCTAGGCAACAATTTTCCAGGACTGTCGGAAGCAAAAATAAAGGAAAGTGTTTTCGTAGGTCCAGATATTCGGAAACTTTTGAAAGACGAAATGTTTGAAAGTAAAATGCTTTCGAGGGATAAAGAGGCCTGGAGAGCTTTCAAGGAAGTCATCACAAAATTCCTCGGGAACGTTAAGGAACCCAACTATAAATCTATCGTGGAAAACATTCTAATGAAATTCAAAGACTTGGGTTGTTCAATGAGTTTGAAAGTGCATTTTTTTAATTCGCATTTGGACTACTTTCCCTTTTTGGTTCAGTTAGTGATCTTGGTGCAATTAGTGAAGAACAGGGTTAAAGATTTCACCAAGATATCAAAGAGATGAAGCGTAGATACCAGGGTAGATGAAAAATCCGTATGATGGGGACTACTGTTGGATGCTACACAGAGAAGTCCCGCGTACTGACTACAACAGACTAAGTGCCAAAACGAGCTTTCAAGGAAAAAGGAAAAGAAAGCATTAAGGATATATGAACCCAGGATGTATTAAACAAAGGTAACCATTAAATGTTCTAATTTATATACTTTCTAATTAATATATATAATTAGCAAATCATTTCAAATTGTTTGATATATTGATTCATTCGTAAATAAAACATTTAAAAATATTTTGAAAAGACCTTCTCCCCAGAATATGTACAGTAGGCTTTCTTGTCCATATATTCAAGCCCATTTTGTGAAAAATCCTTACGTGATTCAGAAAAATGGATGTCATATTTGAAATCAGCACACCAAATAATATAAAATTCAGTCATTACATTGCAAACACTTTTCTATGACTCAAATTTTGCAGGCCTGTGTTATTTCCGTATACTCTCTCACTCTAAACACCCTCAACAGAACCTTCTGCTTGATAGCCAGTTAGATTGCTACTATACGAATCGCCCTTCCTGTATCCCATCGTTTGGTATACGGATGAGAAATCTACTGAGAGATTCTGAGATCGAGGGAGTTGATGTTATGAATAGCCCCCTCTGGGGGCTTGGCGGTCTCTTTCTTTCTCTTTTATCAATCCTTTTGTAGATGTGGGCAAATCTAACACCAGCAGTGTGGTGTATCGCCAGCAGCGCACCGTGAAAGTTATTCATACTATTTAGATGTCTACACCGACGGATCAAAAGCGTACGATCATGTTGGCTGCGCTTATGTCCTCTCTGGACCTTAACCCTCAGGGGGTTTACCTTCTTTAGGTAAACACGGGTGTCGCAATCCCGGGGTATCCCAGCAAACTCTCTCCTTCCCTCTTTTCCTCTCCTCTCTTCCTTTACTTTTTTCTTTCTTTTCTCCCTCGGTGTGGTTCCTTTTCGGAGGCGAGAGCACTCCATTAAAAGCTATTGCCGTTCTGTTGCTTCTTGCTTCTAACGGGGTTTTATCACCCACGTGTTTGCCGTGCGTAGGGACCCGTGTCCCTGGAAAAGGGAATCCTGGCAGTTGAGGGACAGTTTTGGTATCCCAACACACTGCTTTGGCCCCCGCTTCAAGTAAACGGGAGGTACTTAGTGGTTCCCTACAGCAGGGGTGGCCAACAAGTCGATCGCGAAGCCAATTTTGGTAGATCGCTTGCGAAATCTTAACTTAGAAACCGATTAGACTACGTGATAAATAGAGCAATAATTTAGGACCCTAGTTAGGGCGGCAGTAAGGTTTCTGTTTACACTGCACTAGACCGAGACAGTAATTCAGTCTGAGACCGAACGCATACCATGGCACCCGTGTTTTCCAAGCATAAGAAAATTGCCATTTATATACGCCTAATTATGATTCCTTGGTTAGGGACATGCAAACTCAGTCTTCCCATTAATGTTAACGTAATAAATTCTAAATCTGTCTTTATCTGTAGCTAATTTGAACTAATATAGTCAATAATTACTCATGTGGTTTAATTCCCCTGGACGTAACTTTTTTGGCCCGTTATGTATGTTGTTTTTCACGTAGATAGATACGTATCTCTGAACATATATTTTGCTTATATACCCTTAGCCCGCGAGAGTGCACCTTGTAATGAAACACAGTGTATAAACATAGTATTATTTCACACCTCCCCCTCCCCACTCAGACTACGCCTATGACAACAAGTCGATCGCGACACATTTTTAAGATAAAAAGTAGATCTTATGTACACAAAAGTTAGCTACCCCTGCCCGGATGGTCGTTGACTTTTGTCTTCGGCTAGGAACTAAGCAATTGTTCCGATTTCTGGACATCTCGTTAAGGGTGGAGGTCGTTTCAGGGTCGTTTCGTTCGCGTATAGTTCTCGGTTAGCACTGGTGCACATATGTGCATCCCCATGTTTGGTGCAGCCGGAAATTGAATTTTAATCCCCTTTATATGGATTCTTTTTTTCAAAACCCCACCATGAGGGATAAATTACCAGTGTCGCATGTACAGACGAATTTAAAGTATTTAAAATTTTTCATAATCAAGCGTAAAGATAGTACATTTAATAATGTTTCTCCTTTTCTTTTACATAAAACTTTACAATCCGTAGTAGGTGAAGCAAATAAAAAGTCCATAAAAAAAACTTCGATCTGGAGACCTGTTGGTTGAGGTATCATCACCGCAACAAGCAGCTCTAACTTCTACCTGTCAGACTCTTGGTCAAATTCCTGTCGTCGTTTCAGCTCATACTTCTTTGAACACGTCACGTGGCGTAGTCTCCGAAAATCTTTTCTTAGACACTCCTGAGGACGAAATCCTAGAAAATCTCAGCGACTAGCGTGTATCAGCAGTGAGACGTATCACTATCATCGAGCTGAAATAAGGGTAGAGAGAGCATTAGCAACCCTTGGCCAAGTAATACATGAAGTCACGTGACTTCGGGACTCCCCTACGCGCAGCAATTCCCGCGCGTAGGGGAGTCCCGAAGTTATTCTTTGTTTTACCAAAAATATACATTAATTACGTATATTATTTTACATAGGTATACGTACATTAAAATATTTTGCCTCTCAAAAGGGTTACAATTGCATTAAGAATAATGTCTTTTGCTTTGATTTTAATGTATATTTTTGGTAAAACAAAGAATAATTTGACATATGAAGTCATGACATTTTGCAGTAAAAATGGATTTTCTGCCCATGTAAATAATGTATTGTGTTGAAATATTTTTTTAAGTATATTATTTTACATAGGTATACGTACATTAAAATATTTTGCCTCTCAAAAGGGTTACAATTGCATTAAGAATAAAATGAACTTCAGCAATTAGCAATGTGCGAACTTTCTACCTTGGCGATAAATATTTACGCCAAGGAAACAAAATACATGCTTGTTTACCGCCATGCACATTCTTTTATCTAGTACATGTTTATTGTTTTAACATATAACGTTATGAGATTATTTATAACATTTAGAAAATTTATTTATTTCTATATTTATAATTGCCATTATATCCCTCTGAGAAATATTCTTCCATAGTTATCAAAATAAATGTAAAATATTAATAACATACGTCCGTAAAAAGGGGTTTTGGGGAAAACTGTAGTAGATTCATTTATTTTGTTACACTATCTTTTTAATTTTTGTATATATAAATTAAAAAATACATATTCGTGAAAATTATTAAAAAATTGAATAGTTAGGACACAATATATATATAAAAAATCTGTATAAAAAACAGAGCTGTTAAAATATTATGTAAAAATATAATTTTGCGTTTATGAAACTCCTTAAATTAACCTATAATAAGTGTAATACACTGCTGGCCACTGTAAATGCAACACCCTGAAGGAAACATGCAAATAACATGAAATTTACAACATGCATTAGCGGAGGTGAGATATGCAAATGATTAGAATTTCAGCGCAGACGCACATCACGCGCGCCTGTGGCGCCACTTCAAAGCGCTATTTAAGGCTTGGAGATTTCGACGATTTCAAGTTCGGCAATTGTGTTTTTCTTGTGGTTTTTTCAAAAAAACTATCAATTATGCCTCGTCGAAAACAGCGATCATCTTTTGATCAAGTATCCGAGTTCGACAGAGGAAGGATAGTGGCCTACCGAGATTGTGGATTATCTTTCAGGGAAATCGGTAGTCGTGTTGGACGAAACCAAACAACTGTAATGCGGATATGTGATCGTTGGATGCAGGAGGGTACGACGGACCGGCGTGTTCGATCGCATCCACCTCAGCGCACCACTTCACGTGATGACAGGCAAATTGTGCGCATGGCAGTGACGGATCGCTCAGTCACATCACGAACCATAGCACAGCACATGCAGTCTGTAACGCATCATCCAGTGTCTGCGCGTACCATTCGACACCGTTTACAGCAGAGTGGTCTGTCCGCAAGACGTCCATTGCTTTGTCTACCCTTGACGCAGAACCACAGACGTCTCCGCCGCCAATGGTGCGAGGACAGAAGGATGTGGACGGCAGAATGGAATGAAATTGTCTTTACTGACGAGTCACGCTTCTGTCTGCAACACCACGATGGTCGCATTCGAGTCTGGAGACACCGTGAAGAGAGGATGCTGAACAGCTGCGTTATGCACCGCCACACTGGTCCTGCACCGGGTATTATGGTATGGGGCGGTATTGGATATCACTCTCGCACACCTCTAGTACGCATTGCCGGTACTTTAAACAGCCAGCGCTACATCTCCGAGGTGTTGGAGCCAGTTGTCCTTCCTTACCTTCAGGGCTTGCCCACAGCCATATTTCAACAGGATAATGCGCGACCACACGTGGCACGCATTGTCCAACGGTCTTCGTCAATCGCCAGATTGAATTGCTTCCCTGGCCGCCTCGCTCTCCGGATCTTTCGCCGATAGAAAACATGTGGTCCATGGTTGCTCTACGATTGACCCAGATTCCATCCCCAGCTGCCACAGCAGATTAATTTTGGCAACGTGTGGAAGCTGCTTGGTCTGCTGTACCCCAAGAACTCATCCAAAGTCTCTTTGAATCAATGCCGAGGCGTGTGGCAGCGGTGATCTCCAACAATGGCGGCTACTCTGGCTACTGATTTTGGCAGGAACCACACTTCACAGAAGTCTATAAATTTAATCATTTGATACTTGGTCAACATGTCATCTAGAAAATAAATTTTGTTGTGATATCTCTTGTCTTTCTTGGTGTTGCAATTTGGGTGGCCAGCAGTGTAAAAATGTAGTATAACGTCATTAATTCACGTAACGCAAATTAAAACTTTGTTAAAAACAAGTAATTGTAAAATTTTTCTACATTTATGCTGTTTTTAAACAAAGTTTTAATTTCCGTTATCTACTTTTAACACTAGTTTGTTGTGTTTCTTTATATATCATTTACTTAGTTTTCATGTGATTAATAGATTTATTACAATATTAGGTAATCCCTATCTCATTTATTAGTTTTCCGAAAAATGAAGAAAGAAGGAAGTTGTGGGAAACACAGCTGAAAAGAGAAAATTTCAAAGCAACAAATGTTTCGAAATTATGTTTTAAGCATTTTAAGCCTGAGTGTTTCGATAGAGCTAAATTTGGAGGAACTTGGTTTAAAGCAGATATAGTGCCTACAATTTTCTCTTTTACATCGCATCTGCAAAAGCAGACAATTGAGAGAAAGTCTTCTAAATCAAAATGGGTGCCAAACGAGATCTCCAGTAATGAGCCAGGTATATATTTTGTTCAATTTCCTAATTAATAAATAAATTGTGTAATCCTTTTTCAAAATACGTTCGGTTTTCATCTTAATCGTGTATCTCCTTTAAAACTTTATGAGACGCTGACGAGTGTCCTGAAGTAGGGGACTCGTAAAGTAAACAGAAAATATGTTCTGAAACATCCTTTCTCTAATAAACAGTTTTCTATATTTTTTCCACAAAACTTCAGTAAATTTTCTTCGTTTTTAGGTACTTCTTCAAATGTTGGTAAAGCTTTAAAAAGAAAATTTTATTTGGGAGATTACACCGAAGATGATCTTACATCCCCCAACAAAGGCCAAGAAAGTTTTAACCCAGGCAAATAACAGTGTCCTTGAGTATAGAAAAAAAAATCAAAAATTTAAAGCAGAGAGGTGAGAGGATGAAAAAGAAAATTACATCTCTGAAAGAGATTTTAGGCGAGATAAAGAAGAAGTCATTGATTTCAGATTCGGCTTCTAAGGTGCTATAAGTAAGTAACTTTGCTACTACATAACAAGCCCCCAAACTGGAGCTGAAAATAGATAAAAGAGGCAAAAAAAATCTTTGTAATAAACTACATAACTGTAGGAAAACAGCTGTACAACTGTTTCAAAAACGTTTTAGCTGCTTTCTTCGTCGGGAGGAAAACAAGCGAACAACACCTCGCAAGACACCCATGCTGCGCTGTTCATGCGTTTTGCTCCCCACAAAGATGGCTAGTAAGGAGCTTTTGAAAAACCTGCAGGCCTATTTTTTACACTTATAGAGTTTATTACCATTTTTTAATTGATTAAGTTTGAAATTATTCATTTTTTCAGCTTTCTCTTCCGGAATCTGCAGTGGAATTGCTAAAAAGAATTGAAAACGGGCAAAGTAAGGAAAGATATCCTCCACAGTTACGTGCATTTGCTTTAACACTGCACTTTTATTCAGCAAAAGCGTATAATTACGTTAGAAAGACATTCCGCTCAAACCTGCCTCATCCTTCGACATTGCGAAAATGGTATCAATGAATAGACGGTTCTCCCGGATTCACAGCTGAACCATTTTCTTCTTTGTCTGCCAAAGCTGCGGAAGCGAAAAAAATAAATAAAAGCGTTATATGTGGGTTAATTATCGATGAGATATCGATAAGATCTCATATAGAATGGGATAATGGCAGGTATTTGGGACATGTGGACTTAGGCATGTGCATTGATGATGATGAAATGCCTCATGCAAAAGAAGCATTGACATTCCATGGTCAATTCCCTGAATGGGAATTGGAAAATACCCATTGCATACTTTTTCTAATCAATGGGTTAAATTCTACAGAAAGGGCTAACTTAATAAAAGTTACCTTATGCCGGTTACACGACACTGGTATTAAAATAGTTTCGTTAACTTTTGATGGGCTAAGTGCAAATATAGCCACTGTAAATAATCTTGGAGCCAACATTAATGCCGACAATCTCAAAAATACTTTTCCGCATCCTGTAACTAAGGAAGACATATGTGTGATGTTACATGTATGCCACATGCTAAAATTAGTTCGGAACACTTTGGTAAGTAAAGGTTCAATTTATGACGAAAATGGGGGATGATTGATTGGCATTATATTGTTAATTTGTTAAGCCATCAAGAAAAATACCGACTTCATGCTGCAAATAAATTGCGTAGACGCCATATCGAATGGCATAGGGAAAAATTGAAAGTTAAACTGGCAGCTCAAGTTTTAAGTTTAAGTGTTGCCAATTCATTGGATTATTTATGCCATGACCTGAAACTTCCTGAATTTCAAAACGTTTCATCCACTGTAAATTTTATCAAAATTTTTAATAATTTATTTGATATTTTAAATTAAAAAAATTTATTAAGTAAAGGCTTTAAATCCGCGTTTAAATCAACCAATCGAAATTCTTTTTTTAATTTCTTAAATAAAGCTGATGTATATATAAAAGGACTTAGAGTTTCAGCTTATGGCGATTCTATTCTCTGTAGCAACAGGAAAATGGGATTTTTAGGATTTCTAACCTGTATTAAAAGCGTACAATTTCTATATAATAATCTCTGCGGGGTGAGGGGGACTTGTCCTATTATGAAATTTTTATTAACATATAAGCTTTCCCAGGACCACCTTGAAATGTTTTTTAGTGCAATAGAAGTAAAAGTGGTCACAACAATAACCCTACTGCTAAGCAGTTCAAAGCTGCATATGTACGACTTCTGTGCCATCATGAGATAATGACATCTGACAATGCTAACTGTATTATTCTGGATGACACGCACATTTTAAATGTTTCTTCTGCAAAGAATAAATACGTGTCTCAGATTAATTACATTTATGATGATGATACTGATGATGATAACTCTTCAGTTGTCACAAACGGTGCAGAAGTCCATATGTACTTAAAATACTATCCAAGAAAAATAAATGATTACATTTCTGATGTAGTAGGTTATATTTCTGGGTTTGTAATTAAAAAGTTAGAAAAAAAATTAAATGTTCAGAATGCGTGTCAGCTTTAAAAAACAGATCATGCTTTCAGGAAAGCCTTCTTATACAACGAAAAGATAGGGGGGGGATTAATTAGTCCAGCTGCTGATGTTGTAAAAATTTGTAGAACTGGAGAGAGGTATTTTAGAATGGCACAGGCTGCTGGAAAATTAAAAAAAAAAAACAGAATATAATGCATAAACTCCTCATTCAAACATGCCAAGAAATTTGTAGTACAATCTTTGATTCATTAAATAAACATTCTCTAGAACATTCGCCACTTGAAAATCACAGATTAACTTATATAAAAGCTGTCTTGCTTGAATATTTTAAAATAAGGTTTTATCACGTGAGAAAACAGATGACAGAAAAACTTCAACAGAATAAAGTCCGTAGCATCAATAATAAAACTACTTTATTTAAGGGTCATTAATATTTTATAAATTAGTATGCAAATGAAGTTCCAACGTTGAAAATTAACTTCGTCTGAAGAGTGAAGTCTAAAAAGAAACATATAAGTTAAACAAACGCAACAGAAAGTGTCAAATGTCATTAAGTTTACTTTGTTGAAAATAATATAATTTAACTATTAAATTATTTGTGAATATTATTTAAAATTTTGTTTTATCATAAAGAATTTTATTTTATTCAGTTATATTTCTGAGCTTAAAATACACATATCTCTCTATAACACAATTTTTATTGTAAATATTACATATGAATCCTAAATTGATGAAAATGATTATTTTAAGTGTTATAAATATGATTGTAAAATGACACTATACCTGTCATATATAAAAATATATATGACAGGTTTTGGAAGTCCTTTTTTTGTAATTTCAAGTTAAATTTTACTCGTATAAAAGAAATTTATTGCCATGATTGTATGGATCACATGTAAAGAAATTAATGTAATGCTAAGACTAAGCATAAGTAATTGTGAATAAGCATTCCAAATAGAATAAATTTATTTTGGGCTTATAAAAGAGAGACATTTATATGCATTTTATTCACCTCTTATGTCTGTGTTTGAAATATTGGAAATATTGTAGTAATTTTCTGCTTTAAATTTTGTGAATCTAATGGAAACATACTTCATGAGATTATTACAATTTTTAAGGAGCGCACAAACATTGATTTGGTTATTTTTAACTAACAGTCTATCTACTTTTTAATTTCAAAATAACAATATTTTTTACTATTTAATAGTCTGTTTTGTTTGAAATTAGTTAATATTTGTTATATTTATTTATTTAATGTGTATATATCTTAGGATAAATATGTGTATGCGTCTTAAGTAAATCAGTAAATTGGAAAATTATATAAATCTTCGAAAAATGTAATATTGTATCTTATTTCAAGAAAATGTTCAGCAAATCAAATGATTGTTGTTCACTTTGATTTGCGTCGTTTATTTTGAATATTATCAATGTATGGTAATGTAACGATAATGCATATGTTTATGATAGCTGCATTAGAATTCATCGTCAATGAATAAAATTGATATATTTGTGCAAAATCATTTTATAATTATTTCATATTTAACGAACTTCATATTTTTGGATAATTGGGAATATCAGAGATTTAGAACTTACAATTCATTTTGAAGCATTAATATCAAGTATCCACAATCTTTAACTATAAAATTAATGCTTTTTTTTAAATATTGCTGATGATTTGATTAATTGAATAGGAATCAATTAAAAACGTATTGAAACGAAAATTAATATCGAATGACTTAAGAAATATTGAGTACTTTAAAGCCACTAGCGCGTGAAAAGAAATATTTTATAACGCCAAATTATGCGATAACGAGCCAAATCTGGTTGGTTGGTTGGTTATTTGGGGTTTAGTGGCGCAAGGTCCAAAGAGGACAAGCTGCGCCAAACACTCGTTAAGAAAAAAAGAAATTTGCATAGAAGATTAAGAAAAACAGACAAAACAAAGAACAGAGGTATAAAAAGGTGACAAGAACTAAGAAGGTAAAAACGATGAAAGGTAGACGATGACAAGAACAGCCATATATAGGTGCTAAAAAGGTCATATATAGCAGGTAATTAAAAGAACTGTGATTAAACACAATGGTATATGACAAAAGTAAAAAGTCATCCATAAAATAATTATCGGGCAATAAAACAGTCACATATAGCAAGTACAAAACCAATCGAATATCGCACGTGATAAAACAGTCGTATAAAACAGGTAATAAAAAATACCTTTATAAAATAGTAGAGTAGCAGTGAAAAGAAAACCAAACAGTAAATATGGTATGATCAAGTTATAGAAACAATGATTTATAAACAGTGGTAAAAGGGGTGAAAAGAGCAAAGAGGGTAAAAAACACTCATATGTAGACTGATAAAATCAATGGAAAATAGCGGATATTAAGGACAAACTTATATACATGTGATAAAAACGGTCATATAATTCTAGTAACAAATACAGTCATACAATTCATACTTAAAAACTGCCATAAAATACAAGCAACAAAAAAGTGTCATAAAAGCAGAAGATAACAGTGATATAAAACAATACATTTTAAATATCACGGCAGAAATTAAATACAACAGTGACATAAAAAAAGCGAGAGGAAAATTGATAAAAGCCAAAATTTCTGGACAGGGAAACCCCCATCCAGATTAAGGTCACGTACTAGTTGATGGCAAAGGAAAAGAAGGAGAGACCGAGTGACCTCTCCCTGCGGCATGAAAGGCAAAAGAAAGACGTTCATTAGAGTCTATCTCCTCGGTATCGGAGATACCGGAAGCATAAATCTCCAGCGTGTCTTGAGGAGCTTGAAAATTATTTGTTTTTAAATATTTAGGAACTTTTTGTTTTATTGATATATCAGGTTTATTGCGTTGTTCAACAGTTATTTTGGTTTTCCTATGGTTTTGGTATTTTACAGGTGGTAGGGCGCGGATGGCTCTATTCCGATTGGGTTCTATTTGAAGATATTCAGAAGATCGAGATGGTTTATTTTTATTCGATGAGGAAACTGATTGAGTTGATGTTTTCTTTCAGATTTTGATGCTGAAATTACAGTGTCAGATGATAGTTGAGCACTGGAGGAAGATCTAGATCTAAATCGGAATGATTTTAAAATATCTGTTTGAGAAGAGGTGGCTAATTGCTTCGAGTCTTTATTCTGCTGTGTAAGTTGTCCTGACTTTATTATAGGTGAGAATACTACAGGTTCTGTCTATGTACCGGCATTTTTAAGGCTTTTTTCACCGCAGCTGAATATGTCACACCGACCTTTGGTGTTTTGGATTCTATTAGTTTCCTGGCTTCTGGAAAGGATATTTTCTGGGTAACCTTCAAGGATTGTATTTCCTTTTCCGTTAACCACTTAGGACATGTTTGGGAATAGGCAACATGATCACCTCGACAATTTACACATCGAGGGGATGCCTCGCAATTCTCGCTGTCGTGGGCAACTTCTGCGCAACGGGCGCAGGTAACGGACCCACGACAGTAATCCTTCGAATGTCCAAAGCGCTGGCATTTAAAGCATTTGAGCGGATTAGGAATATAAGGTCGCACAGAACTACGGACCCATGCCATCTTCACGTGACTTGGAAGATCTGGCGTGTCAAATGTCAAAATGAGATGATTTGTAGGAAGCATCTTCCCATCCCGACGTATAGTTATGCGTCTGACAGCAGTCACTTTTTGTTCCCGAAGGTTTTCCAGTATCTCATCTTCAGGAGTGTCTAGAAAGTCAGACTCCGAGATTACACCACGAGAGAAGTTCAAAAAACTGTGGGCAGATACCAGAATCGGAAACTGACCAAGGAAAGCACACTTAGAAATACAGGAAGCCTGTTGAGGTGATGATGCCTCAACTAAAAGATCACCCGATCGCAGTTTCTTATGGATTTTGCCTCACCAACTGATGATTGCAGTGACTTGTGTATTAGAAAGGGAGAAACGTTATTAAAGTTATTTTCTTTTCTCTTTAAAATAAAAAATCGTGCATTAACAAAATCGGTCTGTTCATTGGTGTTCGGTGACTTATCCCTCAACGTGGGATTTGGAAAAAAAGAAGCCATATAAAAGGGCTAAAAATTCAGTTCCCGGCCGCACCACCCACCACAGAGCCCAACATGGGGATGCACATACGTGCACCAGTGCTAACCGATAAATATTCGCGAACGAAACGACCCTGAAACGACCTCCACCTTTAACGAGATGTCCAGAAATCGAAACGATGGCTTAGTTCCTAGCCGACGACAAAAGTCAACGACCAGCCGATTGATACTATAGGGAACCACTATGTACCTCCTGTTTACCCGAAGCGGGGGCCGAAGCAGTGTGTTGGGCAACCAAAACTGACCCTCAACTACCAGGATTCCATTTTCCGGGGACACGGGTCTCCACGCATGGCCAACACGTGGTTGATAAAGACCCCCAATAGCAGCAAGAAGCGACAGAACGGCAACAGCTACTAAAGAGGTGCCCTCGCCTCCGAAGAGTAACCACACCGAGGGAGAAAGGAAAGAAAAAAGAGAGGAGAGGAAAAAAGGAAAGGAGAGATAGTTCGCTGGGGTACCTCGGGATTGCGACACCCGTGTTTACCTAAAGAAGGTAAACCCCCTGAGGGGGAAGCCAAATCTGGGATAGCTCAGTCGAAGTCACGTGATGCATCCCTTACTTGCTTTTTTTGGTTGCTTTGAATAGCAATGCGCTGTCTACGTATATTACAGGTCTATGATCACTATACGTCGGGATGGAAAGATGCTTCCAACGAAGCACATCATCCTGACTTTTGTCACTCCGGATCTTCCGAGTTATGTGAAAATGGCTTGGCTGCGTACCGCTGTTCGTCCGTATATCCCTAATCCCCTAAGGTGTTTTAAATACCAACGTTTCAGACATTCAAGGGATTCTTGTCGTGGAACCATTTTCTGCGCCCGTTATCCAGAAGTTGGCCACGACAGCAAGACATGCGAAGCATCTCCGCGAAGTGTAAATTGTAAAAGTGACCACGTTGCTTATTCTCGTTAGTGTCCGAAATGGTTAGTAGAAAAAGAGATTCAAAGTGTTAAAATTACAAATAAAATCTCTTTCGTAGATGCCAGAAAACTAGTGAAATCAAAAACCCCACGTGTGGCAGTCTCATATGCAGCTGCTATGGTTTCCAAGAAAGTTATGTGCACAGTTTCAACGCAGAATAAAAGCCGCAACGCAATCTAACCCCGCAGCCAATAAACCACAGAATAAAAATAATCTTCATCTAAAAACCCCACCTGAAAATATATCTGTCTTTCAAGAAAATAAAATTTCTCGAAATTCTAATTCAAAACTGTCTACCACATCACTGAGTAAAAACAAATCATCTGGAACTTCTGAATATCTCCAAATAGATCCGAATAGAAATAGAACCATTCACGCTCTACCACCTGTTAAATAACAAAAAAAATATAAGCCATCCAAAATAGTTATCGTACAACCTAATAAACCTGGTTTATCTAGCAAACGAAAAGAACCAAAATTTTTATTGAAACCTAATCTTGAAGCAACTCCTGAAGACTTGAAATATACACTTCCGGAATTTCTGATAGCGATGAGATAGAATCTAAGGACATTCTATCTGTTGTCTCTAAACCTGCAGGGAGAGGTCACTCAGTCTCTCCGTCTTCTCCTTTGCCATCTTTTAGTACTTGACTCTAATCTGAATAAGGCATTATCCTACCCAGAAATTTTTGTTTTTTCAGTTTCCCTCTTGCTTTTTATCACTTTTGAATATAATTGATGTTGTCATATTTAATCTGTACTTTCACCTTCTTTTGTCTATTTCGATTACCTGTATTATAGCTATTTTGACTCGGAGAATGATGTTGTAATTGAGGAGGGACTCTTTTTTTCTTTTTCGCCGTTGCTTTTACCTGTTTTGTTTTCTTATTCCTTTTAGAGGATGGGGGTTTCCTTATTCAGAGGTTTCTGTTTTAGCTTTTCTTCCTTTACTCATATTTTCACATCACTATAGTTATCATTTTTACTGTTGAAGACTACTTTTATGATCTCTTTTATCATTTACTCGGCTGGTTTTAACACTTTATTTTTGAGATACTCTAGACTTGTTTTAATATATATTATATTTATGTATGTTTATCATCTATTATGTAAGACACTATTATCACCTTCTACGTTTGTTTTTTTATCACCTTTTCTTTTTTACTGCTTTCTCACCTTTTAATATGCATCATTTATCCATGTGTATGGCTCTTCATCACATTCATACTGTACATTATGTGTTTTTATATGGTGTTATTCAAAATTTTGACTGGTGTTATCACTCTACAACATGTATATCTTTTTATCTCATAGTTTTAATGGAGTTTTTGGGCGAAAATGGTACCATTATATACATGCGTTTCCGGGATTTAACATGTGTTTGGCGCAGCTTGTCCTCTCTGACCTTGCGCCATTAAACCCCAACCAACCAACCTCTCTGGACCTTGCTCCATTAAACCTCAACCAACCAACCAACAGACTTTGTGAAAATTCTTAAGATCCAGATGCGAACTTTGAGACCCGTTCCTGCGTCATCACACTCGACTGCCAGAGTATTCATCTACCCGGAGCTTTCTCGTCCATCAAACGTTTTAATTCGAGTGGACAGTGTCTGTAAGCCTCTTTAACAACCCTACGATGGGCCATTCAAGGTTTTGAAACGATCCGACAAGTTCTTTACTCTTGAAATTAAGGGTAATAATGTTACCATTTCTATTGACAGACTTAAGCGGGCGTTCCGACTGACTGACGATGACAAACCAACCTCTGCAGATATCGGTGATTCTTCGAGTTCCAGAACTCGGTATGGTCGTATCTCTCGCCCCGTAGTTCGTTTCCAGTGTTAACGACTACGCGTCTCGGGGGGGAATGTGTGTGGCGACCAGAGTACGTCAGAGTTTGCGATGTGCGATTTGCGTTTGGCCTGCTTTTTTTCCGGAGAGGAGAAATTGCTGATGAATTGCAGTGGCTCTCCTTGTAACACAAGTTTCACGTGTACTTTTATATTTTATTTTATTTTTCATACTGTGGGTTCATCTGTTAATTTTTTTTTTCACAAACGTTGTCATGGATGACTGTGTTCTTTTTCTGATAACTCAGCCTAATTAAAAGTTCGTAATTTTTAAAATGTAGTGTGTGGTATTTTCACGCAACAAATATTATTTACGCTCAAGTCTTACTACTATTCTCCACTACAACTGATTGGGGGAAACTTTCGCAATAGGTCGTTCTGCCCTGTTTTTTTTCTTTTGGAACGAAGTTCTTTTATGCAGCTTACAGTAGAGTGAACTGGCAGGAATCGTCACGTAACGAAAAAGCGTTAAGCCCCCTTAATAAGAGCTTTTTCTCAAGGACTCTGTGGCTGAATGGTTATCGCATCAGGCTCCGGAGTATCGGACTACCGCACTACGGAGCGAGAGGTCCCTGGTTCAAATCCCCGCACAAGCGCTGGCCGCTTCTATTCCCACTCATTCTGGGAATATCGCAGTGGCTAACCCCACAATCTACGTAAGATCTATGATGCTGCCATCTATATCCAGAAATCTGAACGATTTGTATAATGTTATATATATATATACAGTTGGCTCTCTGTTTAACGACGATCTCTGTTAAACCTTCGTGCTGTGTTCGGGTCCATTTTGACCCAAAAGCTATTTAATTTTGCAATAAAATTAAAAATAACATGGATATTATGCTGAAGCTTCATGAATGTGTTAATTTTGCTATTAGATGAAAAATACTCATTTTTTGTTTTGATTGCAACATAAGCCTACTTGTCAAAAAAAAGTTTACGTACACCGCATTCGGGTCTTTTTGGACCCTAATTCTAAAATGCATGTATTATTTTAAAAAATTGGCAGAATTATCTTATTTATAGTATGTAGCGTATATATATATATATATATATATATATATATATATATATATATATATATATGTGTGTGTGTGTGTGTGTGTGTGATAATATTACTAACTACCTATAATCGCCCATTCTGTACTACATCTCTGCCATGGTAACCCGTCCTTCTTGTCTTGACGTAAACGCTTCGCCTTCCACATACTAACTTCCTCCGCCAATTCTGGCAACCTCTTTCACCTAATTCTATTTTTCGCGCTTTTTTGAGGAGACGCGGGCTGGCTCCGAACGGATTAAGATGTGTTGCTTTACTTCTTAATAAATTAGTTTGTTCCTGAGCTGAGTTTATTATTTTCCGGCCACGATGTATGCTCTTATTTCATGTGATGTCCATCCGGACATCACAGAGAGCTCGACAGGATTCGAATTTTAAAAATGCGACTGCAAATTGAACAAGTTAAAAAGTCTTCGTTCTACACGAGTTTCGCTTTCGTTTCCCGCCATTGTTCTACAGGACTTTTGGTTTCGAATCCCGCATGCGTTCCTGAATTAACCAGCTTGAAATGACCAGAGGTAAAACATTCCTCATCCAAAATCATGAAATTGCTACAGAAATCTACTACATCGAAGCAAGTGATGATGCCCTTTTTCCAGTTCGTTCCAGTTTTGATTGCGACTTTTGTTTCCCGCCTGACCTCACCATTTTTTCCCGTCTCGGACTGCGCCATCTTGTGATACACCCGTATTCAACTCCAAATATTCAAGATTGTGAATTTTTTTTCCATTTTTGCCTTGATCCCTGTGTGAACGCCGAACGCTACCCAGTGGAATCGTGGAAGCTCCAATAATCTATTTTTCAAGATCACCATCAAAGTGTTTTACTCTCAAAATTTTCTCATTAAGTATTGCAATTTACAGTACAAAAATTGGTGTGTAAGCAGGTCAGTAATTATATTATTTTTGTAATTTTCTGGTATTGTAAAAGTAAAAGCAAAATGAACACTTCCAAAGTAAATGTCGAACATGACGATTCTTTTAGAATCCCGAATGTTGAAAACGAAATTAACATTGTGCCCTTTGAGGAAGGCTTTATTGACATAGATTCATGGTTATCTTATTTTAATAAAAAATGTATCGAAGGAAACAAAGATGATGATTGGAAACTAAAAAATTTTTCACGATTTGTAAAGGGAAAGGCACTTAACGTTTATATTCAAAATTGTTATCAAGTTAATAATTTTACAGAATTAGTAACTGTGTTAAAAGAGCATTTTTTCACCCCTACCTAACTACCTTTAGTGAGTTTGCAGGGTTAAAATTTAATGTAAACGATGATATTACAAAATATTTCAGGAGAAAATTAGAAATCGGAAAAAAGTTAAATTTAAGAAGTGAAATGATCATGGAGGGTTTAACTGATGGCCTCCCCGGAGAACTAAAATCATTAATGACCATTAATTCCCCTGCTGACCCAATTGCTTGGCTTAATCAAGCTCACAGACTGGTAAAAATAAGAGAGAATCCACAACCCAGTAATGACTCGCCCAGATATGTAACTCCCTTTGTTAGAACTCCCCAAATTCAAAACAGAAATGATTACTTTAGGAATGATTCCCAAACTTGGAATAGGTCAGATGTACCAAGATATACAAATGATGTTAGAACTTATGCCCCGAGGCAAAATACTTACCAGAGACCTCATAATTTCTATCGATACCAAAGACCATCAAATCCTAACTATCGGAGCAATAACCCTAGATTTTCTACCCATCATAATTATGATAACTCACCCACTTTGTCTCCCACTCCATGTAGAATATGTACAGAGAGAGGTATTCCAAATGCTTTTCATTGGCATCAAATTTGCCCATTTAAAATGGAAAGAGCTGATAATGAGAGGACTTCACCCCTTGCAATTGAACCACCCTCAGAGAATACTCCCAATTCCTGACTATTAAAGGTGTCCGGTTATTTGTCAAACAATAAATATGTAGACTGTGTAATAGACAGTGGCGCAACTCTGTCAGTGATATCCACCAGAACTGCTCGACAGTTAAATTTTAAAGTAACCAGAATAAGAGGTATACAAGTTGTACAAACACAAGGACATATTGTAATGAACAAAATCTGTAAGGTTAAGATGAAAATTGGCCAAATTATCAGAGATATTGTGTTATATGTAATTGACAATAACTTGGATTATGTAATATTAGGTCTAAATGAATGTAAAATTTATGAAATTGATATTGATTGTAAAAACCTAAAGGTAAAACAAAAATCTGTAATAATTAATTATGAAGGTAATATGCCAAAAGCAAATATGTCACTCCATATTCAATTCCAAGGTGGTCTGTTCAACAGCCAAAATAAGTCCAGTCCTCAACCTGAGTATTTTGTTCAAAATAACTATGAAGATGATAATGAGAATATAATTCTAAATGATACCATACCTAAAACTGTTGATTCGGTAACCAATGTTGTTTCTCAGAATCTTAATCGAAAAGAAAATAATTTAGAAAACTTGTTAATTAAAAATTCATCTGTATTTTCCAAAAGTAAATATGATGTTGGTTGTATTAATATTGAACCCCAAAGAATTAACTTAACATCTAACTTGCCTGTATCTCTAAGACCCTATAGAACTTCCCCTAAGGAAGAGGGAGAAATTAAATCACAAATTGATCAATTGTTGAAAGCAAGCATAATTAAGGAAAGTTGCAGCCCGTGCAGTTCACCTGTATGTTTGGTACTCAAGCGTGAGGAGGGTAAGAAAACAAGATTGTGCATTATCGAAAATTGAATTCCCTTACTAAAACAGATGCAGAACCTTTGCCCAGAATTGATACTTTATTAGATAAATTGAGTAACGCCAAAATTTTTTCTACCCTTGACCTCAGATCTGGTTTCTGGCATATTCCCATTCACCCCGCAGATACTGAAAAGCTGGCTTTCAGTACAAACTTTGGGTTATTCGAGTGTCTAAGGCTCCCCTTTGGACTGAAAAATGCTCCAGCCATTTTTAACAGAACCATTAGGCGAATTTTAACAAAAAACAAAATCGATTTTGCATGTAACTACTTTGATGACATAATTGTCTACTCTTCTTCTGAGAAAGAACATTTGGAACATTTAAGTAAATTATTTGAAGTGTTTAAAAGAGAAAATATTAAATTAAACCAAGGGAAATGTGTGTTTGCTAGAGATCAGATAAAATTTCTAGGTTATGAAGTAAAAAATGGTAGAGTAATTCCTGATAACCATAATATTGAAACTATTAAAAAATTGAAAAATCCTAATAATACCAAAGAGTTACAAAGAGTTCTCGGTAGTGTAAATGTTTATCACCGATTCATTCCCAACTATGCCAAAATTAGACCTCCTCTTAATAGATTACTGAAAAAGAATGTTGTGTGGCATTGGGATGAAACATGTCAACAAGCTTTTGACGAGTTGAAAGAAATCTTAATATCAAAACCAGTGTTACAGTTATACGATTCTAGTAAACCATGTCACCTCTATGTTGTTGCCTCCCAAAGTGCTGTTGGGGCTGTTTTGAAGCAACCAGATCAAAATATTCTTCACCCTGTATCATACCATTCGAGAACTTTAAGAGATTATGAAAAGAATTACGCAATTACAGAATTGGAATGTTTAACCATTGTTGACGGATTAGACAGATTTCATTATTATCTCCATGGGCAAAAATTTGTCATACATACTGATCATGCGGCACTTGTTTGGTTAAAAAATGTTAAAAATTTAAAAGGTAGATTATTCCGCTGGTCCCTTAAATTGAGCATGTATGACTACGAAATTAGATATCAGAAGGGTTCTACTAACATTGAGGCGGATATGCTTTCAAGACATCCCGTTTCTCAACATCTCCAACACTGTGTACATTTACTAGATAGGAATGAAATAATTCAACAACAGAAAATTGACAATGTGTGTGGTAAAAATTATAAAGAAATTAATGACATGATGGTAATTAAGAGAAAGAACTTTTGTAAAATTGTAGTACCTAAATCCTTATGATTAAAATTGTTAACTAATACCAATGAAATTTTCGGACATCCAGGAGTTCAAATTATGCTAAATTCAATTACCCCTCAATATTATTGGCCCCATATTAGTGAAGATATGGGAAACTTCGTGAAACATTGTCATACTTGTCCGCTAAATAAAAAGAAAAAACAGAAACGATTTGGATTCCTGCAGGAAGTGCCCTCAACTGACCAACCTTTTGAATGTTTATCTATTGATACTGTAGGAGGGTTTAATTATTACAACTCAACCAAAAAATATTTACATATAGTGATTGATCATGCAACCCGATATGTATGGGCATTTCCCTCAAAGAGTGTAACTTCAGAAACATATGCAAATTGTCTAAGTCAAATTTTTAATGTGCAAATTCCAGAGAAAGTGTTAAGCGATAGAAACGCAGCTTTTACATCATCCAGATTCCAAAAATTTCTTAAAAACTATAATGTGAAACAACTTTTGACTTCTTCTCATCATCCCCAGACCAACGGAAAACTGGAGAGGGTAAATCAATCCCTTGTAACCCGCCTAAAATGTAAGGTAAATGCTACTTCTAAAAAGGTTCCGTGGACAAAAGTGCTAGAGCAAGTTGTTACTGAATATAACAACTCACCTCATACTGTAACTAAGTTCACCCCTGCCTACTTATTATTTGGCGAACTTCCGTTTGATTCTCCAATTGACCAAAATACTTATCCTCCACTTAATGAAGCAAGAACTTTAGCTAAAACCAGAACTCTTGAATACCACCAGAAAAATAAGACGAGATATGATACTAGATTTGAAGAATCTAAATTTCAACCTGGAGACTTAGTAATATATGAGGAATTCGAATACCCAAACACTAGGAAGTTGACCTCTCCTTATTCAGGACCTTACCAGATTATTAAAAAATTATCTGAAGTTAATTATGAAATTGATAAAGAAAATTACCACACGAAAAAACCCACTGAAATTGTACATTCATCAAAATTGAGATTTTACTATTCACCTGAGAAGTTCAAACTACACCACGAATAAGTCACCAATATGTAAATCATTCAGCTATCCTTAATCTTTCTATTTTAGTATTCCTGTCCTATCGCCATCCTAGTTAATTTTGAAGAAACCCCGTGAGTGTAAGTGAAACTCACATATTTTTTTTTTAACTTTTTGAAGCTTACTACATTTTATATGAAAATACTATGTACTAAATAAATATTATTGATTTTTATACTGGGGTTTCCACTCACTGTCCTCCCTGTCTCTTCGCACTTTTCAAATGTTCCCTTTGAACAGTTGCTTTTCCTTCTCATGTTTGAGAAACTGCCTGCCCCTTTTCATTTTGTGCAGTTTGCTCAACTTGAGTTTCAGGTTGGAAGCACCTTCCCTTTGGTAAACGCTCACGAGGATGTACTCACAACAGGTCACATACCTCAAATTTGTGTTTGTATTGTCTTGATGTTTTTTTTCCACAACAGTTGAATGTCAGTGTCAATTGTTGGAATTTGTATTTTGTTCGAATTTTGCAACATCAGGTGCCAGACATTTGGTATTGATGTTGAAAGTTAATTTTGACAGCATTTGGTAAATTTATTCTACTAATTGCTGAAAGAATAATTTTAATATTTTAGTGTACATGATCTAGAGAAAAAAAAAAATATAGATAGTGTTTTGCTCAAAGAAAAGTCAATTACTAATAATCAACGGACAAAGAACAACAAAGAACATTATTTTTCTAAAAAAGTGACTACAACCCAGGAGATCTCCAAAAGAACTAAACCCTACTCCACGATAAAGACTGTGAATAAAAATAACTTTTGTGAATTTTACTACTATGTGAACTGTACCCGTCCAGGACTCTGAAAACATTTCAAACTGTGATACACATGTCAGGGACTGAGACCTGCACAATATTTTTCTTGTATTTGTATTTGGAACGTATTTACATCTGTTTTTATTAGTGTCTTCATTTAAGTGTACGATTCCATTTTATTTTTCTCCAGCTATTTGTTTTAAGATTATGCCATATTTACATGTTTAAGCCTTTTCAGTTGTATTTTAAAGTGTAAAAAATTTGTGAGTTTCGAGCCAGCTTCAACCTAATATTCTAACTACTAATTTTCATGTTCTCACTATCTGGAGTGTCTTGGAGTCGACGGCCGCGGCTCCAATCCATTTTAGATGGGGGGGGGGGGATATTCTGTGATAATATTACTAACTACCTATAATCGCCCATTCTGTACTACATCTCTGCCATGGTAACCCGTCCTTCTTGTCTTGACATAAACGCTTCGCCTTCCACATACTAACTTCCTCCGCCAATTCTGGCAACCTCTTTCACCTAATTCTAATTTTCACGCTTTTTTGAGGAGACGCGGGCTGGCTCCGAACGGATTAAGATGTGTTGCTTTACTTCTTAATAAATTAGTTTGTTCCTGAGCTGAGTTTATTATTTTCCGGCCACGATGTATGCTCTTATTTCATGTGATGTCCATCCGGACATCACATATATATATATAAATGAATAATATAGTTATTATTAATACATATTATAAATACATTTATGTGTATTAATAGTATATATTTTTTCTGTCATATTTTATTGCATGAATAGCATTTTTCAGTTTTAGCTTTGGAAATGTGTAATGGTGACAGAATATCTCTAATTCCTTCCCGGCCAGACTGTCTGGCGATGTACAAACGTCATAACCAATAAGAAACTTTGGAAGTCTTTTAGAGGAATTTCCCTTTCTTCTTTGAACATCGTTGCAGTTTTGAAATCGGGCAGAATGTTTTATGTCTTAGTAACACTCGCTCCTAATCCAATTTGCTTTTATTTATGAGTTCAATGATGAATCGAACTTTATCAAAAGAAGAAATTTATAATATATTACTGGCTGCTTCAGATGTGTCGGAATTTGAAGATCATATCTCTGAAGCTTCTGAGCTATCTTCCGAGGACGATGGAATAGGAAATGAATTTACTAAAAGCACCTATTTATCAAAAGATAAGCTTATTCAGTATAGAAGTGACTCATTGAAAACAGGTAAACGCACCTCGAAGGATATTTTGAACCTTACACCAGGACCTACTAGATACGCTATTTCAAGAATTCACGACGAATTGTCTGCTTTTCGATTGTTTATTACAGAAGACATCGAGAAAATTGTCATCAAGAACTCAAATATAGAAGGTACACGTGTGTTTGGAGATAAGTGGAAAGAAATCGATAGTGTTGAATTCAGTGCCTATACAGGTTTACTTTTACTTACTGGAGTATTCAAATCCTGCAATGAATGTACAGAAAGTTTGTGGGATTCCGAGAAAGGCAGACCTATTTTTAGGACAACAATGAGTTTGGAAAGGTTCTTTCATATATCAAGAGTTTTGAGATTCGATGATCGAGGAACACGTTCCTATAGGAAACAAAATGATAAATTTGCAGCCATTCGTGATTTATGGGATACATAGATGGAGATATTACCAAAACTTTTTAACCCCAGTGCATATGTGACAGTTGATGAACAGTTGGTTTCTTTCAGAGGAAACTGCCCATTCCGACAATACATGCCTAAGAAACCGGCAAAATATGGCATAAAATTTGAGGTTCTCTGTGACAATGAAAGCAGTTACGTTTGGAATAGACAACAATATCTTAGAAGGCTAACAAACCAACCACGTGAGAAAGATCAGGGACTTGGGGTTGTTCTTGATTTGTCTTATGGTCTAAAAGAACATAATGTAACATGCGACAACTTTCTTTCGTCTTACAAACTTGGACAGATGCTACTAAAAAGGAATATAACAATGATTGGAACAATGAGAAAAACAAAACTCCCATTCCTCCTGAATTGCTTCAAACTAAAAACAAGGAAGTTTATTCATCAACATTTGCGTTCACGGATGATACCATCTCATGCACGTCTCATACATACCCAAAAGAAATAAATGTGCTATTTTCAAAACACACTACAAGCTGAAAAAAAAGTTGGCACTTCAGAATCTAAAAAACCACAAGCAATCCTTGATTATAATTCTACGAAAGGTGCTGTAGACACCTTAGATAAAATGATTTCATGCTACAATTGTAAAAGGAAAACTAATAGGTGGCCCTTCGTTGTATTTTCAAATGTTCTTGATATTTCGGCAGTGAATACGTACATACTATTCCTGGCAGTAAATCAAGATTGGAAACAAAAATCAAAGAGAGGGCAACGAGTTTTCATTGAAGCACTAGGTATATCGTTAGTACAAGACCATATATCTGTAGAAGAGAGGCGTTCCCACAACAAAAAGCTGCAGCTGAATTTGTGAGAAGTACGCAAAAGCAATCAAACAACGAAGCAATTTCAAGCCCTGAAACACAGGACTCGACGGGCACTACAAGAAAAAGAGGCCACTGCAATCTGTGTAAATCAGATAAAAATTTCAAAATGCATGAAGTTTTGGTAAATACATATGAATGAAGTGTTAGTAAATAACTATTTTCATATTTATGTCATAAACATATAAAAGATTATAATTTTATTTCAATTCAGTTTTATTATTTTTTAAATATTGAAGAGAAGTTATAATTGTAGTAAAATTTTAGATTTCTTTTGTGTAAAAAATGGAAATTTCTGTTATTTTCGCTTTTATTTTTTGCAATTTTTTGTATTAAATATGGATAAACATACATGAAAATTTGTATTTTATGTTTAATACTTTCTCAAAAGACTAAAAGAAATTGTTAGATTAATTTAGTTAAAAAATATATAGTAAAAATATTGTTAGATATTGAAATTAGAAACATTGGGTCCATTTGGACCCGAAACTAAAAACAAGCAGATCCATATTTAATACAAGCATCCATATTTATCCATATTTAATACAAGCTTTTTTTGTATTAAATATGGATAAACATACATGAAAATTTGTATTTTATGTTTAATACTTTCTCAAAAGACTAAAAGAAATTGTTAGATTAATTTACTTAAAAAATATATAGTAAAAATATTGTTAGATATTGAAATTAGAAACATTGGGTCCATTTGGACCCGAACACAGTAAGTGCATGTTCGAAATGAACACAGCACGAAGGTTAAAGACGATATTTCCCAGTCCCGGCCCCTCCGACATTATGGGAAATGTTATGTTTTCACAAATTCTGTTTAACGGCGATCTCTACTTAAGGACGATTTTTCCCGGTCCCTTGAAAGTCGTTAAACAGAGAGCCAACTGTATATATATGTATATATATATATGTATATACATATATATGTATATATATATGTATATTTATATATAATATGTATACATATATATTACATTATACAAATCGTTCAAATTTCTGGCTATAGATGGCAGCATCATAGATCTTACGTATTAGATGTTGGCATAGATTACAAGTTGGGGATAGCCAGTGCGCACAAGCGCTACGGGCAATTTTAAAACCCACAGTGTATCAAATTTGATACATAAGTTATTTTTCCCCTTTATATTCAAAAGCATTATTTTTTATCCACTTGTGCACCTTGTATTAATTTTTAAACATCATAGCAAAGCTTTTAATCACTGTTAGTTACATTTTCGTAGGATAGATGGCGGCAGGAATACAACTGCGATCTCAGAAAAAGATAGCCGTTCAATTCATATCAGACCTGCCTTAGTATTTGCTATATTTTCAGAATTTTAAAGTCAGTTTACATCTTTGAAAGTTTTATAAATATATTTTAGAGGTATGTAGTTTTTATAATTATTAATAAAATACTTCTTTAATCTTTTATAAAAAATTCAAGTTCGATTTCAATTTTATGTATCAAAAATGATACATGGTGTGCTTACGCCATTTATTTTTAAGGAAATGGCGGGAAGAAAGTTTTTAACACAGAAAGAAATTGAGGAACTTATGAACAGATCGTGGAGTGATCATAGTGAAGATGGATCTGATTCAGAAAGCGATGGCAGCACAGGTGATCCAAACAAATTTTGTGATGAAATTTTTTATGGTAGTAGTGATTCGGAAGATGAGATATCATTAGTTGATAATAGCGATGTTCTTGATCTGCCTAATGGTGTGAACATGCCAAAAACTAATAGAAATAATACAGGGAGAACAAAGCCTGCAATCAACTGGAAGAAAACTAATTTACTTCTAAATGATGATCAAATTTTATTCGGAGGTGACGAGAATCTCTCTCCTGAAATTATGAATTTAAACACACCTCTAAATTTTTCTAGTTATCTTTTTACAGAAGATTTGATTGAGCATATAGTTCAAGAAACAAATTTATTCAGTGTTAAAAAAACCCAGAAAAGTGTGTCAATGTAACGAATTTAGAAATTAAACAATACATTGGAATTTGTATAATGATGTCTATTGTACATGTACCAAACACTAGGCCATATTGGTCACCTGCCATAGGCAATGATGTAATAAAAGAATGTGTCATTAAAACGCATTGAAAAGATAAGAGAATTTCTACATTTTAATGACAACAGTAAACAACCACCACATGATGACCCTCAACATGATCGTTTATAAACTTCGACCAGTTGTAAATGCTTTACTTGAAAGATTTCATACCGTCCCTATGGATAAACTTATTTTTTGTTTGTTATTGTTTTAATTCACGCGGGATTTATATTGTGTCATTAATTTATTTTTGTTGGTGATTAAAGAATAAAATTAATCCGATTAAAAATTATGCTAGGTAACATCTAAATCAAAATAATTAATTTATATAAAATAGATAGAGATAGAGATATAGATAGACATAGAGATAGAGATAGAGATAGAGATAGAGAGACAGAGAGAGAGATAGAGATAGAGATAGAGAGAGAGAGAGAGAGAGAGAGAGAAATAAAATAAAAGAGGGCTGCGAAAAAGAATAAAAGCGGGGCAGAAAAAGAATAAAAGAGGGCTGCGCTTTTTGGCGTGACAAAAATACACTAATATAATCAATAGAAATCTATATTTTAAATCACGTTTAGAGTTGAAAAAATAACGTAAGGAACTTCGTTCCTGACAGGGGTCCCCCGACCGCACAATTTTTTTTCTGTTTTCGACTATTTTGTTCCTTTTATCACCGTCAACTTTTCACTGTTTTTACTTCCTTTGTTCTTATCACCCCTTTTTTTCAGCTGCCTCATTTAGTGTCTGGTTCATTGGGTATCGCTCTTTTTAATCTTGTAAATCACGGTTTTTATTGTTGGTTTTAATGGTCTTCACCGTTTTACAGATGCCCTTTGATCTTAGAAACCTTATACTTTATCCTTTTTATTGAATTTTATAAAATACTGCGCAACATTGATTTTTATGCCTGTTTTCCTGTTTGGCTTTACTTGTACACTTGTATATATTTTTATCATGGTTTTATTTGGTCTAAAAATGTCAACATAAAATATAACATCTTTTATATATGTTTTTTCGGGTGTTTACCATGTGTTTGACGCAGCTTATCCTCTCGGGACCTTGCGCCATTAAACCACGAACAACCAAACCAAACCAAATTGTGAACATCTCATGTCAATATAAAGTGGTATTGTGGCAGATGAAAGTATAAATTGCCACAAGAAATCAGAATATATTCTTTGTCGAAAATTGCCATGATAACTTTGCCAATGTTAAATTTAAATGAACAAACAGAGTAGTGCCTATTTGTGTTTCCAGAACCAAGGTGAAAGTTCATGAAGAATTCATTCCTGTAAATCTTGACACAATTTTTAGAAGAATCTCCCTCTTGAAAAGTCTGATGCAGAGTTACAATAATATTTTGAATTTGAGTTGGCTCTTTTTCCATTATCACTCTTGATGAAAGAGGACTGCGCAACACCCGCAAGTCAGTATTATATGACTTATTTTCTACTACGACTGATGTTGTATATTTCAGTTCAGCATGTCATGTAGCTGACGCTGGATTTCTGTTGCATCGTGTGGTGTGGCAGGCAAAGAATTCATTTTCCTCCATCCTGCAAAACTACACTCATGTCCATAAATTAAGGATAATTCAGAATCACACGGAAATCGAACTCTAAAGTAAAAATTTCCCCTGTAGAATTATCACACATATCTTCAAAAATAATATGCAAATTACAGGAAACCATCAGATGACGCCGATAGTACGTCACTATGACAAGTGTGAAAGAGAGGGGTATATAAGGAATGGTGGCAAAGAAGTAAAATTGTTCACAAGCGTTCTGTAAGCCGCTCAGTGTCATAACCGAATTGTTATGACACAGAGGACGCATGTGGATGATTTTTTACGTGGTAGAATTATCGGCCGCCTGGAATGTGGGCGTACTCAGAAGGAAGGATCCGAGGAACTTGGAATTGCCCAAAGTGTCATCTCTAGGCTTTGGCAACGATTCCAAGATGATGGAAATGTCAGAAGACGTTACAGTACAGGTCACCCCCGAGTTACAACGCCGAATGAAGACCGGTATTTGGCAGTAACTGCCAAAAGAAGCAGACGGAGCACAGCATCCGACCTGTCTCGTCAGCTATCTGCAGCCACGGGTACCACAGTTTCAAGGCAAACTGTGTACAGACGTTTGGGAAATATTGGTCTATATGCTCGCAGGCCTATCAGATGTGTTCCGCTCATGGCAACTCACTGTCGGCAGCGATTAGCCTGGAGTATAGAACATGCAATGTGGATATCGTCACAGTGGGTTTGTGTGTTTTCCGACGAATCCAGGTTTAGCTTACAGTCTGATTCACGTCGGACTTTCATATGGAGAACGCCAGGTACCTGTTACCACCAAGACAACATCATTGAACGACACCGTTACGGTGGTGCAGGATTGCTCATTTGGGGTGGAATTATACTGAGCTCCAGAACAGATCTGCATGTTCAAATCAGAACCATGAACGGCCATTTATCGGGACATCATTCTGGAACAACATGTACGTTTGTTTAGGGGTGCCATGGGGGCAGAATTTGTGTTTATGGATGACAACGCCCGTCCTCACCGAGCAATCATCGTAAACGAATGCCTTCAATCTGAGGATATCACCCGTATGGAATGGCCAGCATTCTCACCTGACTTGAATCCGATAGAGCATGTGTGGGACATGCTTGGCCGACGAGTTGCAGCCCGTCAACCACCTCCTACATGTGTACCGGAACTTGGGAGAGTATTGCTTGCTGAGTGGAGTAATCTTCCCCAAGATCACTCCACTCAGCAAGATCAATCAGGAGTAATCTTCCCTCGATAATTTGATACTCAGCATGCCTCGGCGTTGTACGGATTGTATTTCATCGCATGGGAGACATACAATGTATTAACCATCCTACCAACCATGTAATATTAAGTTTTTGTAAAGGAGATATTTTTTACAATTGCTCCAGGGAGCAAAAATCGTAGTTTTTATGAATGGTGTCATACATACACCATCTTTTTTGTTCATCTTTTGATTAATAAATGGGCTTTATGAATAAGGCACGTTTGTTTTGTTTCTGAACCTTTATTTGCCGGGGCTGGCATATCCTTAATTTATGGATATGAGTGTATATTGAATATTCCAAAAGGCACTTCAATGCAGGGGCCCAATAGTTTTTGATGGTTACCCCGAAGGTATTGCAGCAAAAAGTACAAAATCAACAGAACATATCAGACGAACAAAGAAACACATAGCTGGTCATGTTATGTTTGATAAGTCGGTGTCATCCACTATGTCTCAAGAGAAATTTCTATCAAATGATAAGAACAAGCGACGGCTTATAAGTATATTATGTGTGCAGTTTCAAAAAGGTTTTGTTGGGAAGCAAGCCGATGAAGATGCTGACTGTCTAAAAACCAAAAGTGCTTTGGAAACGGAAAACGGATCACAATGTGTTGTGGTGGTTGGTGAAGGTTGGTATACCTCTTGGTAATAATGGCAGCATCCACTTACTTCCGAAAACATTTTCTTCTTGCCATGGTTAGGTAAGGCAGAAGATGCTTCATATTGTCCAGCAACTCTGAACATGTCCACACATAAGGGACAACATTTTGTTTCTTCATGCGTTCAGTGGTCGCAATACCAAATATGCTCTTTTCAGACAAGGGAAGAAGAAATTTGTCAAAGTTCTCCACAGTACTGTACTGCAACAAGTTGTTAACATTTTCCGTGATGAAAATGCATGCCCGGATGAAATCGCTGAAGCAGGACACACATTTTGATAGCCTTGTAAGGAGGAAAGAGCAGAGAAGATACACTGGATTCTTTGAAATTTCTCCTTTTTCAAAAATCACTAATAAAAAAATAATTTCTATTTAGCGTTTCTACCTCCCACAACAACAGCTGCACGTGAACACACTCCGTGCATACCTACAGGTTCAACTTTGGAGTGGATTTGCCAAAAGCCCCTTGGATTGAGGTTGGGGAAAAACCCTCGGTTGTTCCCACTCACCAGTCACAAGGAACCAGCTCCTCCAACACTTCTCTCTATGATATCATGCAAGTGTAAAAAAGGGTGTACTTTGGCCTGCAGCTGTAGGAAAGCTAGCATCAACTGTTCTACAATTTACTACCACTGCAATGGGCAAGCGTGTACCAACTCTCCAGTGGATGATGACATCGCTACAAACTCAGCTAACCCAGAAGCTGAAATCGATAGCAGGATGAAGGAGGTAATTTCAGAAGTTGACTTATTGGAGGAAGAATGTGAATCGATGCAAGGGGAGGGAAGTGACAATGAACAAACTGACATTGATGATTATGAAAAACCTTCAACGTCCGAATTCAGCCCCCAACCACTGGGCTTTAAAGGGAATCGAAATACAAACAGAAATATCAACAATTTACACTATGCATACTACCGATGAAGAGTAAAATAAGGGAAGGAATTGGAAAGAACCCGAAGAGGAATTGGACAGAACCGAAAAGCAAAAAGGAGAAGATAAAAAAAAACAATCTGAGGCAGCAGTATCCGGTTGCAAACTACTACAGACGGGTCTTCCACAAAGAGCTGTGACATGCTGTACTTTCCTTAATGTGTATGTCGACGATCTCATTAACATTAAAAAAAAATAGAGTTACTGTTCCTATGTATGCAGACTATCTTGCACTTTGGATTTCGACTAAGAGAAAAAGAGTCAAAAATACTGAATGCGTCCTCAACGAGGCTTTGTACAAATTACAATCATGGTGTGTCGATAATAACATGCATGTTAACACCGAAAAAACTGTGTCCAGACATTTCCTTTTGCCACAGACTTTTAACAGTTGTATATTCGATATAATAATGTAGCCTTGCCGCTTAGTCAAAGTACTAAATACTAAGGTGTAACCTTTGATTGGAAACTTCCGTGGTAACTACATGTTGATCTTGAAAATTGATCTCGGGAATAAATAGCTTTACTTAAACGATTGACAAGTGCTAGATGTAGTTGTGCTACATCCACCCTCCTCGCCACTTTCAGAACTTTTGTAAAACTTGTCCTGCATTACTGTAGTAGTCCACTGATAACAGCAAATCAATAAGATCGAACACATATAGAACCAAGCCCTTCGTCTTATCACCGGAGTCGTCAAATCTACAAGTACTGACGCTATGCTGCTTTGTACCGGTTAACTTAGCATGGAACTAGTAGAAATTTTGAGATCTGCCCTTAAACTGTATGAAAAACTAATTCGATTGCCCCACAGCGACAAATGGGCTAACACTGTGCAACATTCCCGCAGGCTTAAGACTTAAGAGGGCTTTCTACAATCAATTCTGGAACAAAAAGGTATGGTCAAATTTTCTGCCCTGAACCACTATTATCTCCAATCAATCCCCTCGACATCAGGAATATTTCTGTCTCGAACTGTCTCATCCCATTTTTAAGAAACAAATGTTCAGACATCTTGTTGGCAATAGGGATGGAAAGAATCCCCACTCGCTAACCATTTGATGCTTAGTTGCGCATTTACACCGATGGTTCAAAACATGGCGTGAATAGAAGAGCAAGAGCTGGCATTAATTGTGAAGATTTTCCCCCATTACATTTCCAACATTACCTTTGACGGTGAAGTGGAAGCGATCAGAGCTCCTTTGCCACACTTAAAGAACCGCCCGTCTCTTTTTTACCAAGCAGTAATACTTACTGATTCCCATGCGGCAATGCAGGCCATTTCAAATCTCAGAAGAACCCCCATCTCTAGCACCGTCATGGAGTCCGTAGGTGTATCTTATGGGAACTATCAGATAATTACCAATGGGTTGTACTTCAATGGATGCCATGATGCCATTCCATCGTGGCATTCGGGGAAACGAAACTGTGGATGTATTAGCAACGAGAGGTACATCATCTGTCACTCAGGTTTCTTGCGAAGCATCTAGCTTCCAGTCAGTTGCCTTATTAACTACCCAAAAATAAAAAGATATCCAAACGGCTGGACTGAATGAAAGTACCGAGGGAAAACTTCAGAAAAGACACTAGCCTCAAACTCCCTTATCGACCTAGATATTAGGAAGTTGCTGCTATCAGATTGGCGACTAGGCATGCTTGTTTTCGTGTCCATCTCACCCTGAATGGGAATTCTGAATAGTCCTTGCCCCCCCCCCCCCCCCTGCTGCGGCGGTGCTCTCACTACTGCTAAACATCTCTCTCTTTGTCAAGCTTTGAAGGGAATCTCTACTTAAACCCGCTATTGGGAAGCTAGGGAACTCTTATCTGACTTGAAATTGTGGTTACTATTTTAGCACTTTTACATTTCTGATGTGCTTTTTCCTGGTTTGTCAATATTCCATACAAAAAACTTCTGTTATTTGATGTGCATTCAATTTCTGTAATTTCTTTTAGTTTCAGATGATTTTTTTTTTGTCATTGCTTGCTGCATTAGAAGTAAAATAAATATATGCATATACTTCTCAAAAACAGCCCTTCCATCTGCAATAAAAGCTGTTTTTGATATGAACATTAATGATATTCCTTACAGGAAGAAGACAAAACTGAAATCATGCCCATATATTAGTGTCAGCTCTACTTATACTAGATGAAACTATAAAACACCCTCCTAAGCATTAACGAACATGCTATGCTAAATTCAGAGATGTATCAGGGCAACTTTTTTGCAGTATTTTAGTCATTTGAGTTATGATTTGTTTAAAAATTTTCTAACTAGCAATAAGTCAGAAAACAAGAGAAAGTCAAATAAGCCAGTTTGATACATACATAGTTTAATATGAATAATTACTGATCCCTATTAAACAACTACATTTACCCTCAGTTGAAAAAATTATTTTTATTTTAATTAACACAACTTCCCCTGTTTAGTGCATGCTCACATTAATTTTTTATTAAAGACCCCAAATCTCCACATTTTTTGTTGTACACAGAATCATTCGTGTGCACTTGTACCGCAAAAAAATCTCTCAGCAATCACTTTTGCATATTTTAACCTCTTTCAAGCATATTGTACAATGTGACTATATGGCAAACTGGCAATAGAATCTAAAATTGCAGGGCCCCTTTCCACTGATACTTATTTAAAGCAGTCTGTAACACTATTCCTCTAAGACAGAGTTTGACAATACTACTAACATTAAGCTCTGCTTCTTCTGCAAATAAAACAATCTCAACTTCTCTTCATTGTATTTTCAATGAATTAAGACTGCATAACTGATGCTAACTTAAAAGCCTAAATTTTTATTCCTTATATTTCAAATTACATATAAAACACAAAAGAAAATACAATATAAAAAAACTGCAATAATAAAGCCACTTGGAAAATAAGTGTCTAAAGAAAGCAAAAATACAAGAAAATGTAACTGAACTAAAGCAAAAAAATACATAATAAAACAAAAACAGAAAAGAATGTTTCTTCCAATTCGTGAAAAAATCTTTACATTATATAAAATGTAATCTACAGCTAAATACAAAAGTATTAATACTTTTCATTCATTACAGTTTGAAAATTGGAGTAACAAATTAATTTGCCTATGAAGTATAATCTAACATATAAATAGTCATCCTGGTATACTTTTATACAAAGAATCCCTAAGCAAGAATTATTGCAAATATCTACTTCCTTGAAAGTGAGCCTACACTGCATATCAGTTACAGAAGTTTAAACTGAAGTCATACATATTAATCTCTAAATGACTTATATAATTTAGAGCTATCTAAATTCAACAATTTTATCCTTCTCTCTGAGCATTTCTTGCTTATGATAATTTACCATCTTAGTATGCTTTCTAGCAACTTTTTACCTCCATACCAGACTTTGGTAACTTCATTCCAAACAAATGAAAAAATTTAATTTAATTTTTAGCTTAGCCCTTGGGTACTGAAGGTTCTGTTGCCTGCACAACAGTGATTTCAATTTATAACACTCAATAATTGCTCTTATCACTAATGAACATTACCTGTATATTTAATTGTCAAGTTTGTTTAAAACAAACTGTTTTCATTTGAGTTTCATTTAAAAATAGATGTTTTAAGTACAATGTAAATAAGTAAAATTCTATATTTTACTTTTCGCTAGTATTAAAAAAGCAATGCTTGCAAATAAATGATTTTTTTTTAATGTTTTGCTGCAGATGGTTCATAAAGCCAACAAAATTTGAAACAATATCTCTTTACAGATAAGTTATTTCTCCTTGTTAATCTTTGAAAACCATGATCTCTTTAAAGAGTTTTTGAATTTAGTCTATTGCTGAAAAAAAGGGATTCCATGGAAGGTTTAATGTCTTATTTCTAGACTCAGCAATGGGCTTCACTCTCCAGGTCAATGAAGTTTTGAAAGTAATTATTATATTCAAATGACAATTTTTAGTGTTTTCAGTTGCACTTTAAAGTACCCATGAATCAAACATGCTAGAATGATCAAACAAAATGTGTTTTGTTTAACTTCAATAGTTTTAGCATCTTGGTATTTTACTCAAATTTTATCTCATCTATTTCAACATATTTTTTACCCTTTCCTTCAACTACTTTTTCTTCATGCAATAACATGTCATCAAACCAGATAAAAAATAACTAGCTATAAATTATGCAATTGAAGATTAACTTTCCAGACATGCAGAACAGAGGAGAAGTGCCATTTAATTTAAGCTACGAACAAACCTGTGTTATATTAAATTAGACTTTGAGAACACAGATTTCAAATATTTTTTTAAATATAAAAATGGCTAATTGAACATAGAAATAAACACCAGATGCCAAATAACAAACTTTTCACTCAAGAGCACAAAGCAAATGACAAATGATGAAGGAAATTAGAAAAGACTGTCATTTGCATAACTAGCTCTAGATAGCAACAATCCTGAAACAAACTGTTAGAATTGCCAACAACTCTTACAAATCACTCTGATCAACTTCATCTTTCACTCTTAATTTCTTCCATCCTAAAAAACTTTAACAATATTTTAGCACAAAATATATTTTAAACAAATTTAAATGATAAATATTTTTTAAAAAGGCTTCTAAAATAATAAATTTTTAGACATATAACCCAAAAAAAATCTGAAAATCTTTTCAAAATTTCCTTAATTAAAGTTAGTTCAAAATACATTATAAATATTACATTTTAGGTTGAAATATTAAATGCAAAACCTAGTTCCTTAAAAAATGATTTTTTAAAAAAATACTTCAAAAGAGGGAACTAGCATAAAACACGAAATATGGGTTGCTAAAACACACAATGGTCTTCAAAATGAAATATTTAATCCCAAATTTGATGAAATGAATTAATAGCATTGCTCAGCAAAGAAATCATTTAAAATACTGGAAAATTTAAGCAATATATTAAAATGCAGACAATCACAATTTAATTATGGAAGAAATGGACTTCCTAATAACACGAAAAAATTTCATAGTCATTACAATATTTAGAAAACTATGAATTAAAAGTACTCCAATTTTAAGAAAACCATGAATTAACAATGTTAAGGTATTTATACTTACAAAAATATTTTTTTTTAAATATGTGAGGGCTATGAAGAAAATTTTGGTGAGGAATTTATTGATCTTATTTAAGGATATTTGTAAGAATTTCAATATCTGCTTCAGTATATGCACAGAAAAATGTTACTCCTGAATGATATATGAAACAGCAAAATCGTTATTTTGCCATACTTCATACTTCCCTCCACTAAAATCACAAATATTTCTCATCAGTTAACTTTAAACATCATTGTCATTTCATATAAAAACATACACTTTCTGAGACAACAGTTTTAAAAGATTATGCTCGTCTCTTGAATTTAAAACTATGAATGTTCATTATCAAATAAAAAGGAAAAAGATGCATTTTTCATAAAACTTTTTAAGTAATGATTGCATTTCTAGTTTCAGACTAGTTAGAAATAAATGCAGTGGATCCAAAACAAAATTCAAATAAAAATAAAAATGCCAAATTCACACACAAAGAATTTTGTTAAGAATCTAAAAAAATCCTACATAAGTTTAAATCATTAAAGCACCATTGAAAAGGACATCTGTAACATTCACAGAAGTAGAACATGGTATGAACTTGCTTTAAAGAAATGCTTGCTTTAAAAAAAAAACTTAAAACCGGTGAAAATGTGCTTTTATAGCCCACTGCTTGGCAATATTTTTCAAATCGGCACATTTCTATAGAGCGTCTCTGGGACTGCAACCTCCCAGAGATGCTCTGCATACACGCAAACAAAATGACGACGTAGGAAGAATAAATAAGTTGGTAAAACAAACTTACCACTGGCTGTATGAAAATCATAGGCACACATGGGATCTTCACTTCACTCAGATACCTTTGCTCCACTCCAAAAACATCGCTGAAATCCCCAGACTGTGGCTTCGCCACAAATATGCTGGCTGTAGCGGTCTGTAAAATAAACCTACCACTGATTGTATGAAACTTGTAGGCATAAACAGCAATACACCATTCAATCACACCACGTTTCCCTTGCACTTCCAATAATGATATAAATGTCAACGTACATTCACTCACCTCTTGCAACATCACCGATAAATCCATAGCCACTGTTTATGAAACGAAATATATATTAAAAAAAAAGCCACGTTATCCAAAAATCTAACACTAAAACACAACCACCTCGTCTGAAAATCTAACCACAACTAACTTAACTGTTTAAATTAACAGTTAATTTCAAATCAACTTCCAATCAACAAAATGGCAATAATGCATGCGTGAAAATACAATATCGCTCCAAAGCACCAAAATATCCAGGTTGCCATATTTGGTGTGTTTATTGCCGATCCATAAAAGGTTGCCAGCAGTAGGCTAAAGCACGTTTGAGCCCTTAAATCTAAACAAGTAGATATGGAGATGCAATGTAGTCCATAATGACTAAGTGATCAAATACTGGATTGTTTAAATATTAGAAGCAATAAGAAAACAAACATTAGCCTCTTAATCATTTTAACTACATATTTCAAAACTATGCCTTGGAACTGTAAACTGATACTGTAAACTTGACTGATCATTTCTTATATGCAAATTTGTCCTTGGGAGAGAGGCTCCTTTGTTAGCAATATTTCTGGCCTAACTTTGTTCCTAGACTCAAAATACTTTCCTCTTGGAGTGTCACAGATATACAAAAGAAATTTAAAGTTTCTGGGAAATATTAACCTTCTTTTAAGCCTTGCTTCTCTCCTGGTATCTTGAACTATGCAGATGCAAAATTTTATCTTGTTATGCCTGCTTCAAAGATCACTTTTCCTTATATCGAACTTAAAAACTCTAGCTCTTGCAACTATAAGAAAGAGATATCCTGCTCAAGATTGGTTACACATATACAGAGGCTGTTCACACATTTTTTACACGATGTATATTGTATTCACAAAACTAAATTACATAAAATTCTTGTGTTTTAAATGTTCTATTTGACATCCCTTATTCTGAACTATCTTTCGACACCGCAATTTCCAGGATAATAATGCCTTTTGAAGTGTCAGAAGAGGTATTCTATCCCATTCCTCCTGAACAGCTTTCCAGAGTCCTGTAAGGGTTTTGGGGTGACGTTTGGATAATGAAGATTTTAAAAGTCCGAAAGCACAAAAATCCATAGGTGATACATCGGGAGATTTAGTAGGGATATCAGTGAAGGGTATGGCCTTGATACCAGTTTTTTGTTCCATTTCTTTTAGGAAATTACAGTGGATTTTGATGTGTGACTGCTAGCTGTGTCCTGATGGAGTCTCACAGATTGATGGCACTGAGGGTAAAGCGATGGTATTCATTCAGAAAAATTGGCAATAAAATATGTTCCTGATAGTATTTGGAGTTAATCTTGACATTTTTTTCCTCTCTCTTTATTTTTAACTTGCCATTATAAGAAAAACCAGCAACAATCATGAATCCCTTAGAAAACTTTCTTTCGATTCTTTGAACCATGTACTTAAATTTTTTCTCTACTTTTATGATAATAAATGGCTCTTTTTTGTTGCAATAATTTAAATACACCATGATTCATCTATTGTGACAATTGTTTTCCATTTTCTTTAGATAAGTGTTTCTCATATAGAATTCTGCAGCGTGTCCTGTGTTCAGCGATATGATTTGGAAGAAGACGATGCACATTGCATTTTTTCGCTTTCTTAAGATTTAAATCAACCGTTTATCATTTTGTTACATTGGAAACAGAGCATTTTAATGATTTTGCAACTGTCCTTTGACTAGGGGGATTTTCTTTTAACATTAAACAACGTACCTTTGCAATAGTCGAAGATGTCCATTTTTTCCTTGGATACTTGTTTAGAATTTTTGCCCCACTTGAGGCTCCACTTGACATTTTTTTCCTTTCTTGTTGATGATATTACCTATCAACGCTTTAGATATCACAAACCATGACTCTCACATCGTTTTTGGATAACGGAGTATGCATATTTCTCTTCGGAAAGAGCATAAATGTAGCCTTCAAACCACTGCTTTGTTAAAAATGCCATTTTGAATAAAAACAAAACTTTCAAGCCGCAGACGATAATTTGACTTTTAAAAACATAGTACAATTGCAATTATTTCTTTTGCAGCAAAATGATTTTTTATTACCGCTTACGAAAATCGTCTAAAAAATGTGCGAACAGCCTCTGTACACTGATGGTGCTATTTCTAAATTCACTGGCACAGTTGATGGAAATGTTTTTATACTTTTTGCTAACTTAAAGAAACTATTGGCCTTTTAATCTTGATGGGGAAATTCATACCATTTACCTGACCCTTGAAACCTTAAAAGATAGACCTGAACAGGAAACTGTCCTTTTTATTGACTCTCAGGCTACTACTTAAGCAATTTCTGATTACCAGCTTTATCCTTCTGCACCTGAATTCAGATGTAAACAATTTTTACTGATTTTTTTTTTTCTTCTAAATTCTTTAAGACAGTGGGTAAGATCTTGTCTAAACTGACTGCAAGGAAGATTGCATCCAGCCCCTATCCCCCAGAGGCTATAGGGAGGTTGCAAGTTTTAGAATTGCCACTGGACATGACTACCTGCAAGCTCATCTCTTCCACCACATTGGTCTCTCTGCTTTACTGGACTGCCCTCTCTGTGTCTCAGCATACATGACAGAGGAGCATCCATTAGTTTGCCTGACTCTTCAGACATTCAGTCTTCACCTTTTCATGACTCTCCCATCTACTGGGGCTACTTCTGCTCTTTACTGGACTACAAGAATGCAGTATGTTTGAAAGAACTCTGACCAGCATATTTAAAAAAAAAAAAAAAATTATGCATGTTAGTCATGTCTCAAATATATATATATTAAAAAAAACAGTTCAGCAAAAGAAAAAACATCACGTGATTATAAATTTATTTCAACAACTTTAGTCTTTTTTACACACTGTAATTTATACTGATTTTAAAGAATCATTATATTCTTTTTTTCCTCCTTTTAAAGTATTAATCTTTGAATCATGCTTGTTACTAGATAATGTATAAATTAAAAGTAAAACTTCACTTTGTATAAAAAATTTAATTCCAGGTCGATTTTTTGGAAAACTTTAGGTTAACTTTAATATACATCATGAAAGGGATTGGTTAAAAAATATATATTACATAACATAGTAACACAAAAGTATGCATGATACCATAGTGAATCTGATACTATTACTAAATATATATATTTTTTCACTTTAAGCAACTATCTCAATTAACAATTTACTGCCCTCCCTGCATATTTCAAGTCTAAAAAAAAATTTTAAAATAGAATAAACAAACAAATGTTATAAAGTTTTTGCAGTATATAATATTAATGTCTTTACTGCCAATGATATTGAAATAGAATTTCACACTCACAAAATTCTTTTTCCATGACATTTGACTGCATGAAGAAAACACTGCCATAATAAGCAGAAAAATTATTTGTACCAGTAATATATCAACATCATTCCACTTATAACTCATTACAGGTGTGTAAACGGAAAAACTGACTCATTTTTACACACTTATAACTCTTTACATACACTACAAAATAAAAATTAAAAAATTTATCACCAATACTTTTTCTCATTTATTTTAAAAGTTTTCACAGCAAATTAAGTTTTCCCATGTAATAAAAATAAATAAAACTGATGGCAGCACTAATAATGGCTCATTACTACATATTCTTTGAGTGAATAGAATATACAGTGGCTCCCAAAAGTGTTCGTACACTTACGAATTTCAATGAATAGGATCTATCCATTGATTAAAATGAATATTTCAGAATGGGTATTTAATAATAAGATCTATAATCTATTCTTAACAAAACTACATGAAATATTTTGAAAACATAGTAAAACTTTATTTTAAGAAACCAATAATCCAAAGTAACAAAACTTTATCTCACAAAAGTCATTGTTACACTTGTAAAAAATCTCTACATATTAGTAAATATTCTAATTTTTCGTTAAATTAATATTTAGTAGGATATCCTTTAGCATCCACAACAGCTTTTAAACATATGGGAATAGATTGCTTTAGTTCTTTTGTAATTTTTGCATCAATGTTCATCATTCTTCTATCATAATTGTTTTTAGTTTGCTTTTCGTGTGAATGTCGTGTTTTCGTACTCGAACCTCCAGTTCTCTCCAAATATGTTCTATTGGGTTTAAATCTGGCGATTGAGGTGGTGTTTTCAAAACTTGTAGACAATTACAGAGACACCAGATGCGAACATTGAGAGCCGTGTGCTTAGGATCGTTATCTTGATAAAAATCAAAGTTGTTTCCATTACCCAAATTTTGAGCTGATAATTTTAAATTGTCTCTAAAATATTTATAAAAACAGCATGATTCATTATGCCATCAATAAATACCAAATTTCCTAGTCCTGATGCTGACATGCACCCCCACACAAGGATACCTCCACCGGCATGTTTAACTGTTCCTACTAAGTTCTTGGGATTAAGTTCATTTTTTTTTTCTTCTCCATATAATTATACGCCATCAGCACCAAAAATGTTCATCGGCAAATTAGACATTATTCCAATAGGTTTGTGGCTATTTATCATTGATAGTGTGAAGGGAAGGCCTAAACTGTCTGTTTTTCTCACAAAAATTTTCTATGGGCAGAACGCTTATGTATCCAGCTGTTCTGAGAACTTGTCAAAAATTTCAGGTTGAAATTGAAGTAAAAAATGTTTTTATTGAAGTCTGCAGAAACTTTTACAGCACTCAACGTGAATTTTTCCAAATTTTCTAATTATAAATCTATGATCATGTTTGTTAACTTTGCCAGACAGCCTCTTTTCTTACCTTGTTTTCGATCCAATTTTCTTCTTTAAAGCGTTTTTTTGTCACATACTGCACAGTAGAATAGGATAAATTAAGTAATTTAGAAATATTCTGAACTGATTTACGAATACTATGATGAAAAATAATCAATTTTTGAATGGCTGTTTGTTGTTTCTTTACGACTACGAGCCATTTTTAAATAATAAATAGAATATTACAGAGTTGGCAAGCAAAAATTAAAGCCAAACGATATTTTAAATGCCACCACAATTCAAAAATAAAAATAAAGCACCAAAAGATAATTTTAATTATGAATTTATCCGAAAATATTTCAGTGTACAATGACTTTTGTGAGATAAAGTTTTTGTTACTTTTTGATTACTGGTTTCTTAAAAATAAACTTTTACTATGTTTTCAAAATATTTCATGTAGTTTTGTTAAGAATAGATTATAGATCTTATTATTAAATACACATTCTGAAATATTCATTTTAATTAATGGATAGACCCCTATTTCATTGAAATTCGTAAGTGTACGAACACTTTTCGGAGCCACTGTATAACAGTATCTCTAGACATTGCCTTTATATGAGAAGCTAACAGCACAAGTCACAAACAAATGGCTTTTTAGATGTGACAGTATGGTATTTTTAATGTATCTTTATTTATTTTTTTTTTTTTTAGACACACCTCAAGTTTCGCAACAGCATGAATGTAAAACGACGCTTTACCATACACAAAAATTACTTCGACAATCTACGGCTTCACACCAATCTGTGTATACCATACTGATGTTCCAATTTAGCAACTTAAGTAATATTCTTTTCACATACACCACATGGAAACTACTTTTCATTACTGTTTAAATACGTGATACATTTAATTTCGTTTGAGAGAAAATTCGAACTACGAACTTGCCTGTAAATCTTTTTTTCCGGTATGAATTGGTTATGAATCTTAAAGTTATAAGCAAGAGAAAATCTCTTTCCACACATTTCATAAACTAACGTTTATCCCCATTGTCAAACGATAATGTTCTTAAATTGAATTAACGTTACAGAACTTTTAGTCACACACTGCCTTCTCATTGCTTGTTCATTAACCCTAGCATTCTTACTTTAAGTTACAAATTTATTACAAAATAAAAAAAGAATTCATATTCTGAAAATTCTTTTGCCACCAATATAATTGTTTCAAACTGAACTAGTCATAATTGCTTCAAACTGTCAGGTTGTGACAGAGTACCTGGCGGAAGGTTAAAGATCCCCACTTTACCTCCGACCGTAAGATGTTATGATCGAAGTATGTTTTTTAATTGGGAACTTTGCTTTCCATGTTGAACAGCAGGCACTCTAGCTTAAGGCTGCTATGTACAAACCCCATTGGATTCGCTCACATCATTGTTAACCTATGGAGAAAATTTGTCCGCGCATGCCGACTTGGATTCAAAGATTTTTTTTTTTAAATTGTACTCCGTCATAGAGAAAGAAATTTTACATCTGTGTACCTTTTTTCATTTTTAAAAAAAAAATGCAATTAATATTTAAAATTTAAATTATTCGGGGAAAAATCTGGTATAGTGTGTTTTAACGCTCATAAATTCCTTCGGTTGGACGAACGACATTATAAATGAATCCAGTAGGCGTATTGCAAGAACGTTCAGGCTATTTGACCAATACAATTTTATTTGATTTATCAGCATTCATGTACCTGTAAATAGTTGACAAAAAAAGATTTTTTAAAAAATTTGTTGAGAATTTCGTATGTTGGGGGGGGGGGGGGATGATTATCACTTTGACGGGATCTGACCATCACAGCGAGGGTGGTAGCGCTCCCGACTTGCCACCCGCGAGTGAGGGGGAAATTATCGTCAGGGTTTCTGAAACCCCGAACTTTGGAAAACAGGAACACGGGACAAACAAACAAACAAAAAATCTCTGGGATTAATTTATGTAACTCTTGATTGAATATCAGAAATAACTCCCCTCATGTTGGGCTCATTGTCATATCCCACCCGTCTCATTTCATTTTTTTTAACAGATATACCAAAGTAAATATTCTTTCAAGTTCATCCTTAATTATAAGTAAAATTAAGAACGGATAAATGGAGATCGTAAATGTAAACTTCAAATCATTAAACTGATAAAGTAAAACAAAGAAACAGAACATAGCATTTGAGAACGATTTTTAATATGAATGAGCAATTTATAAACACAATTTAATCGAATGTTACGCGCATACCTATTCCGAATGTAAACATAAAAAGAAGTCAAACTGTAAGTTTCTGTAGAATGGGTAAGAATTATGAAAGATTAAAAAAAATGTGACAACATTCATCGTAAATACCAAAACAATATTTCGAATCACAATTTAACATTTTGCAAACTTAAGTCATTAAACTGACAAAGTAAACAAAGAAACAGAACATAGCATTTGAGAATGATTTTTTGTGATTGAGTAATTTAAAAACACAATTTAATCGAATGTTACACGCACATATCCAAATGTAACATTATAAAAAGAAGTCAAACTGCAAGTTTCTGTAGAATGGGTAGGATTATGAAAGATTTTTTTTAAAAAATTGACACATATCACCGTAAATACAAAACAATATTTCGAATCACAATTTAAATTTCAAAACAAACAGAAATAACTTTCTGTTTGTTTGGAAACTCAAACATCAATAACTTTCAAACTCATAACTTTCTGTAAAACAAAGAAACAGAACATAGCATTTGAGAATGATTTTTTTTGTGATTGAGCAATTAAAAACACAATTTAATCGAATGTTGAATTGAATTGAATTGAATTGAAAATTTGTGAGACTTATGATACAGCCAGGCGGCCGGCTTTGTCTCTACATGACGACCCGAAAAGGAAAAAAACATGGACGGACAGACGCAAGACTACTAGCACGGAGAAACTTTGAAACACAAACTTCGAACATGGGAGAAGGAGAGCGGCGAGAAGCCCCCACCCTGGGAACACTAAAAAACAAAACACGGGGAAGAACGAACCACGCAGACACCGCAAACCACGACAAACAAACAGACACGGACAACACACACACGAACAAAAAACAGAGATCACCCCCACCAGGGAGCCAAGCGTATAAACACGCCCGGTGCAACAGCCCACGCCACGAAACTCTAGCCGAATTACATAACCCAGCATCTAAGAAGGGTTATCGCTATCCTAAGAGAATTAATTAAATCCCAACGCTGCACCCGGAACTTGGAGCAGCTAAGCAAAAATATGATACGTGTGTATCATTGTCATTACACGTGTCGCACAGAGGGGAAGAGCCATATTCACTTATGCCAAAGATGGTTGCACTGAATCGTTTTGGTACGCCAGCGGGCAACCAGAGCATCAATCTGGCAATGGTAAATCCACCTACGATGCGTTTGATCTTGAGGTTAATTGCGCCATACCGCTGACGATAAATGCTTCTATTTCATTCATCCCCCCGGCAGCATACATGTCACTTTTGATTTTTCTAATGCCGTCTTCCGGGCTAGCCACATTAAGTTGGTCGGTAGGTGAAAGGGCCTGTCACAATCTCATCGGCCACTCATTTGGATAGATGCCCCGATGACCAGGGGTCCAGACCAACCGAATGCAATTGATGCTCTCAAGCGCATTAATAATTTTACTATGCAGCAAAGGATGACCGCTGGGACTTCGAATGAGCCATATGTAGCGCCGAGAGAACGGAAAGGCTGTCAGAAGCAATTAAAACATGATCAACCTCCTGGTCACAAATATCAATAGCCAGCACGATAGCTAGAGCTTCCGCGGTAAAATTGATTCAAACGATGGGTTAACATGGCTTTTCCAGAATAGTCGAGTGGTTAAAGGCCGCTATCGCCACTTTGTCGTCGGTCTTGGAGGCGTCAGTGGCAATCAACAAGCACTTGGCTGTAATTATTACAAATCTCAGCCAATGAAGCTGAAACTCACCGAGTTCGGAGATCTCTATTTTTTAAAGGGGAGACCCTGCTTAACAATCTCCCACCTGATGAGAAAGAAAATGCGGCCAGGGTCAAGGAAAAAAGCTTGAGCCCAGACAGAACGTATCCATAGTGATATTCATGGTATGCAGCAAACAGGGATTGGATGAGTTTCCCGAAATACACCTATGAAGGGTTACTGTAAAGCAAGATTTTGTATGGAGTGACAGGTGTTTTAATAAGAAAACATTTATTTAAGGTGCTGAATACGGCACTCGCAATGCTGTTTTGGTGAAACCTCAGCCCGAAGTACAGGGATCGCGTCACCGGGGGAGACCAGTGGCAAGACGGAGGGCAATGGAGTATAAGGCCTCCATGGTATTAGCGTCACTCTTTGGAAATCTGGGAATACAGGAAACCACACTAGTCAAAACACTGCGGATACCCGCATTGACGATTGGGATAAGAGTCCGGCTAGTGGCGCCTACGAGTTTTATACACCAACCCTTTTAGCATGTTTAGCCGGCGGTGAGTTTTTTCACGCAGATACTGAACCTGAGGCGCGATGGACATGGTTGACGGATCAGGACGCAACCCAGCATTTTGATATTTTAACTCCCACGGCATAGGATGACCAGCGATTACGGCTTTCAGGGCAGGGAAATTCTACCCCTTGAAAAATTTATAGCCGTGCTCTTCGATGGGGAGCGAGAAAACTTCCAATAATTACACCACTTCAGGAATGTTTGGATCAAGAGCTTTTTGCAACATTCAATTGCAAGTGATAGCAGGATCCTTCCACCAATAGCCTACACAAAATGTCATAACCGTACAGCAGCCCAGTAACCCTGGACGGGGTCGTTTTCAAAAATATCAACGCATATACATAGAGAAAGAATAATGGGGCACAGTACGCTACCCTGAGGCATTCCTAGACATAACCTTTTGAGGGGGTGTAAATGTGATTGTGCCATTTCACCTTCATATTTCCTATCCTGTAGCCACTTAGAAATCCATACTAAAACATTTCCACCACCACCAACGGAAGCCAGCTTGTAAATCAACCCGTCAATCCAAACGGAATCATACGCCTTTTCAATGTCTAGGTCAACAAGGAGAATCTATTTTTGTTCAGGCGAGCTTCCTGATATCAAGGTACAGCTTGGCCAAGACAGATTGGCTGTCCCGATTGGGGAGACAGCCACCGAGGCCGGGAGGAAAAATATTGTGGCTAATTAGACCAGCGAGTGAGACGATGGAGAATAATGCGTTCAAAAATTTTACTCCAAACCGAAGTAAGGGCAATCGGGCGATACGAAGAAATCAGAGTACTGGGCTTCTTGGGTTTCAGAATGGGAAGAATTATGGCAGAGTGCCACTGACTTGGGACACTGGCCGTATCAAGGAGATTATTAAAAATGCCACCAATCTTGCAGAGGTTATTAGGATCAATGTGCTTGATTAGCTTTGCCGAGATGCCGTTTTCCCCGGGAGGGTGGGTCTAGTAGCCTGATCGCAAGCTGGAGCTCCGGAGTAGAAATAGGGTTGTTAAACTCCCCCATTACATTGGTAAGAGCGTACGGAAGGGGAGGGTGATGTGAAGTAGGGTAAAGGTTCTGGCCGAAAAGGATAGCTTGACGATAGGGGCAATTGATACAAACACCCCGATAAGCAAAGTCCCCCCAGAAGCCTGTAGGGTAGATTGCTTCTTAAGAATGCGATAGATGGTCTGCATACTGTTTGACTATTACAGAGTTTGTTCCAAAAGCTACGAATGCTGCATTTTATATGACGCCGTAAAAGACTTGAAAATTTTTTATACTGTAACCAGTAATCACGCCGAAAAGTCCGCTTAGCCAGCCGAAGTACTTCCTTTTCTGCCCCAAGATCCAAGAGCACCTCGAGTTCCACACTGTGGGTAGGACGTCCCAGTAATTCTTTGAGAGTGATTATTATCTGAGATAGCCTGTTTACTGAAGACATAAGATCGAGAAGGAAAGAGTGCTATGGCAATTCATGCTATTATTTAAATCTCGCCAGCCCTAGTCCAATTGGCCGAAGTCGAAAAGGGTAGTAACACACTGAGCGTAAGGGCCATAAAGCTGTAAGAAACATCGGACAATGATCCGAGTCCAAACTATCAGGGTGGATGTAAAATTTTACAATAGGGAATAAGTCTGGAGAAATAATAGCAAGATCGAGTACAGAAGGTGACATTGTTAGCCATGAAACGGGTAGGAATGTCCCTGTTAACAATGCAAAGATCATTTCTAGCAATCCAGTCAAGGAAACTGATTCACCGGGGCCAGGCCTTGACTGCCCCGTTTAGTAAATTTAAATTTAGGTCCCCATGATAATAAAAGGTGGTTCAATATCATCAAGAAGAGAAACGAAACAGCCAAGGTCAAAACTGCATCTGGGATTATAGATATTTACAATGTGAGAGGAGTATATTGACCCATAATTTAACAGCAACATACTCGATGAAATGATGTTGAATGGGGAGAGAAAGGTCGATGGAAATAACATTACGCTGGATCGCGGTGAGGACGCCACCCCACCGCCCCCCCAGGCCATCTCTATGATACAGGACTTTCTGATTGACAGCGAAAGAAAGAGCCGGAGTAAGGAAGGTTTCTTGAGTAGCAAAGCAGGAACAGAAGCAAAAATCGGACACCGGAGCCAAGCGGCCCTGGCCCGAACACCACGAACGTTCACGACACAACAGAAAAGAAGCCAGACCAAAAACAAAAAAAGAACACGGACAAACCAAACAAAAGGCCGCCAGACAGCCCACCCCCCTAGAGGGGAGGTGAGTCAGGAAAGGTCCCCTCAAAGAACAGGGGCGGCCCAGGCGGAGGACCGGGATTATCAAGATCGGTGGTCCCGGAGAAATCCATCGAACCGAAGTCCCCAGCAGTAGAGGACAGGGGCGATGGCGAATTAGCTTGTGACAGTCTCTGTTTTTTCTTTATTTTCTCTCTAGTTTGCGGAGCACCCGACAGCGTCGGGGGGAGAAATTTTTGTAACATGTTCGTAAAAGATGATGTCATTATTTCGATGACTTTGTTGAAAGTTTCGACTTGAGTACTTAAAAAATTCTGGAGGGTTTCCTCAAACTTGGCCTCGAATCTTTCCATGATCTATTCAAAGTTCGTGGTTACCTCCTGTAGATTAATCTTTTCCTCCCTATAGCTGGGAGACGCAACCCCCGCATAGGAAGGTGCCTTCCTATTGTTATTATTCTGTGCGTAACGACACCGAGCTTCTGTGATCGTTAAATGGTTAAGGCATTTGAATTTATTTATTTCCGCTTCTCGGATATATGCGCTGCAACTTTTGCCAATTGCTTCATGGCCCTCGCCACAGTTGCTACATTTCACTTTATCAGCCTGGCACAATTGAGTAGCATGTTCTTCTCCACACTTATAGCATACCACAGCGTTTTTACATGCCCTAGTCGAATGTGAGAATTGGAAACAATTATTACACTGCCAGGGTCTATCTATAAAAGGCCGTATGCGTATTTCTTCGAACCACCAGGGAATCTTGTCAGGGAGTTGTTGCCCAATTTTTGTTACCAGCATGGTTTTAAACGGAACACGATTACCTCCCGTCAGCTTCTGAAAACGACGGACTTCAAAAACCGGTATGCCATTCTCTAACAGTTCTTCCGCAACTTCATTGCAGGTGACATTTAGCGGAATATCATAAAGTAAAAACTTTGACGTAAGTGTATCCGTATTTAATCTGGGCACCGATAGGTACCGACAATATTCATTAATTTTTAACAGTTGGATGGCAGTATGTTGTCTTCCGTGACACAACGATTTTTCCGTTACGTGTGGCCTTTAAAAAACTTAAACTTATCTTGGGACCGATGCGACAGACCAGCTCATCCTTCAGTTTTTTGGGGTGTGAAATAGGAATAGCCCCTGCAGGACTTTCAAGAAAATTGTTAAAGTTCCCACACCTTGACCCAAAGCTTCATTCAAAATTCATGCGGCTGGAGCTTAGCAGACCAGAAGAAGTTGTCGTCAGCCGGCGACTCCTCCATTCCAGAAAAGCAAAATTCAGAAACCACTTACCGCATACTCCGTCACCGGAAGCTGCAGAACCAACACCACAAACAAAACCGAGGAAAAATCTCAAAAACCACACGAAAAGCAGCCACAAGAAGCACAACGCAACACAGGAAACAATACACAAACGGTACACGAAGAACGCCTACCAAAAAGCAACGAAAAAAATGATAGAACAACAAGAAACGCAACCGACCGCCACGTGTCACTAAGCCTATCTCCAAATATCTTAATCGAATGTTACACGCATACATATTTCGAATGTAAACATTATAAAAAGAAGTCAAAATGCAAGTTTCTGTAGAATGGTAAGGATTATGAAAGATTAAAAAAAATATCAAAGATAATGTGCTCAGGAGTTAAATAAAGGCTAGGTTAATTTAAGAGTTACTATTACAATCAATGTACAAAAATTTTAAGTTTAACATCTTCAATAGTTGAGGGGAAGAGAAATTTAAGATTTAAAAATTAAGCAATTATAAGAATAAGAATTAAGTTTAAAGAGTTAACTTAAAAATTTAGAGAAGGTAAGATAAAAAAAGCAAGTTTAGGATAAGGTGCCCTCAGCAAAAGAAAAAAAAGGCCCTGTTCAGGGTCATACAATTGGTTATATGTAAACGATAAAAAAAGTATTGTTTAGAAATGATGCAAGATTTTTAATATGGCGTGTGGTCTCCTCGAACAGCTAAGACTGCTGCACACCTGTTTTCCATGAATGCGATGATGTTATCGATAAGACTTTGGGGAATACTGTTCCACTTATCAAGAAGTGCAATCTCCAAGTCTCGGAGAGTAAAAGGAAGCCTTGGTCTCGCAGCAATGCGTCGTCCGAGCATGTCCCAAACATGCTCGATTGGATTCAGGTCATGAGAGCACGCTGGCCATTCCATACGCTGTATTGTTTCAGCTTCAAGCATGTTCTCCACAAGACGAGCTGTATGCGGTCTGGCATTATCATGCTGGAAAACAAAGGAATCTCCAATGGCTGCAGCGTAAGGTATGACATGAGGTCTCAGTATCTCGCCTGCATACCTTCAGGCCGTCAAAGTACCATTCCGAATGATATGCAGGTCCGTACGTCCACCTATGCTGATTCCACCCCATACCATAAAACCAGCTCGTCTGTATTGTGACCTTTCACGAACGAATGTGGGGTTATTTCGAGTGCCCCTTTCCCTCCATACCAAAACACGTCGGGTGTCACACTCCAGACTGAATCGGGACTCGTCTGTAAACCGCACTTGGCTCCAATCATGTTGCTCCCAATCTCGATGTTCAGCAGCCCATCTTTTTCGGGCCGCACGGTGGCGTGAGGTCAACGGAAGGCAGACCATTGGCCTACGTGCATAGAGACCTCCCTGATGAAGCCTATTACGCACTGTTTGGCTGGATTAAGTACATATTAAGTACATAATAAGTACATATTCAGTACATATTAAGTACATTAATTAGTTACATATAAATTAAAGGGAAAAAATGTAGTTCTCACTATGTTTAGATAAAATAATTCAAAATACGTTTTAATGGCTCTCAAATTTTAGAAAATACAGATACGTTATCGCATTAAAGATCCGAATATTATAATACACAACAGATAAGCAGTTTTCTTTTAGACAACAAATTACTAACTTCAACAGAAGGATAAAGTAAGATGTGGCAGTTTTCGACCTGTATTTGCTTGAATTGGAATAGGTTGAAATTTGTGATAGCTGAACACAAAATATCTAAAATTGTTATTACAGTCATGTTTTATAATTCAGACGCAGGATACTTATTAGCAGCAAATGACTGATGATTTCCAAATGATTAAATCGAAGTTACAATTAAAGATATCTGCAATATCTCCCCGACGTGCGATATTGTAGATATCTTTAATTTATCGGAATCCTATGAGCAATTCCTTGAAGATTCAAAGTTTTCTGAGATTATTTCTTTTAAACCTAATTTCATTTTCACCGACAAATCCCAATTTTTCAGTATTAAAATCCTTAATTTACTATTGTCTGTAATGAACTCATATTAATAAATAGTTTCAAAGTACTAACTTTCTCTCTGTAGATAAGGATAATTTACAAATTGTTTCAAGACACAAAATCAGAACTTTCATTCAGTAAAATTTATATTTTGTATATTTTGCTTTGTTTAATTTCTCGTTGATTTTGTGAAAGTCGGTCTTAATTTTACATTTATGCTTATGGCGGGACCAATCGTAGCCGTGAGTAAACTGATGGCAAAATCAAGCGTAGGACCGTTTTAAATTTTCGCCCGCTACAACCAGCAGTTTGCGATTTCTTTGGATTTTCTTTCGGGGATTATTTGGAAAGGTAAGGATATCGGAGTGCAGCTCATGACCCCCTATAGAGAGAGGGTCATTACAATCCCTCAAACTGTCAACCCTAAGGGGGATGGAATTCTCGAACTGTCAACTGGACTCCTCCCACCACAAGAGTCGGGAAGGAGTGGAAATGGGAAAGAAGATTTTTTTTAGTACATAGCCACCTTAACTCCTCCTCAAAACAGTGACGAGATAAAGATAGCTGCATAAGGGCCTGTTCACATAGGAGTCCGATGCGTTGCATTGTGTTACGTTGCGTTAAGGAAAAGATGACGTTGAGACGAAAATAAACCAATCATAGGCCTCCAAACGATTAGCAATGAAATTTTTAACGTCTATGATTGGTTTATTTTCATCTTAAAATCCTCTTTTTCTTAACGCAACGCAACGGACTCCTAAGGCTTCCATCGGAGGGGAAGGATCGATGATAGCACAGTGCGAGGGACTTTGACAATAACAGCTCCACCACCCAGGTGCACAGGACAGCGTCCGAAATAACAAAGGGTAGTTTGTGGGGGGGGCGCAGAGGCGACTCAGCAACGGGGCGAGAGAGACTCAATAAAAGCAGAAAAAACTCGTTTCCAACCATAGGGGTGCAAGCAAAGCTGATAAATTCTCAACAAAGAACCCCAACAACATTTATCTCCTTCTCCTCTTTTTGAAAGGAGGGAGAGCATTATCTGGATAATAAAGCAGGAACCTGGGTCGCTTTGCAGACGACGGAATACTCAGAACGTACGCCGGTATCGAATGAAGTATAGAGTTTTCAATAGAGTTAATACCTCTGTGAAATTTACAAGCAAGTTTCTTAATTTCGGGTAAAAAGGGCCTAACCTTGAGGTCATTATGAAGGGTAGCGTTACTCAAATACCACACGAAATCGCGTACGATTCTGTTTTGAATTACTTGTAATTTCTTGAGGTGAGTGATTTCAGCAGTGCCCCAAATAATAGACTCATAAGTCATAACCGGTCTAACGTAAGCTTTGTGAAGAAGCAACTTGGTATTTATTAACAGGCGACTTTTCCATGTCAATAGATAGCTAAGGGAACCCTGTGCAGCCTCTGATTTTCAAACCAGGTCATCCATCTGTAGGTGCCAGGTTAGTTTCGAGTCTAGGATGACACTTAGGTACTTGTAAAAGTCCAGGGAATCCACTCTTGATAAATATTCAATAATTTAGGTCTGAGTAGGCTGCCTTTGGGAACTCCACTTTTAATGGGCCTAGGAGAGGAGATACTATCTCCGACACGAACCGAAAATGATCTGCCGGAAAGATAGTCTCAGAGGATTTTTATCAGTTGGTAGGGAAACTTGAGCTTAAGGAAAGTTTCGGATAAGACCGTCATGGAAAATTTGGTAGAACGCTTTACTAATATCCACGAATACGACACTAATCATTTGACCTTTAGAACGGGCATCCTGAATAAGCTCCACAACACGCCATAACTGATGCTGAGTTGAATGTTGCCTCCGAAACTCCATTGGTCGGGGCGAACTATGTTGTTTATGTTGCAGAACTCATCAAGCCTTCTGACAAGGACACATTCGTAGACTTTAGAAAGTAAAGAGAGGAGATTTATCGGTCGATAATTCACTGGGTAGTGGGTTCGGAACCTGGCTTATGATTAGGAACAACAATAGCATCCTTCCAACTGCTGGGGGAAGTAGTTTAGTTTCAAGAGACTATTGATCATGCATGCAAGGTAGACTATGTATTTCGTCGGAAAGTATTTTAACATATTAGTTGAAAGGTTAGCATGGCCAGGATCTTTACCCTTTTTGAGCTTATCATTATAACATAAGATCTCAGACGGACAAGTGTTCACAATAGGTTTTAAATTATTTAAAACGTGACTTTGATTATTTAACTGATGATAATTTTGTTGAAGTACTAGCATGAGGGAACGGTTTTTCAGTACATCATGGTAAGGGGTAAACTGGCAAGCGAGGCTGTTAGCCAGAATCTCAGCTTTATCATTATTCGAAATAGCTATTGCGTTAGGGCTGTTGAGTGCCGGGATATGCTTACGTCTCTTAAGAATTAAAGAAGTTGCCCTCCAAACGGATTTATCCACAGCAGTGAGAGATTCAATATAGTCATTCGAATTATAGAGTGGATCCTAATATTGTGCTGTATACGGGATTGGAGACGATTGAGGACCTGTTCACATAGGAGGCCGGTAGCGGAAGCGTAAAAGGAAAGATGGAGCTGGGACGGAAACAGACTTTAAAATTTCGTTGCTAATCGTTTGGAGGTTTGTCATTGGTTAAATATATTTCAATACTTTAAAGCTTCCGCTACCGGACTCCTATGTGAACAGGCCCTAGATTAGGTTTTGAGAGTGGAATCCAGCGAAAACTGCTAATCACATCTATGATTATTCCTAAACGGCCTAGACTATGTGTTCTGCTATCTCAATGACATTCTCATTGCTTCTCCGGACATAGAAACACACAAAGAACATCTTGAATTAGTCTTCCGAAGACTTGATGATTACGGACTGTGCATTAACATTGCAAAATTCAAATTTGGTCTCAATAAACTTGAATTTTTAGGTTATGAAATATCAACAGAAGGAATCAAACCTCTTTCATCGAAGGTTGATACAATTAAACAATATCCTCAACCAGAATCCTTCACTAGCTTCCGCAAATTTTTGGGAATGGTGAACTTCTACAATCGCTTCATACCAAACTGCGCCAAACTGCAACAACCGTTGACAATTTTGCTTACAGGTGTTAAAAAACAGCAAAAAACCTTTAATTTGGACCGAAGATGTACAGAACACTTTTATTGATATCAAACGCGCATTATGCAACTCAATGATGTTGGTTCACCCTAACCAAACAGCACAAATCAGCCTTACGACAGATGCATCTGATTCCGCTGTGGGTGCCGTAATCCATCAACTACATAATTCAGAAAAACAAACGCTAATTTTTTTCTCTCGGTCCCTAACATCCACGCAAAGAAACTACAGTGCTTATGATCGAGAATTACTCGCAATCTACCTAGCGATAAAGCATTTAAACACATTCTGGAAGGACGAACATTTATTATCTTCACTGACTATAAACCTATCACCTTTGCCTTCCAACAGAATTTGGATAAATCCTCTCCAAGACAAGCCCGGCAGTTGAACAACATTGCTGAATTCACTATAGACATACGGTAAATCTCCGGCGAAGAAAACATCGTAGGAGATACACTGTCGAGAATTGAAACCATCGCTACTCCAGCTCCAATTGATTATACAGTTGTTGCTGATTGCCAGGAGGATGAAAACCTAAAAATTCTTAAATAAAATTCTAGTTTTAAAATAATATAAATTCCTATCCCGTATAGCAATAAGATAATATACTATTGTATACAGTTGTTGCTGATTGCCAGGAGGATGAAAACCTAAAAATTCTTAAATAAAATTCTAGTTTTAAAATAATATAAATTCCTATCCCGTATAGCAATAAGAGAATACCTCCACTAATTCTAACTGGCCATACATCCCTAAAGCATTTCACCGAAGAGTATTTTCCTCTATACATAACTTATCCCATCCTGAAATTCGTGCAACAACGAAGCTGGCGACACAAAGATTCATTTGGCCTAACATAAACAAAGACTGCCAACTATGGTCTAGGTCTAGAGTATGCTTAGCATGCCAACGAGCTAAAGTTCACAAACATACCCATGCTCCAGCTGCTGAATTCAAAGTTCCAAATCAACGATTCAAACACCTTAACCCCTTCAGGGGCGGTGATTCATTTTTGAACCACCTATTTTCTTTATTTTCTAACATCTTAATCATTCGGCAAATTTATCTGTAAATTCCTGTAAACATTTGACTCATTAGTGTGCTTCAGAAACAACAGATGGCAGCACTCTACGGGTCTATATTTTCAGAGAGGATAATTTTTTGTTTCAGGCCAGAAATTTGCAATGTGAAGTTTTTTCCAGTTTTTCTAATTTGTTAGTATACAGATGCATGGAAGTTCTGGAATTTCATTTTACGATTGTTACTTATTTATTTTAAATAGAAAAGTTTAATTTATCTGCATAATTTCTTATCTTTTTTTAGTAATTTCAATGCTGGTGGTTCAAATATGTACCACCGCCCCTGTACCGTTTGCTGTCACTAGGTGGCAGCACTGGTAAATTAGTTTTTCCCAGCAAAAATTCATAAAAAACATATTACTGAACTAATTTTCCTATTAAATTATTTTTGTTATGTTAATGATTGAATGTTACTGATAAATTGAAACATATAAATATATACATATTTTACCTCTAAAAATTTCATGTGTGGTGTTTTATACTTTTTACATTCATTATATACTTTCATTTATATACTTTTTACTTTTATTATATACTTTCCTTCACATACCTCTTACTTTCATTATATACATTCATTTATATACTTTTTGATTATTTATTTATTTTTTTTGGACAGATAATTAATTTGATAAATACTGTGTATAAATATAAATAAATGAATGCATATATATGTGTATATATTTCAAACTGATTAGTCTTACTGTAACTGATTTGTCAGAACGCCTGTTCTGACTGGTATAGACAGTCAGAGCAGACGTTCTAATATAGTGCTCTAGGTGCGCGGTGGTTCAAAAATGGACCACCCTCTCCTGCCTAAACTAAATCTACATTTTTTAAAATTTTTACAGAATATGTTCCTAATAGTAATATTTCTTCAAATATAAAGTTTTGTCCTCCCCAAATTTTTTTCATATAGTGCCCCTGAAGGGGTTTTAACATCGATGTTGTTGGCCCTTTAACTTCTTGCTCAGGTTTTAGGTATCTGCTTACTATTCGCGATAGATACCCGGTGGATCAAAGCTGTTCCTTTGGAAGACCAAGTTCCAGATTCCATCTCAAATGCACTTGTCTCGACTTGGATTTCCAGATTTGGAATCCCAGAAAGAATAACATCTGACCAAGGTCACCAGTTTGAAAGCCAACTCTTCCAATCCCTAAACAAATATCTAGGTTTCAAAGCCGACACCACCACAGCTTATCATCCACAAACTAATTATCTAATAGAACGCCAACACCGAATTTTGAAAAACAGCCTGAATGTTGAAATTAGATTTCACATTATTTTATTTTGTACTTTTGGCAACACTCTATCCCCTGTAGTTGTACACTCGTATCCCCGTTAGTTTTATCTTAGATGTTGTGTATGTAACATCGTGTTTGTAACGTGTCCAATAAACTACCTTAACCTGCAAGACCTGCTAGACTTAAATAGATTTATGTCTTAATTTTACACAGGTTATAGGCCCAGTTCTCTACGCTTTGGTAGTTTTTTAGGTGAAATTGATTTTGTATTTATCGCTAAAGGGAAAATTACTTTGCGCGTGTGTTGCTCCAAGCCTAACGGTTACCGTCAACTAAGCCTCACGCTACGAACATTCTAAACATGCCTAACGATGTAGTAACTGTAATTCTCAGTGCAGTACCTGCAAATTTCGAAAAACTTCGTGGAAGAATAAACTATAGTGAATGGAAATTTACTTAAGATGCCATTTGGAAGATCGAGAACTTTACAAAGTGTATATCTCCAGTGACAACGTGAATCCCGTGATTGACCGGCGGGCAAGATCGGCAATTGTGAGTAGCGTCTCATTAAACGTAATAAAGGAAATCCTGAACTGTGAAACTGCTAAAACGATGGAGGATAGACTAGCGGCATTATATCAGGACAGCAATTCTAACAGATTTATATACCTGAATCAAGAAATGTTTTCTGCAAAGTTTTATCCGAAAATTGTAAAGATATGGCTGAATATATCGAAAAATTCGGACAATCGGCATTAAAATGCGAACGATTTTACCAACCTATCCCGACCACGCTGTAGCTGAAACATCCTAACTAATTTACCGTCATATTTCCGGCCCCTTACTATGGCTCTTGAAAATAGTGTGCAGCAATTGACTACCAGTTTGGTGTGTGAAAAACTGATGGTAGAATATTCGAAGATGGGAAATCAGGGACAAAACGCCTTTACAGTAAAGACAATTAACAGTGATAGTTTCAAGTTCCCTGGTAAATGCAACTTATGTGGCAAGATAGGTCATAAACCAAAATTTTGCAGATCTAATGGAGGAAAAACAAATTTTAATCCTCATAAAAGAAATGAAACAAGGCATGACTTTGATTCATAAAGAGAATATCATACTAAGGTGAGAGAAGCATGGGTGCTATGAACACAGCCAGAAAGTTTTATTAACGAACCTTAGATTGTGGACTCTGGAACTGATAGACACATGACATGTCACAGGGAGTGGTTAACAAATTTTGTTGAAGTAGCACCATTTCCTGTCATGACTGGTAAAGCTACATTCCATAGTACAGGTGAGGGTTCTGTAATTCTCATTCTGAAGAGACAAAATGAAATTGTTGAAATAACACTGAATAATGTACTGTATGTTCCAGGACTGACTGCCAATTTAATTTCAGTGAAATATCTTGCAACTAAACTTAAAATACAAACAGTATTTGGTGATACTTTTTACAAACTAATTAAAAAGAGAACCAAAAAGGTTCTTGCAACTGGTACCGCTCGTGGTGACAACTTATACCACTTGGACATCGTGCAAAATACAGCCATGATAACTGAAACTGTAAAACAAGAATCTATTAACCTTTGACCCAAACGACTTGCACATCTAAGCTATCCATGTTTGGAAAGATTGAAATCCATGGCTACAGGGATTAATTTCCATGATGTAGGGGAAGATTGTGTTCCTTGCATAAAAGGGAAAACACATAGACAAAAATTCCCGAAACAGAAAGCAACAAGAGCTAAAGAGACACTTGAAATGATCCATTCAGATTTATGTGGACCAATGAAAGTTGAATCACATGGTGCTGCAAAGTATTTCCTAACACTAATTGATGACAAAACGAGGATGACTTTCATAACTTTTTTAAAAAGCAAAGATGAAGTGTATCAGAAATTTGTTGACTTCAAAACTTATATTGAAAAACAAACAGGGAAGAGTTTTAAGGCCATCCGCAGTGAAAGAGGCACTGAATATGTGAACTCTAAGATGGAAACATAGCTTCAGAAAGAGGGTATTCATCATCAAAAAACAATTGCTCATACACCTGAGCAGAATGGTTTTGCAGAGTGCTGTAATCGCACACTTGTAGAACGTCCACGAGCAATGATAAATGAAGCTGGCCTCGATAAACGTTTTTGGGCTGAAGCTGTAAGTACAGCGAATTACTGTAAAAACCGAAGTCCTACAACTGCTGTAAATGGCAAAACTCCATTTGAAGCATGGACCAGTGAAAAACCAAATTTAAACCACATGAAAATATTTGGTTGTAGTTTTAATAGCCTTTGCTACGCTTTATGATTGGGATATTGACCTTGTGGATGCAGTAGTCGCCTTTCTTCAAGGATCTATTGAAGAAAAAATATATATGGAATTACCAGAAGGTCTGGAGTTCTCCAAAGAAAGGGGAGAAGAAAGATTTGTTTGTCGACTCCAAAAAGGAATATATGGATTGAAGCAATCAGAACCCGCTTGGTATATGAAGCTAGACAACAGCTTTAGAGATTTAGGATTAACATGTGCAGATTTTGATTGCTGTGTCTATTTTTCGAACAAAGGTGCAGATATTTTACTTGCTGCAGTATATGTTGATGATTTACTCATTTTTACAAGTTCTTCTAAACTCCTGTGTTGGATTAAAGAAGAATTGTCAAAAAGATTTGAAATGAATGTTTTAGGGGAACTGAAATATTGTATCGATCTACTGCACTGATTCTTGGCATCGAAATACAAAGAGATCGTGTAAAAGGTACCACCACTATGAATCAGTTCACATATATTGAAAATGTTCTTCAAAGATTTAACATGCAGGACTCGAACCCTATATCTACCCCATGTCAACCATAAATTATTCAAGTCAACCGAATATCAGGATACCCAGTTCTCTATTCATTACCAATCTGCAATTGGATGTTTTTTATACGCAGCAAAGGGAACCAGACCTGATATTGCCTATGTTGTTGGTTTACTTTGTCAGCATTGCTCCAACCCCTCCAAGGAGCATTAGGCTGCTGCCAAACATGTTATGCGATACCTTCGCAAAACTACAAAATTAAAATTGCAATATTCTCACTTAGGTAACTCAGAAATCATGGGATATTGTGATGTAGACTTTGCTGGATGTCCTGATGATCGCAAATCAATTTCAGGATTTGTTTTCAAAGTAGCAGGAGCTGCCATTACTTGGCAAAGCAAAAAAAACAAAAACAGTTGCCAGTTCAACAGTTGAAGCTGAATAGATGGCTTTATCGTTTGCAACTAAAGATGCTTTATGGCTAAGGAAATTCCCTACTGAACTGAAATTACCATCCATGGATAACCCCTTGAAATTATATTGTGACAGCAAAGGAGCCATAAACCTCAGCAAAAACAGTATGTTCCATGCACGTACTAAGCATATTGATACTGCACATCACGTCACAAGGAATGCTGTCAAGATGAAGCAAATTGCTATTGAGAAAACTTCTACAGAGACAATGGTTGCTGACTCTTTGACAAAACCTGTGCCACGAGAAAAGACCAATTGGTGCATGAACAGTATGGGGCTTTTTTTAACTGTGAAATCAGGGGGGGGGGTTGAAATTAGATTTCACATTATTTTGTTTTGTACTTTTGGCAACACTCTATCCCCGGTAGTTGTACACTCGTATCCCCGTTAGTTGTATCTTAGATGTTGTGTATGTAGCATCGTGTTTGTAACGTGTCCAATAAACTACCTTAACCTGCAAGACCTGCTAGACTTAAATAGATTTATGTCTTAATTTTACACACAGAAATCCCACCTCCAAAATTCAAATTCTTGGACTGATGTTCTACCTTTAATTCTTTTTGGCATTCGATCCACCATTAAAGAAGGTTTGCATTGTTCTTCCGCTGAACTTGTATACGGCACACCAATCTGTTTGCCTGGGGAATTTTTCAGTAAATCCCCAACTGCCACGCATTCAGATTTTTTACAAAAATTGCAAAGGTACATCCGAAACCTAAAACCAACTCCAACAACCAACCATGGTAAACAACCAGTTTTCGTACACAAGGACTTAGAAAATTGTTCACATGTATTCATCTATAATGACATAATCTCATCTTCTCTTCAACCAACTTATCTTGGACCATATTTCGTTAAACGTTTCGAGAAATTCTTCGATGTGGTAGTTTCGGGTAAAATTTTAAAACTATCATTAGATAAGCTAAACCCACGTTTCATACTCAAAGATGAAGTAACAACAAATCTTCAAACATGTGATCACGATAACTCCAAAATCTCACAACCACTTCCTAGTGACACTGATTCTTCCATTGGCATTAACCCCAAAAACCACAAGAACTGACCGTAGATTACGATTCCCTGCATATCTAAAAGACTATGAGGTATAACGCTATCACTGGAAGGGAGTGTGTCATCATCTTCATCTCTTCACGTTGTGATTTTCTTTTGTTCAAGTGGCAACTGTGAAAATTTTTAGAACTGCTGAATGAAACAAAAGAAGGCGAATTATTCATTGTGAAGATCTGTTGTCTTTCGTTTTCTCTCTTATTTCTCATTTAAAAAATTATTTAAAGAAGTTGTTCTTTTCAGGGAATTAATAATACACTTGACATCATACAGTGATCCTCAGTCCTTTATACGGGGATTCTAATGCTTTCTTGACACGGTCCACTCTGACAAATACATGTGAACACGAATCTAAATCCTTATGGAAAAATAATTTCTGTTTTCTGTTACATTGGCTTTTAATTGGCTTCAATCTTTCCATCTGTGTTCACAGTTCCCTAGTGATGGTATCAGGTTCTAATTTGCTTTTTGGTTCTTGGAAGAATTCTCCTGGTAGCTTCAGTGATTTACCATAAACCATTTCTGCAGTGTAACCGTTGGTATCATCACGTAGAGATGCGTGTATGGATTATCAAGGAGCGCGTATTACAAAGAAGTATAGTTGGTAAAGTTTCACTCCATTTGACTGAATTGTGAGCTCTAACGGCTGCTTTTAATGTTCTGTGTTGTCTTTCAATTTTCCGTTGCTTTGTGGATGATAAGAAGTTGTTGTCTGCATTTTAATTACACTTAAACTTCTGAAAAGTTCTGATCTGAACTGAGTTCCTCTGTCCGTGATCACACTGTATGGAACACCAAAACGACAAATCCAATTTGCATAAAATGCTTTTGTGATTGTTTCCGTGGTAATAATTTCTATCGGTATAACTTCCATCCAGCAAGTAGAACGATCGATGCATGTTAAGCAATATTTCCCATTCGATGGTGGGTATGGTCCAATTATGTCGATATGGATTATGCTAAATCTTTCATCAGGTTCTTTAAACGAATTGATTTTGGAATATGTGAGCCGAAAAATTTTATTTTTCTGGCAACTAAAGCAAGTTTTAACACATTTTCTAACATCTTTTGTAATATTCTTCCAACAGTGACATAGCGAGCAGAACTGGCACCCGGGGCAGAATACCTTTTTGGCGTCCCCCCCCATGGTCTTGGGAACTACTTGTTTCATTGGTTTCATCAGGTTCTTCAAACGAATTGATTTTGGAATAAGTATGCCGAATAATTTTATTTTTCTTTCAACTAATGCAAGTTTTAGCCCATTCTCAAACGTCATTTTTAATATTCGTTTGAGAATATAGATGGAATTGAAGATGATGCTACCAGTATTGGTGCTTGTACTAAACAAATGTCCCTATCTGATGAGCTTAGTATGTTTCTGCAGGAGAATGATAATAAGGAAAATCATAAAAAATCAAAATCTGGTTCATATATCATAAGAAAAGAAATTGAGTTGTTTCGGCAACAAAAAGCCAACCTGAAATGCTAGATAAACTTCTCAGGTCTTTAACAACAATTCGACCAACTTCGGTGGAAGCAGAATGAGCATTTTCTATAATGGGTCTTTTTGCTAATAAACTCAGAAGCTGACTCAATGATGACACGTTGAGTGCAATAATGATTGTAAGGCAGTTTTATAAAAAATGATATATTTGTACCACTTTTATTTATGTTATACATATATGTATATGTTTATTAACATTAAATTTATTTACTGTTATTTTTTATATTTGAAATTCTGAAATACATTAAATGCTTCTAATAAATTATTTATTATTTTAGTTCTTTGCTATTGACCCCCTGGAACCAACCAAGTAAACCCGGGAAAACCCGGGTTTTAAAAAAGTTGCTCAAAATCGAAAACCTTAGTCTGCAACTATATTATCTTTCCCAGTTATATATTTTATATTCGTTTGAGAAATGAGAAATATACCAGAGATATCTCAATTGTCTTGGTGATGCTTTATCATTTTTCTGTTTAAATACAAATATAATTCACTTGTCATCTGTGAATATCGTAAATTCTCGTCCTTCTAGAATATGTTTAAATTGTTTGATGGAAAGATATATATACTACTTAAAAGTTCCCGATCATATGTGCTATAAGCTTTACGAGTGTCATTTAACTTTTTGGAATAGAGCGCTATTAGTTTCCAATCTCCGTTGTTATATTACTGTAGAACAGATCCAATTTCAAAATTAGAGGCGTTTGTACATAATGCTAATGTTAGATCTGGATTAGGAAAGGTTAATGAAGCAGCATTGGCTAAATCTTCTTTGCATTTTTCAAAGGATTTACTAGCTTCTTCTGTCCATGGGATTTTCCTTCGGTCTTTTTTTTTTAGATAACAATAATACATAATTTTTTTCTACATAAAATTGTTGAAAACAAAGGTTATGTATTGTTGTAGATGTTACAACCTCTTCGCAGTCCGCCATCTTGGAAATGTTGAAATTGAACATCCTGTAGTTGCAGTCTTTGGGGAGGTATGTTAGGTAAAACTGTTCCCCCCCCCAATCTGTCTCCTGTTTGAGTGATTACAAAAGCAGTTCAGCCAAACCTTGGTCTTTTATTTAAAAATAACCAAAAATTAAGATGATGAAAGAAACATAATAAATTACCGGACATAACATGAAGTCCACAAAATAACATGTGGTAGTAGATTTTCATTCACCTGCAGCACTGGTCAGAAAGCGTCGAAAGACAGGACAGAATGGAAGTTGCTGTCGACTGCCAAGCTGGAACTTCCTCCTCCTCGTCTGGCTAAAAATGTTTTAGCCTTTTATACCCTACATGCCTCGAAAATTAGTGTACGGCGTTTAGAGTACACAGCTGTTCCGGGTTCGGATGCACCGCAGATGGTTTGTAGAAACCGTCAAGTTGGATCTAACGCCACGCCTCAGACTGCGTAGCGTGATCACCACAGTACTTCCCGCCAGTCCAGCAGTGTCGTGGAAGGATGCAGAGATGATACCAGAATTGGCACATACACACACTTTACTTGAAAACAGAACATTGAACAAAACTATTTCCATGAAGTTAAAGAATACATTTTTAAGGAATTAAAAATTAACAGCGCGCGGATGGCGCAAATCCTCTCTGTCTCTCCACTCTACTCTCTCTGAACTAGACGTTGAGTTCTGGGCGGGGTTATTGTCAGATAAAAGTTGAGTTGAGGGTGTCCTGCTACAGACTCCCCCTCAACCCGCTGGAAGTGTCCTCGCACAGCTGGTTGTATCTTTTAGAACATTGTCTGGTAGGCTGGTATCGGGTCGGTACCGGTCGGTGACACTGAGGAGGAACAGCACTGGTAGCATGGCTGGGTCTTCCACGAGGTCGAAGCGAGTACACTGGAGACGAATCGGCTCCATAACATGGCTTTAAGCTCGAGATATGATAAGTACCTATGGGATGAGAAGGGTTTGTTTTATTTGCTATAATAAAAGTGGTAGGGAACTTTTGTTGAATGATGACATAGGGGCCGTCTCTGCGGTCATAAATTTCGTCGTTTTCTGTTGGGAAGCGTTGCTCACAGGGTGCGATGTTATCCAAACGTAGTCGCCTGGTTTGTATTCAGGACCTTTCCGGCGTTTTTGGTCTGCAAATTTTTTATGTCTGTCTTGACGCTGTTGGATTATATCTCGAATTTCGGTGGTTATTTTATTAAATTTTCTTAAATATGGTGTTATTTCTTGAACAAAGTTATCATGTAAGATTATTTGGCGTAGATCATGTGAGATATCATCCGTGGTCCGCAATTCTCTTCCAAATTGTAAGAATGCAGCTGTGTGACCAGTGCTGTCAGATTTAGCTGTGTTTAGGGCAAACCGAACAGTAGGAAGTTTTTCATCCCAAATTGTGTTATCCTTTTCAGTCAGGATAGCACGTCGAGGTTTGATAGTCCCTGTTTTTTCTTTAGACCGGGTTGTCCTGGGGATGGTAGGCAGGTGTCAACGATTGTTTGATATCTAAAATAAAACAGACTTGTTGCATAACTGCACTGACGAACTGAGGTCCGTTGTCACTGATAATGCGACGTGGAAGTCCATATCTCAGGAATATTTCTTCAATCATTGTTACAGCACATTCTTTGGCTGTAGCTCTTGTTAAAGCGAATAATTCAACCCACTTAGTGGCTCAGTCTTCGATTATAATAATCCACTTTTTTCCATTGTTACTTTTGGGTAGTGGTCCAAACAGGTCGATTGCCAGTGTCTCAAAACGTTGAGCGTATACTGGAGTCTGTAATATCCTAGCTGGTTTTTAGTTTGAAGCGTTGTACCGGTTGCATTCGTGACACTTCTTTACGTAATCAACTATGTTTTTTCGCATACCAGTCCAGTAATACCTCTGCGCAATTCTTTTGTAAGTGCCTTCCTCACCGTAGTGACAGGCTGTCGGGGCATCATGGAATTCTTTTAAAACTCTGTCTCGTTCTTGAGATGGTACAACAAGTTGAGCGTCCTCTGATTCGGAGTCCGGAGCATATCTGTATAATATACCTTTGTTCATCAGGTAACCGCGACCTGTCCACGTTGCAAAGGTTTCGTCTTTGTCAGTACTTTCGAATGACTCAATGATTTTTCGGAGATCTTCATCTTTTAATTGTTCTTCTCAAATCTCTGCGGGATTTCTGAAAGGTATGTCTATACTAATCATACAAATGTCACACGTTTTTACCTCATGAGCGCACACGGGGCGAGACAATAGGTCTGCAACAACATTGGATTTTCCTGGGACGTAATCAATTTTTATGTTGAACGATTGAATCTGTAAAGCCCACCGAGCTAGTCTACCTGAAGGAGATTTCAAAGTCATTAACCAGAGGCTGGGTGTCAGACGCCACCTTGATTTCGGAACCTTCGATATAATCTCGGAATTTATTCAATGTCCAAACCACAGCGAGAGCTTCTCTCTCGGTTTTGGTATAGTTACGTTCCGCCGCAGTGAGAAGTCGACTAGCATATTCTGTCGGATGTTGCTCTGCACCCTCCCCCTGAAGTAAAACTGCTCCCAATGCAAAGTTGCTCGCATCAGTGTGAATAGTAAAATTTTCTTTTTCATCAATTTGTTTCAAAATTGGTGGGGATACCAAACACTCTTTTAGTGTTTCAAATGCAGTCTGTTGAGATGCACCCCACGTCCAAGGAACGTTTTTTCTGGTTAGATTGCTCAAAGGACGAGAAATTTCTGCAAAGTTTCTAATAAATCGTCGATACCAGGAACAGGTCTGCAGGAAGGACTGCAAAGTTTTAATATTTTTGGGAGGTGGTATTTTCATTATAGCCATTGTCTTTTCAGGGTCTATCTGTACTCCGTCAGGGGTTATCCAATGTCTTAGATATTTAACTTTTGGGCAACCAAAATTACATTTTTCACGATTTACTCTAAGCTTGAATTCGGAAAGTTTAGCGAAGACAGCTCTTAAATCTGATATGTGTTGTTCGAAATTTGAAAATAGGATTATGATGTCATCTAAATATACTAAAATATTAACCTGGGGTAACTCTCCTCTAAATCTATCCATAAGTCTTTGAAATGTTGCCGGGGCATTCTTAAGTCCGAAAGGCATGCGGATGTACCGGTAAGTACCAAATGGACAAACAAACGCGGTCTTATCTCTGTGGGGTGGATATACAATGACCTGATGGTATCCAGACTTAAGATCAAGCGTCGACATGTAATTTGTTTGTTTTGCTCCTTGTAATAAATCATTCCTCCTAGGGAGGGGATACGAATCAGTTACTGTGTTAGCATTAAGTTTTCGATAGTCTATGCACATACGTACATCACCATTTGGCTTCGGGACAAGGACCACCGGTGCCGCATAGGGCGATTCGCACTCTTCAATTATTCCTTCGTTAATAAGTCTATCTAATTCTTTTTTGAGTAATTCCTTTTTCGCAGGTGTCATACGATAGGGGGTACTGAAACGGGTGGTTTATCAGCAGTGTTAATGTGATGATCCATAAAAGGTGTAGCTTCACCCCCTGGTTGAAATATTTCCTGGAACTCCTCGATAAGTTCGTTTAACTTTTGTTTTTCAAAAGGAAAAAATCGTTCGCCTTTATTTAAACACGATGATGTTACATCTGCAGCACTATGAGTAATGGAGACAGGAGGCGAAAAATCATTAACTTCAAAGCTAAACTTTTTATTTGGTTGATCATTAAAATACCACTGTTCTCGTGCGATATCTAAAACAATATTCGCTGCTCGCGAAAAGCCTACGCCTAACAAAGTGCGATTTCCTGTCGCCTTTGGAAGCGCCAATAGAGTTGTTTTGACTAATCGGTCTTCTATGAGAATTTTCACCTCACTTGTGTAAACATCAGTATACTTTGTTTCTCCGTCTGCGAGACAGATGGTGAAATTTGTTTTTGTGAATTGCACGCCTTGGTCTAATAAAAGCTTGTATAATGTTTCTCCGGCCACTGAGTGAGAAGTCCCTGAGTCAGCACAGGCGAAACCGCACATTCCGTGAATGGAAATTTTTAATACCGATGATTGCGGAATGTTCGCATGAGAATAACAAGAGTTAAGCTGAATAGTATCAAATTTTTCAGTTGAACTTTGGGAAGGGTTGCACTGAGGGCATCTGGCTTTAATAAATCCAGGGGTTTCAGAACCATAACAAATAAGTGTGGGAGAGGTAAATTTATGTACATCTGCTCTAACTCTTTCCGGTTTGTTACTGGAAAGTGTTCGCTTAGGAAAAGTATACTTAGGATTATTATTTCGTACAGGAAAAGTTTCTTTTTTCGTATTTATTCTTGCATTTTCAAAAAGATCAAATTTGTCAGCTAATTCGCTAGGCGTATTTAATTCTGCCCATTCATCCAAAAAATGTTCTTTAAATCCTGGGGGTGCTCTTTTCTTTAATTGATCGGATATAATTAAATCCTTTAACGTTTCGAAATCATCAATTTTAAGTTCAGATAGCCAGCCTTCGAAATAACTTCTGATCTCAAAATAAAAATCTCGCCATGATGATTCGGGTAACTTTCTGTGTTGGCTGAAAATCTGTCTGAATTTTTCTGAGCTAAGCTTAAAACGTTGTAATAATACAGATTTAATATGATCATAGTAATGCATTTTGGCTACAGGTTCTCTTGCGATAAGTTGTGCAGTTTCGGAAGGTAGAACACCAATTAAATAAGCGATCCATTTTGTTTCCGGAATGTTAACAAAAGTCAATTGTTTTTCAAATAGGTTTAAAAAATTATTCATATCAAGCTTTGGATTAAAAGTCGGAATTAAATTTTTTATGTCAAATTTTATTGTTTCTGCTTCCAAATTATTGACATTAGGTTGGGGATTTAATTGTTGTAGCTGAAGTTGCAATTTTAGTTTTTCCAATTGAAATACTCGTTCCTGTTCTTTTTCATGAGCTTCCTCAGCTTTTTGCCTTTCTTCAACGATAGAGGCAAGAAATTCTTTAGTATGATCTTTATCGAAATTAACATAATTTGTTATTGCATCTTTTAGATCGATTACTTTAGAATTAGGGTCAACTTTAATGCCGTGTTCAGTAATAAATCGAAGTAAATCTTTTTTTGTGCTTTCCCCCACACAGACATTTTAAAATCATCAATATTGAGCAAGAAATAAGATAAACAATATAATATGAACGAATCAAAACAGTTTTCAAACTAATAATTCAAGCAAACTATAAAACAAAACAAGAAGTAAATGTTGTAAATGCAAAAGAAAAAATTCTTATTTTCGTTGATTTACGTATTCATTTATTATATTAAGCAGTAAAAGCATAATAATGTTCTACCATGGTCACTTTGGAATACTTTAGGTTTAAATATCCGTAACTGGATAGGATATAGAACGAAATTTCAGAAAACAGTTCCGTTTTCGATTCAAGTACAATGAACATATAAACAAATAATATGTAATAATTTCAATTTCAATACAATCAAATGCTGATATTTTCTTCAGGTATTACTGAACTGGTTTTTTCAATAAAGAATGCAACGGATTTGCAAAATATTTAAAAGAATATATTTCATATATTATTGTCAGGATTGACGCTTAAGCTTCTTTTACCATATAATTTGCTAAATTGCAAGGGTTTGCAAAATATTTCATTTCTTTATGGAAATAAAAATCTACTTATCTGGATATGACGTAAAACGATGTAATCCAGGATAGAAGAACGAACGTTGTTATGGAAGAACGAAGTAATCGAAATTTTTCGTTGGGCGCCAATGTCGTGGAAGGATGCAGAGATGATACCAGAATTGGCACATACACACACTTTACTTGAAAACAGAACATTGAACAAAACTATTTCCATGAAGTTAAAGAATACATTTTTAAGGAATTAAAATTAACAGCGCGCGGATGGCGCAAGTCCTCTCTGTCTCTCCACTCTACTCTCTCTGAACTAGACGTTGAGTTCTGGGCGGGGTTATTGTCAGATAAAAGTTGAGTTGAGGGTGTCCTGCTACAGCAGGACGATTAAGCTTGAATTCTGACGACGGGCTTGCAGAGCCTACCGGGACGTCGATTCTCTTGTGCCACATCAGGTAGAGGAGGTGGTTCGACACTGGAGTGCAGGTAATAAGCTGGTTTCAACCGATCAATGGATACCGTGACCTTTTTCCTGTAACGTTAAGGGTGAAATGCTTGTCTTTGAAGAATTTTGAATGGTCCGTCGTAAGGGGATTGTAGAGTACGTCTGATACTGTCGTTCCTTATGAAGATATGGCTCGCCGTGTGTAGATCCTTATGAATAAAAACGCTACTTTTCGAATGTCGGGAGGCTAAAATCGGTCGAAGCTTTCGCATTATTGAGCGCAAGTTTTGTGTAAACTCAATAGGAAAAATAGTTTTTGTAGTGTCGGCTAAGAATTCTCCAGGAAGACGCAATGTACATCCGTAAACAAGTTCAGCTGGAGTTGCACTGATGTCTTCTTTTAGGCTCGTACGAATGCCTAATAGCACCGTAGGTAATACCTCAATCCAACGGTCTGTCTGAAGGCACATTATGGCCACTTTGAGTTGTCTGTGGAATCTTTTAATAATCCCATTTGCTTGGGGATTATACGCAGTCGTACTATTTTATTAATTCCAAGTAGTCTGGAAAAGGATCTAAAAAGTTTACTTTCAAAGTTGGTACCTCTGTCTGTTGTAACTATTTGTGGAACACCAAAACGGGATATCCAACCTAAGTAAAAAGCACAGGCGAGAATTTCTGCTCATTGGTCGGAAATTGGGAAAGCTTCAGTCCACCTAATGTATCTGTCGATGCTCGTTAATATATAAACGCATCCTTGAGATGGTGGTAAAGGACCTACGACGTCAAGATGGACATGAAGAAAGCGTCCACTTGGCAATGAGTAGTTTCATAGGGCTGATTTGGTGTGCCTGTGTACCTTGGATTGTTGGTAAGGGAGGCAAGATTTGCACCATTGACGAATATCTTTGTCCATACGTGGCCAGACAAACCTTTCCTTGATAAGTCTAATACTTGCTTTTGTACCTGGATGCGAAAGATTGTGCAGTGAGGTGAAAACAATTTGCCTGAATTGTGATGGTACATACGGTCGAATATTACCAGTTGTCATATCACAATAAAGATGTTTTTTCAGTATTTGGCAAAGGTCAGTGTTCCGTACTGATAACGGCAATTTCCGGCGATTGTAGCGCCACCTTTTGGTTGTATGAAAAAACGCGCCAGTGTAAAACTTGTTCTAAGTCGCGTCGCTTTCAGCGGCCATTTTTTAAGCCCATGTTGCGGCACCGCTATCAATAAAATTGTTATTTATATACAGTCCTCTGCTTTCCCTCCGTACCATTTTGGTCCTAGCGATCCGGAGGTGGAACTTTTCGCGTAACTATGGAGAAATTTACCGCTTTAAAAAGACAAAAATCAAGTTTGAAAGGAAAAGTAACGCAGATCGAAAACTTCGTGCAAAACTTTAAAAGCAGTGATAAAGCGAGCATTGAGCTCCAATTGAAACTGACGAACGTTAAAAGGCTTCAAGATAAAACCGAAGAATTACGCAGTGAATATTATGATTTACCTGAGGATACGGATTTAACAGAAATCGAAGAAGAACTTCAAGATTTAGATTCCAGACTGGAAGAATTAGAGGTAAGCCTAAATTGCCTCAATAGTAAACTGTATGCAAGTAATAAACTTGAAAATGATCATAATAAAATAAATAATGCTGATCTGCCAACATCATCGCCAAATGTTAAGCTCCCAGAAATCCCGCTTCCACAGTTTTCAGGAAAATACGAGGAATGGAGTCAGTTTAAACTCCAATTTTCTAATTTAATTGATAAAAATGTTGCCTTATCAGAAACGCAAAAACTATATTATTTACGCGCAGCACTAAAGGGTGAAGCAAAACAATTAGAAACTCTAGATGACACTTATAAGTCTCTGTTTAATGCATTAGATGAACGCTATCAGAACGCCAGAATGTTAGTCGAAGCACATATCCAAGCTCTAATGAATTTCGAGAAAATCACGCATGAGTCGCCAAAAGAATTACGCAATTTGGTAGATTGTATAAATCGAAACTTACGAGCCTTGAGCGTTTTAGAATATAAAAGAAGCAATCTTTCAGATATTATGTTGATAAATGTTATTACGAGTAAATTGGACAGAGAAACTAGAAAACAATACGAGTTATCTCTGAATTCTAAGGAAGTTCCATCATTAGACGAATTTTTAAATTTCTTAGAAACGCGAAGTATGATGTTAGAAGGCTTAAACAGAAATTTTTCGGTTAAGTCCAGCCCTAAAAACGTTTCAAATATCTCAAATCGTTCCAAAACTTTCATGATTAATTCCAAGGAGCATTTAAAGCTTTGTGTTTTATGTAAAAACCCACACCCTTTACATAAATGCTCACAATTTCAAAATATGAAGATCTCAAGCAGATATGAATTCGTTAAAAATCAAAAGTTATGCTATAACTGTTTAAATTTCCATACTGTATCTCAATGCAAATCGAAATACGTTTGTAGTATTTGTAAAAAGAAACACCATACATTATTGCACTTATTCGATGAAATGAAAGAAACACATGGAAATCAAAACACATTGCCTCAGAACATTAAAAGTCATGAGTCAGATAGACAAAATGGCGCGACACAGCTTGGCGCTGAAATGAGGAGTGTTTTGCTTAGTTCCAAGCTTTCAAAAAATGAAAAAGCAAATGCTGCACTTCCGCAGAATGAAAGTGTTTTATTAAATACTGTGGTTATTTATGTTAAAAATAAATACGGTCAAAGGTGCAAATTTAAAGGCTTGCTGGACAATGGAAGCGAAATAAATCTCATTACTAAGCGTTGTGCAGAAAATTTGGGGTTAAGAAAAGAGAATATTAAAACTTCAATTTCAGGAATAAACAACTCAATTCATTCAGTTAAGGCTAAAGTAAATGCTAATATTTCTAACAAAGGAGAGACATTTTCGGTGAATATAGATTGCATATTGGTTCCAAGAATAACTGAAATTTTCCCAGTAGCAAAACTAGATATATCAAGTGTTAAATTTCCTAATTATGTGGAACTTGCAGATAAAGGGTTTTATCTACCCAGCCAGATCGATTTCTTGATCGGAAATCAACTTTTTTTTGATATTTTGAAAAGTGAAAGAATTTATACGGAAGATGGAAAATTAATGTTACAGAACACTAAGTTTGGTTATATAGTAATTGGATCTTTACAACACGAAAAATATAATAATTCTCGTTACTGTTGTTTACTTAATGAAACTAATTTAGATAAATCACTTCAGAATTTTTTCGAAGCAGAACTGATACCGGAAAATAACGTTGAAATGATTAAAAGTGCTGATGATAAACTATGTGAACAACATTTTTTGAATACCCACAGAAGGGACAATTCAGGCCGATACATTGTTCAAATGCCGTTTTCGAAGAATCCTGATTGTTTAGGTGATTCCAAACAAAATGCCTTACGAAAACTTGATTGTTTATGGAAAAGATTAAATCAAAACCCCAAATTCTTAAAGATGTATAAAGAATTTATTCGCGAATATTTAACCTTAGGCCATATGGAGGAAGTTTTAGAAAATGAAGAACCAGAAATTGTATATTATCTCCCTCACCACGGTGTCTACAGACCTGATAAGGAGACAACGCCTTTAAGAGTAGTATTTAATGCTTCGTCTGTTACGTCTTCAGGAGAATCACTAAATTCATTACAGTTGACGGGAGGTATAATACAGGATGATCTTTTCGCTATTCTACTTAGATTTCGAAGGCACGAATATGCACTTACTGCCGATATAAGAAAAATGTTCCGGCAAATTTTGATAGACGATTCTCAACGCGATCTATTGCGCATATTTTGGAAGGAAGGGATGAACGAACCTGCAAGGACTTACAGACTGTGCACTGTTACATATGGAACGACAAGTGCTCCATTTTTAGCAACGCGATCACTTAAACAACTCGCAATTGATGATGGAGATCAATATCCACTAGCATCTTCAGTTCTTCAATCAGATACATATATGGATGATATCTTAAGCGGAGAATCTGAATTCTCCAAGCTTAAGGAGCTTCAGTCTCAGTTAATAAAGTTGTTGATGTCTGGAGGTATGGATTTACACAAATGGTGCACAAACCACCCTAGTTTATTAACAGATCCATCTCAAATTAATCAAGAATATGCTATTAAATCAGACTCTGAATTAGATGTGGTAAAAACATTGGGTATGTTGTGGAAACCTAAAACTGATATGTTTACTTACACGACCAAGGTAAATCCTAAATTAAATTACACTAAATCAGAAGTGCTTTCACAAATAGCCAAAATATTTGATCCTCTTGGTTTAATTGGTCCGGTCATTGCAAAGGCTAAAATCTTCTTGCAGCAACTGTGGTTACTGAAAATTGCATGGCATGAACAACTTCCAGAATCTTTAGCTAAGGAGTGGCATGATTTTTCCTTATCACTTTTGAATCTGAATAAATTAAAGATACCTAGATATTGCCTATCCAAGACACCTGTACGAATATTTCTACATGGATTCGCAGACGCCTCAGAAAATGCGTATGGTGCAGTTATCTTCATACAGTCTATAGCGTATGACAACACTGTAAAAAGTCAATTACTCTGCAGTAAATCAAGAGTAGCACCAATTCGAAAGGTAACAATCCCGAGGTTAGAATTAAATGCTTGTCTACTTGTATCTCAACTTATGAGAAAATGTTTAACATCATTACATCTACATGTTGAATCAGTGTTCTTATGGTCATACTCAACTATCGCTCTTTCTTGGATAAAAACATCGCCTCATCAACTAAAAACTTTCGTTGGGAATAGAGTTAGTAACATTCAACAACTGACTGAAAATTTCCACTGGGGTCACGTCTCCTCCAAGCAGAATCCGGCAGACATTATTTCACGGGGACTAGATGCTAAAGACCTTTCATCAAGTGTTTTGTGGTGGAAAGGGCCTACATTCCTACAAGCGGATATTATTGTTCCAAGGGATATTCCTGAATATCATTCTACTGAAAATGAACAATATTTAAATGAATTCAAAGGGCACTCCGATAAAACTCTAATTCTTACAAGGGACAATTTTTTTTATACATTTTTAAGTTTAACTAATAATTATTTGAAGTTAATTCGCATTTTGTCATATATTTTTAGATTTTTTAGTAATTGTAAGACAGGCCACAAATTAAAAGGACCGCTCACCACCAAGGAATTGAGGTGGTCGGAGATATCTATAATTAAAGCCGTCCAGGTAAGATATTTTGAAAAGGAGATTATCAATCTTCTAAAGGGAGAACCTGTGCCCAAAGGTAGTGGATTGCAAAACTTAAATCCATTTTTAGACGAAAACAACATTTTAAGAGTTGGAGGTCGCTTAGGCAATTCTGACTTAAAGTTTGATCAGAAACACCCCATTATTATTCCCAAGAGTAATAAATTGACTCGAATGATTTTTGAGCATTTTCACAGGAAAAACCATCATGCAGGCCCACAAACTCTCCTATATACCGTACGTCAAGAATTTTGGCCCATTAATGGCAGATTGACTGCAAGGAAGGTAGTTAACGATTGCATAATTTGCTTTAAGCAAAACCCTAAACCTGCTGTACAGATTATGGGTAATTTACCCTCTGATAGAGTAACTCCTAACGCACCGTTTAACGTTACCGGCGTGGATCTCTGTGGACCCTTTTCTATAAAAATTCCTTATCAACGGAAATGTATATTGAAAAAAATTTATGTTTCAATTTTTATTTGTCTTGCGACTAAAGCTATTCACATGGAAATAGTTTCGGATTTGACATCAGAGTCCTTTATCGCATGTCTTAAAAGATTTTTTGCAAGACGAGGAAAAAGCGCGATAATTTACACAGATAACGCCACAAATTTCATTGGGGCATGTGCTGAATTAAAGAAACTGTACAAATTAATTCAAGAGCCTAATGAACAGCTTGGAAACTATTTGTCCTCAAAGCAGGTAACTTGGAAATTTATCCCCCCTAGATCCCCAAACTTTGGAGGGTTATGGGAAGCAGGGGTAAAATCATTCAAATATTACTTAAAGCGAGCAGTTGGTAATACTAATTTAACCTATGAAGAATTTTTAACGGTCATCACACAAATAGAGGCTATTTTAAATTCGAGACCTATTTGCCCATTGTCACCAGACCCTAATGACTTTCAAGCTTTAACACCGGGACACTTTTTAATAGGACGCCCACTAAATTCTATCCCCGAACCCGAGCTTGTGGCTATAAATGACAATAGACTATCTAGGTGGCAACTAACAACCAAATTAGTGCAAAGCATTTGGAAGAGGTGGAAGAATGATTACTTAACTAACTTACAACAAAGATCGAAATGGAAATTTGAAAAAGATAATGTAGAGGTGGGTGATTTAATTTTAATCAAGGAGGACAATATTCCCCCCTCAAAATGGTCCATAGGTAGAATTAAAGAAACCATTAAAGGCAAAGACGGTAAGGTTCGAGTAGTGATAATACAAACTCCCACTGCTGTACTAAAAAGACCTATATCAAAGATATGTATTTTGCCAATGCAAAATTGAACCTTTTTATGTTTACTTCCTTTCTTTATTATTGTATTGTTGTATCTTATATTAGTATAGTTATAATGTGTTTATTTTTAATTTTTTTTGTGTATTGAAATGTTATTTCAAGGCCGGCGGAATGTTCCGTACTGATAACGGCAATTTCCGGCGATTGTAGCGCCACCTTTTGGTTGTATGAAAAAACGCGCCAGTGTAAAACTTGTTCTAAGTGAGTAAGTCGCGTCGCTTTCAGCGGCCATTTTTTAAGCCCATGTTGCGGCACATCTTTCAATAAAATTGTTATTTATATACAGTCCTCTGCTTTCCCTCCGTACCAGTCAGTAATTTCAGCTGGAGATCAGTTTTAGAAGAAAGTAGGGTTTGTAATTTCTCATCTTCAGTTTGAGCAAGAGCCATTTCATTAAAATCCAGTGGACCTTGTAAAATAACACTGGCAATTCTAGAAAGATCATCGGCAACAGCGTTGTCCATTCCGACCACATGTCGAATATGAGTGGAAAACTGACTAATGAATTTTAATCGTCTAATTTGCCAAGGTGTATGCTTGTCTGACTTTTGAGAAAATATGTAAGTCAGTGGTTTCTGATCTGTAAATATGGTAAACGGAAGACCTTCCAACGTATGACGTAAGTGCCGAATGGATGAGTACACAGCCAAAAGTTCTCTGTCAAAGGCGCTACAGAGGTGAATGGTCTCAGCCTGGTTTCAGAAGGTGAAAGCTTACGCGAAAAGAAACCAAGGGGTTCACACTTGTCTTTAGCGTACTGATGTAGCACTACACCAATAGAAGTGCTAGAAGCATCTACCATAAGTGATAGATGAGCATCAGTGGCTGGATAGGCCAATAGGGTTGCATTCGCAATGAGGTGTTTGCATGTCTTGAATGCTTCAATTGTAGCCTGAGTCCATTGAATTTTGGTTTTATTTCCTTAAGTTTTATTCTTAGTGAGATCAAATAATACAAACTGTACGTTAACTGCGTCTGTTAAAAATCGATGATAAAAATAAAGCATTGCCAAAAAACGACGTAACTCTGTAATAGTTTCTGGTTGAGGAAAGTTGCGTAAGACATCAACTGTGTCCGACAAGGGTGAAATCCCTTTTCCGGAGATCTCATGTCCAAGAAAGGATAAACAAGATTGACCGAATACGCATTTATTTAAATTAATAATAATACCATGTTGCTTAAGTTTTTGGAATACCGATGTTAGCTCAGATTTGTGCGATTCTATGCCAGCTGATGCGACTAGCAGATCATCGATGTAGACATAACAGCAATCCAGGTCCCTAAAAATACTGTCCATAAGATGCTGAAACGTCTGGCTGGCATTTCTTAATCCGAAAGTCATGTAGACGTATTCAAACAGACCTATCGGTGTAGTTACAGCAGTCATAGGAACGTCAGGACGTGAATGCACCGGAATCTGGTGATAAGCCTTGACCAAATCAATTTTTGAAAAAATTGTTTTACTACGTAAATTTGCCGCGAAATCATAGATATGTAGCAAGGGGGTAACGATCAGGGATCGTGACGGCGTTAAGACGACGAAAGTCTCCGCAAATGCGCCACGATCCGCCTCTTTTAGGTACCAAATGTACCGAACTTGCCCAGGGGCTATTTGACGGACGGGATAATATCCTGATCCAATAGAATCTTGAATTCTTTTTTTCAAAGCATTTAATTTTTCTATGTTCAATCGCCGAGGCTTAGAAAAAATTAGAGGACCTCTATTCTCAATAGTATGGTTAATGGTGGGTCCTTTTGACTTAGAATTGAGGTTTTTGCTAAATAAGCTGGGAAAATTGTTTAAAATTTTATCGAAAGGTGTGTTACCAACAACTGGCGTTAAGCCCGTTGAGAAACAGGTTTTAACTTTTCTGTTCGAGGTTAACGAAGTATAGTTGTCAATGAGTTTCCAGTTTTCACATCAACTAACTAAGAATACCTGTATTTGCGCCGAATTCTCGTTTTCAAAGTAAAAAAAATGGAGAGCTTACAAGTCAGCAGCATGCCGACTGAAAAAACATACTGCCGAAAACTTCAAAAATTCAAAGTTATTTATTTTCTAGCTTTCAAGCATTTCAAGATATATATTTTCATATTTTTTAAGATAAACAATAAATCCAAGAATTCCGCTTACAGCGGCCATGATACATATACACTACATTCAAGAATTCCAAATCAACTACATGATTTAATTTCTCGCCACGAGGGGGAGTCAAAGGCGAGACAAAATCGCTGACGTCAACAAAACAAGACAAATGCGTCAGCACATCTGGAAAGGAGCGAACATGCTCCCCCCCCCCCCCCGATGACCAAGGGGTCATCAAAACAAGAATTCAATTTTTTTTATTTTTTTTTTTTTCAAGAACCAAGATATAGAATTTTTGTTTCCAACATCCTACAAATTCAACAAAATTTTCAAGATTCAACATAAGAAATTAAATAACAAAAATTCTATTAAGAAAAATATTACCTTATGACACTAATTATATACATATATACTGTGACGTCATATGACGCACTTCCGTGAACCAGCAGGTGGCGCGACGGGCGCCGGATGGAATGAGAAAGAAGCGAGATGGATGAAAATGGTAGATGATGTGCACGCAACAAAGATTGTAACAAAATATATTCATGTTCTCTTTTTTGTTTATATTTAATTGTAAAAATGTGTCGTTTTGTAAGTAAAGTCGTGTTTTTTCAAGAGAAATAAAGTGTGATTCTTCGTCTACACAATAACGACTAGTGTAGGTATTCTTCCTTTTACGAGGAGACAATTGATGTTCTTCAAGATAGTAAGAGGTGATACCTTACATTATGGTGGCAGCGGTGGGATCCGAACCCAAGCAACGAGTGAGTGGTTATTTTTGCCATAGTTTTATTATGTGTAGGGTTATCGTATTTACAAAATACATTTCTTGAATTAAATTTATTAGCGTTGTGTATTAAGGTTTAATAGTTTAATTGTACATCAGTACATTAGTTTACGCCAGTAAACGTGTGATATTATATGTTCTGTTCACGCCAGTGAAATTTCATATAGTTACTTTAATACAAACGTAAATTAATTGTACATCAGTACATTAGTTTACGCCAGTAAACGGCTGATATTATATGTTCTGTTCCCGCCAGTGAAATTTCATATAGTTACTTTAATACAAACGTAAATTATTTAATTGTACATCAGTACATTAGTTTATGCCAGTAAACGGCTGTTGTTATATGTTCTGTTCACGCCAGTGAAATTTGATATGTTTACTTTAACACAAACGTAAAATATTTAATTGTACATCAGTACGTTAGTTTTGGTTACGTGTCATGCATTCTTATTTGGATAATAATTAAGATTAAAAGTTCTGATTTGTATAAGTTTTAAATATCTATTATTTCATGATAATATATACCCTTATTATGCGTATTATTGTTTATTTTAGTAATACCGAATATAATTTACTGTATTGGTCGGGGATCACACCATAAATTGAATGAATTCCATTTCACACCATTTGAATTTCATTCTCGTACAGGTGGAGACAAATAGATAAATTGGCGACGAAGTTGGCGCCATTTAACATTTCTATTCTTATTTAAACAGATCATTCATTTATAGGTGCAAAAGGGAAAAATAATGTGTGAAATATTATTCGTATTTTAATGTAACTTGACCAAGAAGCAAATTAATCCAAGAAGAAATATTTATATCCAAGAGAATTCAATAAATAATATCCAAGAGATTCGAGCGTCAGGTTTATTCACGTTCAAGAGTACAACACCGACTGACTAATACACACACTTCGCGCGAAGCGCGAAGCAAGCAGGTGGCGCTACTAGTACGCCAAAAACAAATACAATGTACAATATAATTTCAATTTCCAACATATTTATTTATTTCACGAATCACGAATGAAGGAATTTACATTTCTATTTCTGTGGGTTTGTTGTGAAATAAAAGGGTTTGTTTACACTTAATGCCAATTAAGTAAATTTAAAATAAGTTTTTTTTCTTTTCGCTCTCTTTGTTGAGTAAAGAAGTGTTAAATTGTGCAGCAATATATTTTAAGGGATTTGCTAGAGAAAAGAGAATATAGTGCGTGTGTTCATTCATTATACATTTCATTTGTTTTAATTTGGTCTAGCAATTATGTATACATAGTTTTAATGATCTAGTATATTCATTATTTATGTAATGTTGTTTCTTTTAGTATTCAAAAGGGGTGCTAATGTGTAATTCGAAATGGGATATTTTTTTTAATGTTGCTGTTTTAACGTATAAACATATTCATGTAACAAATAAACATATTCATGTTCATGTATTTATTGTAAGAGCATCTCTGCAGTAATTTTTGGGTTTTTTTTTATTTAGTTAAATATTTTTCTGGGGATCATTTCAAACATGGCATTCCTCTCTAACGGAAATAAGAGGGATCTGCAGCTGGTCGCAGTTGAGCTGGGAATTTCAGACGCTGAGAAATTAAAGGTGCTGGAACTAAGAAATGCCATTTTGAAGGTTGACGGGTATGATGAGGAATTTATAAAAGGGTTTTTGAGTTATTGAGTTATTTTTGAACAGTTATTGAGGATAGAAAACGAGATGAAGAAGTAGAAAAGTTCCGTCGAAAGGAAGAAATGGAAGAACGTAAAAGAAGGAATGAATTAGAAAGGGAAGAACGCAAAAGAAAGGATGAATTAGAAAGGGAAGAACGCAAAAGAAATGATCAATTAGAAGGGGAAGAACGCAAAAGAAAGGATGAATTGCGGAAACAAGAGATGGAATTTGAATTCAAAAGAATGCAGATTGAAAAAGAAAAGCTCGAACTTAGTGTCAAAAATGGTGTGGCAATGGGAACTGGTGAGAAACCCCGGATGAAGTTGTATAACATCATACAGAAATTTGACCCTAAGGTCTGTGATATTAGTCTTTATTTAGTTTTATTTGAGCGACAGGTAAAAAAGGCAGATATAAAGGAAAAATTTTGGGTCTCCACCTAATTGGACTTTTGCCATATGAAATTGCGGAGATTATTGCTAGGGAAAGCGAAGAAAACGCAGATGACTATGAGAAAGTCAAAGAACTGCTACTGAAAAGATTTAAACTTACTCCTGAAAGGTTTCGACAATTTTTCACCAGACACATAAAAAAAGCGGACATAACCTGGAGCGACTTTGCATATGAGTTAAAAAATTATTTCAGGGAATGGATTCGAGGATTAGAAATTACGACATTTGAGGAATTAGGTGATCTGATTGTTACTGACCAAATAAAAAGGAAAGTGCCTCCTGAAGTACGAGATCATTTTTTTGATGAATGGTCACTATTTAAGTCCTCGGACGTAATTTCCAGCAAGTTGGACGATTATGAAAATATCAAGACGTCATTTTATAAGAAACCGAAGGAAACGCCTTATAAGGAAAATTGGAATAAACCTTATAGAAGACCAAACTTTGGAAATAGTCAGGAAGAAAAGAAGGGTGGTACGCAAGATATTAAAAGATCAGACACTAATCCACCAGCTGTTAATGGGAAAGTACGCCCAGCGTATATGTGCTATTCGTGTGGGAAAGACGGGCATACAAAGAAATTTTGTCCGGAGTTATACAAAGCTAAGGCCAATTAGGATGTGAAAAGGAATTATTTCAGACTACCAGTTAGAAGATCAGCCATCGATTTTTATAAAAGGTATTTTCGGTCCAGCAGAGAAATGTCCCCTGGTGAATATTCCAATGAGTCTTATCTTGGGAGGACAAGTTAATGTAATTCATCAGGAAATTCTCTGTGCAGTTGCTCCTTCACTTGTGGAAGATGTTCTAATGCTGCCAGACATACGGGACATCCTTAGTTGTAATCAGAACGCTGAAACTCGGGACAATATCACTCATCAAGAGGATAAAGAAGTCGAAAGAATACCTGCTGAGAATGACATTATAAATGGAGGAGATGCAAGTTCGACAATGGCCCTGGAGGTCCAGGCTGTGGAAACTCCTGATGATGGTGACAGGCTTGCCATATCGGAACTTTTTCGGAAGGAACAGGAAAAGTGTGACGACCTAAAAGAAGCTAGAAAGCGGGCTAAAGGAGGGACAGGAGGATTCTATTATCATAGCAAATTTTTATTCCATAAAGAAAAGGTATTGGGAGAAACTGTAAGCCAATTGGTTTTGCCTAAGAATTGAAGAGAGGAAATTATGAAATTGGCCCATTGCTCAATATTTGGAGGTCATATGGGTGCCAGGAAGACGACTGAAAGGATAAGATACTCGTTTTATTGGATTGGTATGTCCAAAGATGTCAGAAGGTTTTGTGAACTCTGTGAAGACTGCCAAATGACCAGACGAGTACAACAGAAAGATAGAGCCCCATTTACACCTGTAACAAGACAAAGTCTACCTTTTCAAGTTGTAAATGTAGATTTGATAGGCCCAATCCAGCCTTCAAGTTCTAAAGGACATCGATACATTTTATGCATGGTAGACCAGCATACCCGTTGAGCTGAGGCAATTCCTTTGACTAGTCTTAATGCGAAAGCTACCTGTGAAGCATTGTTTTCAATCTTCATGCGGATTGGAATACCGAATATTATAGCCTCAGATAACGGAACCAATTTTAATTCTGCTCTAACGCAAGAATTTGAAAGAAGAATCGGCTCTAGCCCGAGATTTTCCACTCCATTATATCCCCAGTCTAATGGATTAGTAGAACGATTCAACCAAACTTTTAAACGCATGCTTCATCATGTCATTCGAGACGAGCCCCATAAGTGGCATACAAAAATACCATTTATTCTATGGGTCTACAGAGAAGTCCCAAATAGTACCACAGGTGTTGCACCTTTCCAGTTGTTATATGGACGAAAGCCAGAAGGTCCATTATCTGTTCTCAAGAACACATGGTCTGGTAATGAATATGTTTAACCGTCGGAGGGAACAAATCTGCCCCCAACCAGCCACCAAGTAGACATTTAATTAATTCCTAATCAAGAATCTATTTCATTCAGCAACACTGTAGAAAAATAAGCGCTCGCAATACCATAGCTAAAGAATGATTAAGCTAAATTAATTTTATCATTACACTTTGTAAATCATTATATCCCAAATATCCTAGCCCTTGCAGGCCGAATTATATTTTCCTTTCATTTTTTTTCCTCTTTTTCCTTCCTCACATTACCCCCTTTTTTCTTTTTCCTTTTCTTTTACAATAATACAATTACACATACTGTACACTAAAACAATTATACACAATATACATTGCAATAATACAACTATCCATAATAAATAATAATACAATACAGTAACAATAATACTGTTAATGCAAATATATAACAATACAAATATATTATATACCGATGCATATGTAGCAACAGATATACGACAATATAAATAGTAGTACCGTCACGGTAACACAGCAGCAGTATCTATTACATAAATATTACTACATCTTTTATATTAGTACACTAATTACGTACACATAGCAACTTGATTTGGGTAGATAATGCAACACTATTTAAGTACACAATACAACCATTTAGATTCACAAAGCAACATAATCTAGATATTCAATGCTACAGTTTTATATTTCGGTACTACAATCAATTTGCACTTCGCTACCATTTAAGCACACCTTACTAATTTAATAATAATGCAATACGCCATTGAAGATAAAACACATTGCTGTGCAGTTAAGAAGCGATACCACTCCTTTTAGTCGCTTATTATAACAAAGTAAACACAATGAAGCTAAGTTTAAATATATTATTCTACAGTTTTGAAGCCCGTTACATCAACACTAACACACGATATTAATAAATAATACCCTATCACATTTCCAAATGGAATATACACAAATGGACATGATACTAACAATTTTCTCAATACACTGTTGAAATACACAATTCTCAATTCCAGGACCAGTAGCTTAGAAGATACAAAAACTACAATAAAAAGAAACGCAAGAAGCAACTTAATTACCCAATGTTCCCATGTCATGAAGACCCAGGCACACATGGCAATTGTAATTCCATCAGAATGTTCATAAAAAATTTTATGACTTTTCTACAATAATAATCACAGTAAAATCTATGTTTGTCCCAGTTTTCACTATTTTTCGGGAGCTTACTCCTGACCTCTCTAAGTAATTCACAACTAAACAAACAATGTTCGACCGTTTGTTCTTCGCCACATTCACATTGACTATCTTTATTATGAAATCTCTGTTGAAGCACCAAATATTCCATGGCCAGTTATTGTTTGGTTAACTAGAAAGTCCCCCATTAATCTTTTCTCACTCACTTTTGGGAAAATCTCGTATACTCTTCTTCCAGTAGTGGAAGTATTCCACCTTTACTGCCATTCTTTAATGATGTTTTTAGTTAATATTTCCCTTATCTTTTTCTTGTTATATTTATAATTTGTTCCTATCTGTGGAAGTTCAGTGGCCTCTTTCACCACTTTATCGGCCTCTTCATTTTGTCTAATCCCAACGTGTGCTTTAACCCAATGCCAAGTGACCTCGGCATTTTCCTCTCTAATTATTTGCTTAACATTTTCAATTATTTCTCCTTTGTACTCGACACTACTAATCGCTTCCAGAGCGCTTCTCGAATCAGTGAATATATCAAAATTTTTTACTTTAATGTTCCTGGCAAGCTCGACCGCCATTTGAATAGCCCTCAATTCAGTAATATAAGAGTTGCCTCCTACAATTCTTTCTTTCAATACATATTTTTCAATTCCATCTTCATACAAGATCACTCCAGAGCCTGCCCTATCATCCTTTCTAGAACCTGTGTATATACTCTGTGTATATACTAAATTTTTCTTCGGTTGCATGTTTAGAGTGGTCTGGTAAGCTAGAAGCTTTGCAATTGGATACTACTCCGGTGTCCAGTTACATGGAGAAGCTTAAGGCGCAATTAGAAGATGCGGCTGAAAGGGCAAAGATCACAACGGAGATACAGCAAAAAAAAAAAATGGCATATCACTATAATTTGAGATCTTCAAAGAAAACCTTTAAACCTGGAGACAAAGTTATTGTGCTCATACTAGATTCCAGTAACAAACTGTTAGCTAGATGGCAAGGTCCAGGTGTCATAGAATCGAAAAAGAATGAACATTCGTTTTTTGTAAAGATGCCAGACAATGGTATAAAGCATGTTCACCAGAACAAAATCAGAGAGTTCGTTAGTGCAAGTTGTAGCACGGTGAATGTAATTTTTGAAGGAGAAGAAGAATTTGGGGATGTAGAAAGTACACCTCTGTTAGAAGGAAACTCTACATTTCATCAAGAAATTCTTGCTATTAAAACACCAAGTTTGAATCAGATTCAATGAGAAAAATTGATTGAGCTTTTAGTAAAGTTCGAACTATTATTGTCACGACCAGTACAACCTGTAATGGTCGGAGAACATAAGATAGAACTGCTTCCTAATTCTACCAGACGCAAACCTCATGCGTACAGCGTACCAATGTCCTATCGTACTGAAGTGGATAAGCAAGTCCAAGAACTTTTTGACCTCAACCTCATCGAACACTCAGAGGCCGAGATCACAAACCGATAGTGTGCGTCGCCAAGAAGGATGCTTCCATTTGAATGTGTGTTGACTACAGAGCTCTTAATTAAGTAACCAGAGTTCCCAGTTACCCGATGAAAGATATGCAGGAATTGATTTTTACTGCAGGGAAGGCTCAGTGGTTAACTTGTTTAGACTTATTGAAAGGTTACTATCAAATAAGAATGCATGAGGGGAGTAAAAGTCTAACTGCTTTCGCTACCCATAATGGCGTATACCAGTGGAAAGTTATGCCGTTTGGCTTGGCGGGAGCATCGGGAATCTTTCAGAGGACGATGAATGAAGTGTTACGGTATCATTCTCAGTATGCACAAGCGTACATTGACGATATCGTGGTGTTTTCCAAAACATGGGAGGAACATTTGAGTCATTTGCACAATTTTTTATCTGATTTAGAGGAACTAGGATTTTCTGTACGATTAAAAAAGCGCACATTCGCGGCTAAGGAAATAACGTTCTTAGGTCATAAATTGGGTAACAGTAAGCATGCGCCAGACGATGAGAAGATTTTAACCATCAAGCAATTAAAAAAGAGACCTTCCACAAAAAAGGAGGTAAGATCAATATTAGGTCTGATGGGTTTTTATCGAAGTTATATTCCTAACTACGGGGAGCTAGCTCGCCCACTAACTGAGTTAACTAAAGGAAAAAAAATCAGGAAATATTTTTGGGGGGAAGCAGGAAGAAGAAGCTTTCCAAAGATTAAAGAATGCATTATGCGAGATAACTGCTTTATCTACACCGGGCTGCAATCTAACTTTCCAGATTCATGTAGATGCGTCCTCGGTTGCAGTTGGGGATGAGACAGATGGATGACGCAGATGGATGACGCAGATGGATGAGAAGGGTAATTATAAACCTATAGCGTTTGTAAGTCGTAAGTTAAATCAAACGCAGAGAAATTGGGCCACCATAGAAAGGGAAGCTTATGCGGTTTTGTTTGGTTTCCAAAAATTTGACAAATGGCTACATGGTAGTCTTGTGGAGATCATTACCGATCATTTTTGACTGAGAAAACTCCAAAAAGTCCGAAATTGGTTAGATGGGCTCTTGCCCTGCAAAAATGGAATTATAAGGTTACGCACCGGCCAGGCGTCCTCCACCAAGGGGCCGATGCTCTCTCCCGGTTAACGGTCTTTGATAAGGGGTAATTATTTTTGTTACTATTTTTTTAAAATCATATGTTAGTGCATATTCGTTGTAGTTTGTAAATGTAAATTTTATCTTCAGCACAGTTGAACTTTTCAAGTGGAAAATTGGACTGCATATGTGTATGTATTTTGTGATAATAACTTACGTTTATATGTTACTGTTTAAAACTTAGAAGGACAATTAAGGCTTGGCAAAACCACTCACTCAATCAGTCAAGTAAAGAAAGACATTTATATTTTTCAAGTGATTTCAGGAGAAACATTTCTGCGTTGTACGTTGACTGTTTTGACTGTACACCTAGTACTTTTCATTTAGCAAAATTCGCCTCTGCAAAGGCGTATTTTTCTGTTGGCGGCGGCGTGGGACGTCATATGACGCACTTCCGTGAACCAGCAGGTGGCGCGACGGGCGCCGGATGGAATGAGAGAGAAGCGAGATGGATGAAAATGGTAGATGATGTGCGCGCAACAAAGATTGTAGCAAAATATATTCATATTCTTTTTTTTTCGTTTATATTTAATTGTAAAAATGTGTCGTTTTGTAAGTAAAGTCGTGTTTTTTTCAAGAGAAATAAAGTGTGATTCTTCGTCTACACAATAACGACTAGTGTAGGTATTCTTCCTTTTACGAGGAGACAATTGATGTTCTTCAAGATAGTAAGAGGTGATACCTTACATATACATATCCTAAACTAGTCTGTTTATCTGAAAGAACAATAAAAATTAGCATGTACATATACAAGAAACAGCAATTGAAAAATTATTCACAAAAGGGCAGTAAATTTAATTTTGATATTGGGCGTTTTAGTTCTTGTGTTGCTGTTCGCAACTTTACGACTCGAACATGTTTGTCACTTCCAGGATAAAGTTCGATTATACGGCCAAGCTTCAACTTAAGGGGGGGGGGTTGATCATCATCCCTAATTAAAACCAAGTCATCGCATTTAAAGTTTCGCTTAGTCTTAGTCCACTTCGTACGTTGGTGAAGTTAGCCTAGATAATCCCTGGACCATCTTTTCCAGAAACACTGTTGCAACTGTTGGGTCAGTCGCCATCTTTTCAGCGGAGAAATGTTTTCGTTAAGCAGGGACGGTTCAGGAATTGAAATTAGTGGAGCACCTATAATCAAATGCCCCGGCGTCAAGGTACTCAGATCCTTGGTGTCGTCCGACATGGCGACGATCGGCCTTGAATTGAGACAGGCCTCGACCTGTGCAAGCAGAGTCAGCAACTCTTCGTAGATGAATATCTGGCCGCCGACCGTTCTCTTCAAATGTCTCTTCATTTGCTTAACGCCAGCCTAAAAGAGGCCGCCAAAGTGGGGAGACGCTGGGGGATTGAAATTCCACTTAATATTGTCAGTGGTAAGATAGTCATGAAAATTTTTGTCTGCGTTAAATGATGCAAACATTCTTTTCAGTTCTTTATCGGCTCCTGAAAAGTTTGTGCCTCTGTCGCTAAACATTTCTTGAGGATTTCTACGTCTGACTGCAAACCGCCGTAATGCAGCGATAAAGGCTTCAGTTGTCAGATCCTTAACGATCTCTAGATGAATAGCTTTCGTTGTGAAGCAAACAAAAAAAACATACGTAAGCCTTTACTGGTCGAGACCCTCACTTTCTTTCCATTTTGATGTGAAATGGGCCAGCAAAATCCACACCTGTTCTAGTGAATGCTCTTGCAGGAGTTACCCTTGCTTTGGGCAAATCTCCCTTCAACTGCGAAGACATCCGTTTTCGGTACCGATGGCATCGGATACATTTCCAAACACATTTCCTAATTACTTATTTTGCATTTATGATCCAGAACGTTCGTCTTATTGTTGCAAGTGTTAGCTGGACTCCACTATGCAAGTAACGTTGGTGATAATAATTGACGATAATGTTCGTTATATGATGACTCTTCGGCAAGATTATTGGATGCTTTTCGTCTTCGGAAAGCTGAGAATTTCGCAATCTTCCTCCAACACGCAACAACTCATTTTTGTCGATAAATGGATGCAAAGACAAAATTTTACTAAATTCATGCTTCTGTACAATTAGGCAAATTTTATTCATAGCAAGATCTAGCTCAGTAGTAGTTAGAAATCCATAATTTCTCTCAGATTGCTGCAACTGAGTATTTTTTAAAAATCTGAGACTCCATGCCATTACACGCTTCAGCTTTGTCCACGAGGAAAATCTGGATAGTAAGTTGAAGTCAGGATGTGTTTCAGTAATCGTACAAACGACAGTTTTTCGTTGCTCTTGCAACAGATCAGAATTAGCAATATTCACATGAGGTTCTGTGGTTGACATGGGAAAACAACTGTCTTTCAACCATGGGGGACCTTGCCACCAATTTTTATTTTTTACTAAATCCATAGCTGCACAACCGCGTGTGATGACGTCGGCCGGATTATCGATACCCTTACAAAATTTCCACTGGGCAGGTGCAACAAAGTTTTGAATCTCACGTGCTCTGTTTGCCACAAAGGGCTTCCAAGCGTCAGCACTGCCTCTAATCCAGTGAAGTACAATTTGGGAATCGGAAAAACAATATATATTTTCATCTTTAATCTGGAAAAGTTCTTGCAAATAATTGCATATTCTTGCAGCTACGATTGCCCCTAGGAGCTCCAAGCGGGTAGCGTTATTCGTTTCAGGGGGACAACTTTAGATTTTGACATAATAAATGATGTGGTGCAATTTTTGGGAGATCTAAAATATGCAACCGCACCATAACCTTTTAAACTGGCATCACAAAACACAATAAGTTGCATTCTTTCATGCATCCCATTTACTTCATTCAAAAAATATTTTCTGGGAATACACAATTTCTCTAAGTCATTTACTTCGAGACACCATTGCTTAAACTTTTCTTCCAAATTTGGAGGTACTTCCGTGTCCCAATCCATTCCGAGCTCCCACAATTCTTGCAGGCAAAACTTTACCCTTATTACGAAGGGTGACATGTAGCCAGCTGGGTCATAGATTTTGGCCACGGTCTGGAGCATGCAGCGTTTTGTGACGTTGCAGTGATTCATGTTCTCTAATAGCTGGTGGATATCTAATTTCAGAAAATCTGTTTCGGTATTCCAAATTAAACCTAGTATCTTAAAAGGGTGCTTACCATATTCGCTAGGTTCCTCACAATCAATCTGAGTCTTATTCCACAAACTTGTCAGCTCTGGGGAATTACTTTTAAATTTTCGCAGGGTCATCCCACCAGCTTTCAAAATTTTTACTGAACCACAGGATAATTCAAATGCCTCTAACAGTGGCAGCACCATGAAATAAATCGTCCACGTATAATGAATTATTTAACATCTCAACAACATTTGGATAATCCTTACAATATTTTTGGATATGATGCTTTATGGTTGCAGCCAAGAGGAAGGGACTAGTGGTGACACCAAAAGTTGCACGTGCCATTCTAAAAATTTTGAAAATTGGTTCACCAACTAAATTTTCTACCCATAAAAATCTCAAAAAATTCCTATCCTCTGGGTCAATCTGGATTTGTAAAATTGCCTTTAAAATGTCTCCTGCAAACGCAACCTGATGAAGACGGAATTTCAGAAGAATATCCAATATATTAGGATTAAGGTTAGGTCCTGATAATAAATACTCATTTAACGAATTTGAATTTTTGCTTTTGGAAGGAGTATCAAATACTATCCTAACCTTTGTAGTAGATCTATCTTGCCTTACCACAGGTCTGTGTGGCATGTAGTACGTTCCAGTTACATTTTCATACGACTCACATTCTTCCACAATACCTTTATTAATTTGTTCTTTAATTATGTTCTCGTATTCAGTAGCTAATCCTTTATTTTTATTTAAATCGTCCATTAATTTCAAGAGTCTGCGTTTAGCTACTTCAAAATTATCTGCAAGTTTATGTTTATTCTCTCTCCACAAAAGCTTCGTTTCGTATCTACCATTCCTGAATTTTAAATTATCATTAAAACAATTAATCGTATCTAAATTTTTCTGAGAAAATATCGCATTCTTATCTTTACAAATTCCAATTGATTCCAATTTCCAAAAATTTTGCAAATCAAAACTTTTCTCATTTACAGACACGAAATTTACATTAACTGCCATGCTACAACTAGAATTCATTTTACCGACAACAGTAAGTCCAAAAATTGTATCCGCTAAATATAATTGATCGCTCATTTTTTCAACTACGCCTTTTTGTACCGAGAAATAATAATCGGCACCCAATAAAATGTTTATGCTATCGCCTGGCTACGAAACGTCTGCGAGCTGGATTCCTCTGTTTAATATCAACTCAGAAACTTGATTTATTTCCCTACGAGAGCTTAGTGATGCCGCGCTAATTACGTCAGTTCCTAAAACCTCAACCGTTAAACAACTATTCGGATCTGACGTGTTACATAATTTTACATTGAACACTCTAAATTCCTTCTGTTTCGCCTCACTCAAACCGAAAGAAAAAACTTTCAAACGCTCAATTCGCCCAGTTGGCAATTTTAATTGAAAAGCAAGGTCATCAGGGCCAGATTTTCCTATAGACTAACTAGGCTTCAGCCTACGGCCTCAAGATCAAGAAGGGCCTACATTCAAATTGTTAGCAAAATTGCATCGAAAATGAGACCTTCAGAAAAATAGATTTTGATGAACTTGTAGAAGAATTCTGTGTGAAAAAGTTTAGAAAGAAATTCTTCTAATCTACTATTTCGTTTTAAATGTATACATAGATTGAATCAGTTCTTAAATAATATAACTATTAACATAAAATTTAATATGATATACAATTTGATAATTTCTTTTTTGTGATCTGGATTTTGTTTGAATAAAGTTCCATTTTTGGTTTAGCTTAAGACTTAAAATTCATAATAATTCATACTTAAACTTTAAATGCGAATTATTATGAAATAAATTTATCTGAATTAAATTTGGTTTAATCTTCAATGTATTGAATATATATAGGTTAGTACCAATAACAACATGTTTCATTTAATATATTGATATATATCACAGTAATGATGTATTTTATTATCTCTCATGTAATTTACAAATTTAAAAATGAGAGGTGAAAGGGCCTCATAAGTGGAATAGCCTAGGGCTTCTTTTCATCTAAATCCGGCCCTGAAGGTCATCCAAAATCCAACTTTTCTGTGACCCCGAATCGAGCAAAATTTTTGCAAGCCCTGAATTTCCGTTTGATCTTTCTATAGCGCTGCAAGTCTGTAGTAACATGGCATTTTTCGTAGCCAAAGAATTACACTGTGAATTGTGCATGGCTCCTACATTATCGGAAACTGTTCCTTTATTTTCAGATTAAGGTTTATTTTTAGAAATTTCGGTTTTGGTTTCATTATTTTCCCCTCTGTTTCCTTTGAAACAAAATATCTCATTATGATCGGAAGCGGAACACCTTTTACATGAACTTAACTTACATTGTGACGATAAGTGCGACCTAAAAAAACACCGGTAGCATCTACCTTCCCTTTTTAATTTTAACCTTTTTTGTTCGTCATTAAATTTATCGCAATTTAGACTTAAATGATTATTGGATTTACAAAACACACAAAACAATTTTGTGGAATGATTTAAAGCCGTTGCTGATAAGGTAGTTTTTGGCTGAAATTTCGAATAACGGAAATTTCGGTTTTCGATATCATGCTGTTTAACGTTGGGGGGATTTGACACTTGCAGTGCAGCTTCCCTACAGTCAATTTCGGTCTTTATAAACTTAATTAAACTATTCACATCCCCTTCCATTTTGGGCTCTTTCCTTCTGTGAAATTCTAAGACAATTTCTTGCGGGAGCAATTTCAATAGAATTGGATTCAACAACTGGCCATAAGAGTTCGAAGTTACTTCTAACGCTTGCAAATTCCTTACAGATATGTAAATTTCGTCATACAATTTTCTCAAAGATTTTATGTTCGATACATATTTTACATTAGTTACATTTTCGTAGGAAAGATGGCGGCAGGAATACAACTGCGATCTCAGTAAAAGATAGCCGTTCAATTCATAACAGACCTGCCTTAGTATTTGCTATATTTTCAGTATACATCAAAATATAGCAAAATAAAAGTCAGTTTACATCTTTGAAAGTTTTATAAATATATTTTAGTGGTACGTAGCTTTTGTAATTATTAATAAAATACTTCTTTAATCTTTTATAAAAAATTCAAGTACGATTTCAATTTTATGTATCAAAAATGATACATGGTGTGCTTACGCCATTTTTTTAAGGAAATGGCAGGAAGAAAGTTTTTAACGCAGAAAGAAATTGAGGAACTTATGAACAGATCGTGGAGTGATCATAGTGAAGATGGATCTGATTCAGAAAGCGATGGCAGCACAGGTGATCCAAACAAATTTTGTGATGAAATTTTTGATGGTAGTAGTGATTCGGAAGATGAGATACCATTAGTTAATAATAGCGATGTTCTTGATCTGCCTAATGGTGTGAACATGCCAAAAACTAATAGAAATAATACAGGGAGAACAAAGCCTGCAATCAACTGGAAGAAAACTAATTTACTTCTAAATGATGATCAAATTTTATTCCGAGGTGACGAGAATCTCTCTCCTGAAATTATGAATTTAAACACACCTCTAAATTTTTTTAGTTATCTTTTTACAGAAGATTTGATTGAGCATATAGTTCAAGAAACAAATTTATTCAGTGTGAAAAAAAACCCAGAAAAGTGTGTCAATGTAACGAATTTAGAAATTAAACAATACATTGGAATTTGTATAATGATGTCTATTGTACATGTACCAACACTAGGCCATATTGGTCACCTGCCATAGGCAATGATGTAATAAAAGAATGTATGTCATTAAAACGCATTGAAAAGATAAGAGAATTTCTACATTTTAATGACAACACTAAACAACCACCACATGATGACCCTCAACATGATCGTTTATATAAACTTCGACCAGTTGTAAATGCTTTACTTGAAAGATTTCATACCGTCCTTATGGAATCGCGTCTTTCTGTTTAAACTTATTTTTTGTTTGTTATTGTTTTAATTCACGCGGGATTTATATTGTGTCATTAATTTATTTTTGTTGGTGATTAAATAATAAAATTAATCCGATTAAAAATTATGCTAGGTAACATCCAAATCAAAATAATTAATTTATATATTAAAATTTTTAATTTTAATAAAAATAATTAATTTATACTTTAAAATTTTTAATTTTAATAAAGTAGAGAGAGAGAGAGAGAGAGAGAGACAGAGTTGGTTGAATAAAATAGTGCTGCGCTTTTTGGCGTGACAAAAATACACTAATATAATCAATAGAAATCTACATATTAAATCACGTTTAGATTTGAAAAAATAACGTAAGAATCTTCGATCCTGACGGGGGTTCCCCGACCACACATTTTTTTAAAATTTCCAATGGCGGGCTACATAAACATACAAAAAGGATAAACATAAAAATAATAAATACAACAGAAGAAAAATGATACGTATGTTTAGCGCATAAGGGCCCTCCAGTACCGCCTATGCACGCTAGAAGAAACGTGCGCGGGGCAGTGGAGAAGGTGTGATAAGTCCATATCTTCCCCCAGATTGTAGAGCTTGAATTTGAGACTTTCAATTATTCCTATTCGGAAAAGGTGTTTGGCCAGACAGTCATGTCCCGTCAAAAGTCTGAAAAGTGTCACCGCTTTAAACCTGGGATGATCAGGGATATTGAAGATAAAGTTATACTAGGTTTTAGATATATTGCTCTCACGGAGACTGTCTTTTAGATTGTTCCGGAAAAAGTCACGAACCATCAACTTCAACGAGTGAAAATAAATGACTTCACATGAAGTTTGAGTAACTGTTGTCATAGGCGTAACCTGCTTCTAACTTTTGGAGGGGCACGAATTGAATTCAGTTAGGGCCCTCCTCAGCGCATTCACTACCGGACGGTCCTTAAAATATGAATTTTTTTAAATTGAATAACAACAGAATTGATGTTTGAGTAGTATTCAAAAGTTATACAATGAGAAAAATAAATATAATATAAATAAAATGAGAAAACAATATAACATCAAATATTTGTTATGGATCCTATCAATGTTAAAAACCATGTTAAGGCTAAAGTTATAATTGGAATCTTCAGTTACACAGTGGCTGGACCTTGAGCCATAAAATTTAAAACAACCAACCAACAATCAATCAGTTACACAGTGTGAAAAAGAGAAAAAAAACCAACTCTCTTAACAGTTTTCTATAATTTTCTGATTTTAACTTAACTTCCATTAACGTTTTAATTCATTTCAAGTTAAGTTGGGGGGGGGCACATGGTTGTCCTCCTCTTGCCCAGTGAATCCGCCTCCTCTTTACCCAGGATCCCATAGTGGCCCGGTATCCATTGTAGAACGAACGATATTTTTTCCCTTTGAGTCCAGCTCCTCGAGGTAAGAGATGCATTTTCCGACAGAGGAGGACTGTGGGGCAAGAGGGGAATTTGTTGTCTCCTAGTTGAGGCAACGTAATAAGAACTTACTAATTTAACGGTGTTTAACTAAAGAAAAACTAATAATACAACTTATCAACACCAAACCATTTTATTTTTCAACTCAAATGGATTCTAAAGAAAAACTACATATATAGCCATTGCCAAAAAAATTATTTTTGACAATAATTACAAAGTAATATTTAAAATTATAAAAATATTTGTGTGTTAATTTTAAATTAATTATTCACATTTTATGCCGTTACACATTGATAGCCTTAAGTGCCACTTTTGAGTCTGATAGAATGACTGCACTACAGAATTGTTGAGTTCGGTATTGCAATTGGGATAAGGCGATTCGTAACGCCTCGAATTCGAAACAAATACAACTCGTGCTCTATGAGCGTGATCGCAGTTTTGTGGTTCGATTCGATTTCAGTTCTAAACAGTAGAATTTGTTTTGGGGCTGCAAAACAATTAGTGATCTGTGATCGAATGACTTGTTACGGCTGAATCTTAACGTTGGACTAATTGAAACGAAACAGCTGAGCGTTATGAAATTTCTTAGAGTGTGGCATTAAACAAAGTATTTCTGTTTGGTAAAAATCGGTGAAGTGATTGAAGAAAACAGTTTTGTTTGTGTTTAGTATTTACTCGCAAAACATGGAAGATGACAATCGTTATTTTGTTGCGTGACATGATTGTACACATTTTGTTTTACAAATTACATTATCATACTCATTTTCATGACTACAATACATTGTACTGAAGGATTAGAAGAGAAGACAGTGTAAAATATGTATGTTCAGTATGGAGGTTTTTTTACAGTTTTTTCGTTGTTATAAGGCTTTACTTTTAAGTTAGTTTAACACCTACGACTCTTTGCAACGTATTCCTATAAAGGTCAGTTAAATCTTAGAATGTCAGCCAAAGAAAAAAATAATGTTATCGCATCAAATCAAGATTATCTCTTATCCTGTTAATCTGAGACTACATTGCCAAAACGTGAGATGTTATAAAGAAGTCAAACTTTTTTGAATTATTTCTCTCTCTTTTTTAAAATATAATTTGAGATTCTTGTCATAGTGAAAATCTAGATTATTAGCGATATTAAAGGTATGTTTATATACAATATTGTTAATCTGTTTTTATTAGATATTGCTCGAGGTCAGTAGGACATATGCCTGCTGATTAGTATCTGATGTTTTAAATTACTATTTGATCTAATGCTTAAATTTTATTAGTTAATAAAGTTTATTTTTCAGTTTGATTTAAATTTGAAAATGGTCTAGAATGTGATAGAATCGATGACACAGGGTGGGTAGCTTGAACACATACTATTTTGTAACAAATTTTTCTTAAATGGAATGAGTAAGAATTAGTTAAGAAGAAGAATTATGATTCAAGTAAAAGTGTTTGATGTATAAAAGACAAAAAGCAAGTACAATTGATAATAAAAGAGCAAAGTTGTGCTCTCACTTGCAGAATTCTGAAAATGATGGCATACTATATGAGCCTGGAGGTTTTTAATACAGTGATTTCCGCTTATAAGAATCACGTTTGTTATTGCTGTTTTTGATTCTTATAAATGGTTGATTCTTATAGCCGAAATTTAGGTTTTTGGACAGGCACACACATGCCTATATATACATATATTAGATAATTTACCATAAAATACTCTTTAATTTATGTTAATTATCTTTTATTAAAATTATTGTTTATAATTTTAAAAATACAACTTAATGTTTAGACCTATAAGTAGACACAGATGATTATAATAAGAGAAGAAAAAAATCCAATATTTGTTGCAACATACCTGCTTAACAGTTTAACATTTCAACTACAGGAAGGGCACAAGAAAAAGTTTTAAATGGTAGTTTGACATAATGAAGTTTTCAGGAGGCTGTTTATACCTCTTTCAATACCAAATGTCTCAGACGAAGATTCACCTTCTAGCTTACGTTTCACGGTTTGATAACGTGCTGAATCTATTAATGTCACGTTTGCCTAAGTGATAGTGGACAACTTTGCCGAAGATTTATGTGTTTCAGGGTCCAGGATGTGGGAGGTGGGTAAAAAAGAGTCCCTGTCTTTGTTTGTCAGAGGAGAAAAGTGAAATTGGACCTGGACGGGTGGAGATGCTCCTGGGTCAAGCTAATAGGACAGTGTTTAGCTAAGGCATTTAAGGGGAAACTATTATGTCATGTCTAACAAAGAAAGGGATGCATTTTACAATTGTATTCAATCCTATCTTATCACTCTGTCTTTAAAAACAAATAAAGACAGAACTTCGTGCCTTTTGAGGGTTTAAGTGGCTTTTTTGGAAAAATGAAAGGAATGCGAAGAGTGTAAGCTGATTCTTAAAACCGGTGGATTGATTCTTTAAAGCGAAAATTTTAATTTATTAAAAATTTGGTCTATATGGAGCAACAAAATTTTTCATAGAATGCAAAAATAGTATTGTAATATATATATATTTTAAAATTTCAACATAAGTACAATTTACAAATATAATAAATTTTAAAAAAATATCGATAGTATTTTATTCTTTGGCATATTTCTCATTTGAGTGAATTTGTTTTAGTAGATTGCTGTCGTTGTTTAAAATGTCATGAAATTTTTCACAAGAATTAGTTAAATTATATTTCACACATAAAATGGCTTTCAAAGTCTCAATACTTAATTGTGATTTTTCTGATGTCCACACTTTATTTACCGTAGAAAAAACGCGTTCAGTTGCAGCATTAGTTCTTGTTAAGGACAGTGCATATTTGACAATTTTTAGTGCTTTATTGTATCGAACATGGTTTGTTTCAAAATGATGAAATATTTGTAACCATTTGTTCTCTATTGTGATTTTTGCTGATGTCCAAGATTTAACCTTTTCCTTATCAATATTTTTTTTTAATAATGATACCTCATTAAAAAGATCATTTTCAGAAATATTACTATATGGGAAATTTTGAGTAATATGATCGATTGATTTTTGCACATCATTCCAATTAAGTTCTTGTTTTGATGTAACCCAATGAAAATGTTCAATATCATTGTACTGTACCATCCACTATACTAAATAATCTATGCAGTTACTATAGAACTTTTTGACGTGATTCATGATATCTGCACGATTTGCATCTTGTTCTTCTGGCTGGCTTATACTATTACGGATAGTTAACGGAAGAAAATTATTTTCTAACCGCTCTTGACACTGAAATTTTAAATTATTAACTTCATTTGCTACTTTGATTACCGAAATTTTGTCACCTTCAATAAGTTTTATAGCATTTTGAAAAAGAGCTGCTTGATTGTATACAAACTCTAACCAAATTTTTGAAGATTCTTTTTCAAAAAACTCTTAAAATTTTAGGACATTTATCCTGAGATAGAAAGTAGGATTTCAAAGGATCGTATAATTTCAAATTTCTTTCGACAGCTGGCAAAACCAGTTGCGTTTTACTGTATTCCAGTATTTTCTGATATTCGACTTCCGCAGTTTCACAAAATTCTTTAAGCATTTCAACATGCATAGTGTATATATATAGAAATAAGAATATATTTTAATATTTTCCACATTTATGGGCGACAAGTCAGCAGATGTTTGAATGGCGTTATGTATTATGTGAGCTGCACAACCAACACCAATAATGTTTTTATTAAGGTTTTTGTTTAATTTCTAAAAAATGTTATTTGTACCTCTTCTCGCCTTTTCCTCTAAAATTTGCGTTCGTGTTGTCTGCACAACATGCAATCATTTTATGTTTTAAATTGTTTTTTTTCCAAAATATTAACAATGAAACTGAAAATTATTTCAGAAGTTCCGCTGGGTAAAGAAACAAAATCTAAAATTCTAATTTTTATTCCAGTTTCTGAATAAAAAAAATCTAATAATGGTTGGAAATAACTTTATATCCTTATGAATAGATGCGTCTCAATATATGGATATAAAATTAATTTTTTCTAGATTTTTGTTTAATTCTGAATGTGCGTATGGGGAAAGCACATTATACACAATTGCCCCAGATTTTGTTCTAGCACAAGCAAATTTTTGTTGAATAACTTTTTGAAAACTTGTGATGTACAGTCCATAGATCTGAAGGAATAATTGTGATTAATAGCATGAAAAGACATAAGTCCTTCTGCTAATGCAAATTTCTTTTCTTCGTCTCCTTAAGCTGTTTTCCGATAAAATTCCTGTTTTTTGGAGGAAGATGCAGCAGTATTTAAATATCTTTTATAATTCTGTGTCTCCAAGTGCTTTGAAGTATCATTCTTCTCGCTGTGCGAAATAGGAAATTCACCATTACATTTCTCACATTTTACCATGTAATAGCTTTTGGTTTTTTTAATAAAAGGAAATTCACTTCTTAAATCATCGTTGAATTTGCATCCTCTTTTCTTACTCATGAAATCTAAAAAAAATAATTTAAAATTATATTATAAATTATTATATACATATTGCTTAAAAACACAGTAAGTAGGTACATAATTACATGAACATATTTTATTGTTAGTTTATAAATTAGATTAATTTGATTATTTTAAAGTAACTATTATATTTTAAAAATTATTTTAATTTTAATTCTATATTTCTTTCTAAATAATAATAATACTAACTTGTATTATTTTTCCTCTGAATTTGCCTTAATGTAAGTCGCAAGCATCACTTTCAAGGCCGACTCTAGACTATTTGCCGCCTCTATAAAATATAAATAATATGAGTACTGTCTGCTAAATTCAAGAAAGTTTATGTATTTATGAAATAAACAAATAAATTACTTATCTAAATTATCTGAATAGCTGATTTGTAATGACATCACTTGTTTAACTAGCTTACTAGCACGCAGTATGATGTGTATCGTCTGAGAGACAGTTACAAAATGTTTTCGTCATTGCTTATGCCAAAAAAATCTCATTAAGTCCAAACAATGGTGGTCGAATTCTAACAACTGATCAACAATGCAAACTTTGATAATCATTTCTCAACAATTATTTGTCATTATTAAAGTTTAACATTATAAAAAAAAAATAATAATATAAAACTCATATCCTGGCTAAATATGGTTGCTGAAAATCATATATTCCCTTCCCGTTCTCCCGTCATTTCCTAGCTTGTCGTGGATTCTTTTCGAAAATTGGGCCATTTTTAAAATGCTGCGGGATGCAGGACAAATTGTTAAAAATCGGGACTGTCCTGCCAAAAGCGGGATGTCTAGTCACCTTAATCTAGGGCAGTGGTCTTCAACCTTTTTACATTTGTGGAATCCTATGGTTTAAATGAAATTTTCTTGGAACCCCTAAGCAAAAAGTTGCAATAATGGTATCTATGCTTAATGCTGTTTTACTGAAAACAGTAAAAATTCGCTTTGATATACAAAGTACATAATTCAATTAAAGAAATTTAATAAAATCATAAAACCATTTTGATTCATGTTTTTATTGTCTACATCGGAAAAATGAAACACATTTTTTTAGGACCATGGTCCTAAGTTGAAACAAACAAAACTGAACAAACTGAATTTAATAAAAAATTAATGGTTTGGTTGTGTCTGTTTCTGTCTTCAGAGCTGTTCCAAATCTGGAGAAATGGTAGTAATCTACAAACGAATTTTAGGTTCCGCATCTAAGGCGTCTGTGTTTAGTTTTTGTACTAACATATGTCGAAAAAGCTTGTTTGCAAAGGTATGTAGTAACAAATGGCATGAGCATTTTCACAGCCCAATCAGACACTTCCGGATATTCTTTGTAAACAACCAACCAAAAATTAAATAATTCTTCTGGTTCAAATTTCGCCTTCAACGTGTAATCTTTTAATATTTCAATCAATTGTCTTTTTCTTTTAACGGCATATCATTATCTTCTTCTAAATTAAAATTTATAAATGGATTTTGAATCCACATATATGACAATTCAGTTGACGGAAAATAATCTCTAAAAGTTTTCTGCAAATGGGATAAATGTTCTACAATCAATTTTTGAACTGCACTGTTAAGAAAAAGCTTGTTATGATGCCAAGAAATCATTCAGTTTTTGAAGACATTGCAAATCGTTTCTATTTACATATGTTTTCCATAGATCGAGCTTTGAAATCATTGCTTCAATTTTGTTATTAACTTTAAAAATATTTGTTGTTGTTCCTTGCAATGAAATATTCATTTCATTCAAAATCGAAAAAATGTCAGCAAGATATGCCATACTTTGCATCCAATTTTCGTCGTTTAATTTATCCTCAAGTTCATGTTTATGTTCAATTAAAGAAAATTCTTATTTCATCTTTCAGTTTGTAGAATTGATTTAGAGCTTTTCCACGAGATAGCCATCTTAATGACCTCTCTGTGCAAAAGTAATAGTCTTATGCTCACTAGATAATTCCTCACAAAGTAGTTCAAATAACCGGGAATTTAAATCTCTTGATTTGATGTAATTGACAATCTTAACTACATTATCAAGAACATCTTTCAAATCATTGGGCATTCAAGCAACGATTTTACACCATCGGTGCAAATATGTAAGCATGAATCCCACGATAATTTATGCTTTTTCATATAGCCGTTCATCGTTTCAAAAATTTATTCACCTGTAGTCTCACCTGGAAGAGGTGTACACATGAGTAAATCCTTGTAAACAGTTGAGTGGAAAATATAACGTACAAGAACAATTAATACTGCCAAACCAGCAACATCTGTAGACTTGTCTAATTGTAATGTAAATCCATGTGGAGATTTTTTAAACGACATATTAATTCTTTCTTACAAAATTCTGATAGATCTTTAATATGTCTAGCAACAGATGTATGAGAAAGTGGCACACAATCAATTTCTTTTGCAAATTTTCCCCCAATTTTAGACATAATTAAATCTTTAACACAAGGTTTGATTATTTTTTCTCCAATCGTGTAAGCTTCTCCTGCTTTACCAATTCAATAACTAACATGGTAGGAGGCTTCCAATGATGCCTTGTTATCATTCAACATATATTTTGAAAATTCCTGCCCTCTTCTTTTAAACTCGTCCCGTTTTCGTTTAAAATATTCAATGTTTTTATCTTTTATTTATGGATGCATTGTCTTTAAATGTTTTTGTAATTTTGCTGGGTTTAAACTACTGTTAGTCACTTCCTTTTCCCATTCGACACACAATCCATTTGGTTCATTTTCATTGCCAGTCCAATAAAATCCGCAGTTTAAATAAGAGTAATCGTATTTGCATTTTTTATGGCTATTTTCTGTCGAAGGAACTTCCTTGTCGGTGTTACTCCTTTTTTTTTAAAGATAGAAGTCCTGAAGTCGAAGGTTCAGAAATGGTTTGATTTGAAACATTTCCGGTTTCCGTAATTTCTTCATTATAATTATCTTTTAATTTTCTGGTCTTCAACCATTTATCCATTATATTTCTGGAAATAAATTCCTATAAAATAATTAATAAACAATAATTCATAAATTATAAAGAAAATTATTCTCTTTATAGAAAATGTTTTTGTCGAAATTGTACTTGAGCCAAATTTTATGTAATTGTGATTTGCAACAACAGTTAAAATTCTATTATAAATCAAATGGTTATTTTTTCCATTCAGAGTTTCGGTTTTCGTTCCGAATAAAAAAAATAACGATTTTGTTCAGGGTTTTCTCCGAATTTTGATAAAGCACAATTTTTTTTATTTACCCTTTTGTATTATAGAAAAAACAAAACAACAAACAAACGATACAAAATTGTCTAATTTGAAAATTAAGATACCTTTTCTTTGAAAATCAGATAGTAATTCACGTCACAAATAACTTTTATAAATATTAATTTCAGTTGTTTACCTTTAGTAGCAGTTAATCTGTAGAAGTTATATTCGGCCTCAAAGCAATAAATCGAGATGTGCGCTTCAAGGTAAATCAGAACTGAACAATGATGCTTTTTCCCTCTTCATGTGCAGTAGACCAGACCCTACCACTTTGTGCGCAAAAGTCAGGCCAGCGGTACACTGGTACAGGTAAATAATTAAAAAGCATCACGGAACTCCTAATAATGTTCTGTGGAAATCCAGGGTTCTGCGGAACACAGGTTGAATACCACTGATTTAGGGGGATGTTTTGAGTTCTACATTGATTATCCACATCATTAGGAACTTCTTATCGGGAAATTCACTAATTTGAGCTTCTTTCGCTTGCCTAAGCCATCATCAAAATTTTCTAGGATAAATGCTTTATTCTTTAAAATTGTTGACAATGTGCTGCCTGGAATCCCAAACTCCTTTGCAATTTCCTTTTTCTTTTTTCAACTTCATCGATAATTTGCTTCTTCACTTCAATAGTGACCGTATTCAATTTTCATTTGTTAGCCATTTTGAATAGATGACTCGCAGAAGATCTCACTTTCTGCAAATGTTGTTTTCGTACGATTTCTAATTTTTTCTGCAATAATCAAGATAAACAGAAAGGAAATTTTTCAGCCTTTTCAGGAGCGGCACTAGCTTAAATCCGAGACAGCACACGCATGCTTTCACACGTGTAGTTTTTTCTTTCACTCCTTCTTGCAATAAGAAATTCTACGTTCTTCTTGGAAGCTACCCACCTCTTGATTTTTGTTCATGCCTTCATTTCCTGTTTCGTTAAAACCACCCCAACACCTGTAGAAAGTAACCTTGGAGAATAAAAGGACAAAAAATAAAAGAAAGGATGGATGGTCACTGCATATGCATGGCAACTGACTGAAAAGATATCAGGAAACAATAAACAAGAATTTCAACTCCCATCTTGGGGGGTCAATAGAATTTGTGATTTCTTTATGTTATCTTCGTCTTTATATCCCTTCATTTTAAAGTTTATGCAGGGTTTTATCACTGTAATTTTTGAATAGCTTTTCTATCTTTTGGATATTATTTTTTGTTTTTAGAAAAAATTTTCTTCCCCATTTATGTAAAAAAATTCAAGTTATCGAGGGATGAACCAAAAAAAAGTCATCAAAACAAGGTTTTTTGTAACATTGAGTTCAAAGGAAATTTGAAGGGATTTTTTTTCCTTTGAGATATTGAAAAATTCGTGAAATCGAGGTTCGAGTTAGGGAGGTTTGACTGTATAATTATTATTCCTCACCTGAGCTGCAAGTTTGTATGTATGCACTATTTAATTTGTATAATTTTCTGAAATTCTTGTGTTTTCTTTACTTCCTAATGTTTATATTGATGAAAGTGTTTTTGTATATAATAATGCTATGTAATGGATCTAAATTTTGTTGATGGAACTAAATTCAAGTCTTTCCCCTTTTTAGCTTTGTCTGGGAATTTTTTTTTTTTTTTAAATGTTAGGATCCATTGTACATCTTCTAAAGATGCCATGGCTTTCATATGCTGATTACAATATTCTGTATAACTGTGCTTATCTGCAGTTTCCAGTATTTTTGTGGCTTTATAATTTGTTTTCAACATTATGCTCTTGAAGTTTTCTTTGAAAAGATATCCTGATGTGATTGCACAAATTTCTGCAGGTATGTTACTTAATTAAATTTACAGTACATAATATTATGAGTAATATCAGATTTTGAAGGACCTCTGAGAGAGTGCAGTGTAGGCATTATTTATCCCCCACAAGGGAATTAATAGCATAATTAAAATTTTTTTTTCTTTTTAAGGTATTGAATTTCTATCATCTTCTTTCTTCTTAGCATCCTTCATTTGAGTATCAATAGCGGTATTGTAATATTTTAAAAGTTCCTATTGATTTAGATAGGAACTTTTCGAATTTATAAACTTCTAACTAAGGATTAACTACATTCTAATCTACAGTGTGAGTGTGAGTTTGATTTTTTTTCTTTTTAAATAATGATGACCGAAAATTTAGTTTATTTTTTTCTGTGCAACTATCTTTGGTGAAAGCCTAATGAAAATCATAACCTGGGCTAATAGAATCTGACTGTATAGCAACTGTGTAAAAAGTGTTTAGAATCTATAGTTATGATAGCTGAAAAATTTTGTTTTTGTGTATGAGGTCATGCATAACAGATGGCTTAAAATCATTATGTTGTGAATTTTTCAAAACTACTTTTAAGGTTAATTATCTATATAAGTAAATGATAAAAAGCTTTTTTTAAATTTCTTAAATCTGTTCTCTGTCTGTCTCTCTGAAAAGAAACAGTGAGATGATCTGTACTCTAAAACTATGTTTGAATAAAAGATATTGTCGAGAAAAACTTAAATAGTATATATGCTGTTAATAATTTACTTTTTAGAAATGTAAATAGTTTTTATTTATATTAAAATTTGTGGAACTATCCTTTCTTTTTGTAAAATTTTAACTTAAAAATAAAAAATTAATGCGTCTTGTTCTTGTTTGCTAATTTTAAAATGTCATGTTGTTGAAATTTGATTTATTTTTCTAATGTTTTTTCATTTTGTTTGCAGAATGCTGTCTTCAAAAAAGAAAGATTTAAAGTATCTAAGTGATGGTGTGGCTGGTAAATATGTTAAAAAGGATACTCCCCCAGACCTTCCAAGTAAGGAAAAACTCTGAAAATTTTTATATTTAATTGAGTTCTTGTTCATTTAATTAAATATTCTGTATTCAAATTAAGTTCTCTAACAGTTTTGAAGGTCTGAGAATCTCTTTCCTTATCATATTGAGTACAAACCATAGTCTATATTTTCTAAATTACACATCTATACTCGGGGCATGCCTAACCCGAGAACACTAAATATACTACAGTGAACAATTTACACCCGCAACACAAGTATCTCTTCGCCGCTACAAATGTGGATTTCCATATTTGGCCTTTTATCGCCTATTTAGGATTGCTTTCCAGCAAAGGGGGAGACAGAGTTATGTTTTCACATCACAGTTTGAACTAATTTTCTTATATTAAAGTACACCAACATAAATTTTCAAAATTGTTTTAATTCCTATAAAAATTGTTTCTGGTTCATTTTATGATTTCAAATATTATGTGGCTCTCATAGAAACCATGCATTCTTATAAATTTTTTTGCGAATTTTTTTTTGCTCTCTGAAATATGTGAAAAGGAAAGAGAGAGAGCAGTAGGGGTGGGGTTACTTGCTATTTCCGAGGGTTACTTACTGAAGTAATGTGAGGGAGTTTCAGAAATCCTCAATAAAATTTAGAGTCATGTTTACTTTTATAAATGCGGGATCATAAAAAATTTATTATTATAGATGCAGATTTCTGGGTATTTGGGTTTTTGCAATTGTTAGTTTTTTCTTTTGCTGTAAGAGGCACAATCTGTTTCAGTAATTTTGTTTTCATTTAAAATAATAAGTGTGGCCAATCATATTAATAATTGATGCAAATATAAACCAAATGGGCTTTCAGAAACTGATGACAGCACAAATAAATGATAAAAAGGACACTACTGAAGTGTGATTTTTTAATTATAGATTTTTTTTCATTGCATGTATTGTACAGAGTTGATTATTATCAGAGTCTCGGCAAATCCAGTTTTTGGATTTATGTTAAGCATTTCTTACATATCCTATTTTACACAGAATTTTTTTAAAAAATATTATTTTATTTTTATTTATTTATTTATTTTTTTATTTATTATTGTTGTCGAATTCTTGATAAGAATTGATTATGATAGTAAACAAAATTTTGTTTGAAAATAGCAGAAGAGCGTGGCATCAGTTGATGGTGCCTTAAAAACTCCATTTAAAAGGCTACAGTGGTAAGACGTGAAATGCCTGTCTTTTGAAATGTTGTGCTAAAAAAGTTCTTAGGGATTAAAATAAAAACGAAGGCTTCTTTAAAAACGCTGCATATTTTTTCGGCGTCAAGCTCTGACGTTAAAAACAATTACAAAAATACTTTAAAGTTGCATTACTAAAAAAATATATATCCCTTCGTAGTACGCGCACAGCTTTGCTTCGAAGACATTAGTAAAAGTTTAAAAAAGGGTAAAATATTCTTCTTGTGGAAAGCGACATTTTAAGTTGGCTACACTCCTACCACTTTTAACTTTAACATGCTCGGGCTTTTAGAAAAGAACAGCGACTACCGACGGCGAGCGTATTCGAAACGTGCTTTATCGCTCACTCCCTCTCTCTCTCTCTGCTTCGTACTTACTCGGAGCGAGTATTTATAGCACTGCTGTTTTGCATAACAGCCTACAGGAGTGGTTGCCACTCAGATTTCAGAGATCTTTCAATTTAAATCTTGGCCACTCCTCCCTTTGGTTGTGTCATCTAGCGTCTACCAATCGGCTAATATTGCTTCGTTTAGCACAAGTCAAGACATCTAAACTCTGCCGATGGGACACACATGTTTATGATTTAGAATACTGCTGACATTTAAAACGCCGTTTGCAACTGGTTTAAGTTCTTTTTATTTAAGTGTAAAAAGAAAGGTTAGTATTCTTCTAACAATTCCCCCTCATCTTTTTACTTAAGAAAAATAAAAAATAACTTTTTAACGTAATGCAACTTTTACAAAGAATATAGTAATAAATGTATATCACAGTTTCAATAGGATTTTACAATTACATCATCTTCCAAGAACATCTAAGTTGGTTCACATATGCAAAAGAATAATATAATTTTAACATAATTGTATCTTCTTACACAAAAGTTTTTCTTGAAGATGGAACTGCTATACACTTTTAAAGATTTAAACAATATTTTTTTTTATAATAAAACAACTTTGCAGGTATATAACTTTGTATACACCAAATATCCTGTCACGCATAAAAAGGTTGAAAAAAAATGTGAAAAATTACAAAAAATATTTAAACTTCACATTTCGTATTAAACAAGATTTGTAACAATATTATTGTTACATAAAAAATCTCGTATCACAGTACTTCTTAAATTTGTTAAAGTCCATATTTAAACATACATATATATCCGTACTGCGAAAATTAATTACAAACATATATATACAAATTTACAATGATTATATTTTGACAACCATGGCTATTAACCTTCACGGTATGTCATGAAAAAGTTTTATTTTTAAATCCTCCCCCTTAAATAAAATTAACTTCGAACTAATAAGGCAATAAATAATAAACTATCCAATTTCCATTTCCGATATTTCTTGAATAGTTTAATACGTTAAATTTAAGGTTTATAAATGGATTTAAATATTATTTCATTAAATTGTTTTAATTTAAATTTACACGAGACTTTAGTAAATAGGTCAGCAAGGTTAGCTTTACTTGGGATATACTTAAGCTCGAATAATTCCTTGTATACTAAATCATGTATAAAGAATAGTCTTATATCAATATGTTTTGTTCTACTATTTTCAATAGGTGACTTTACGAAATCTAATGATGCCTGATTATCGCCATACAGTATACAAGTATTCGTATTATTCAAAGATTTTATATTGTCAACACAATCACTCAGTATGCATTTTAATCACGTCAGTTCCTTAGCTGTTTCTGTAAGAGCGACGAACTCTGATTCCATACTACTGAGACAAATACTTTTAATTTTGAATGATCGCCAGGATATCGGGGATTGATCTACAAATACAATTTGACCTCCCATCGATGTCCTATCATCTTTATTAGTTGCATAGTCTGCATCCGAGTATGCCTTCAGATTTGTGGTTTTGACCTTTGAAAGGTCGAGTTGAAAATGCGAAGTATATTTAATGTAACCAAGTAATTTTAACAAACCTTCCCAGTGTGTTAGGCCAGGATTTTCTTGATACTGTGAGAAAATGTTTACTGCATACATTATGTCCGGTCTAGTCTTGTTAGCTAAGTAAGCTAAACTTCCGATGAGATTGCGATAGGGATATCGGGTCATTTCCTGAATTTCAATTTCATTTTCGGGACACGAAGTTTTCGAAAAAACAGTTCCTTTAGCTATTGGTAATGAGGAGATGGGGAATGAGTATTTTTTATACTCGTCACACAATTTATGGATAAAACTGTGTTGATGTATAAAAATTTTAAATTCATTCTCTATAAATTCTACACCTAATAGCTTACGCATTTTTCCCAAAACTTTGATGTCAAATTCAGATTTTAATATTTTAATGACTTTCCCTATCCATTTGGAATTGCTTCCAAATATTACTAAGTCGTCGACGTAAAGGACTAATGCTACATTTCCCTCATAGGTGTATGCACAATTACACCACTGTAATTTCTTAAATCCCTTTCTACTTAAAACTTCATGCATTTTAAAATACCACTCCCTCCCACTTTGTCTAAGACCATAAACAGCTTTCTTGAGATGATAAACTAAGTCGGGATTTTCCTCAACTCTTTGAGGTTGTTTCATTAGAATACGCTGTTTTAGGGGAGCATATAAATAAGCACAACGAATATCACACTGTACATGTTCCCAATGGTAATGACATATGAAAATTGAAAAAAACATTCTTATGATTGAAAAGTTCACGACTGGGCTAAATACTTCCTCAAATGAAATTCCTTGAATTTGCCTAAATCCATGTGCTACCAAACATGCTTTGTAGCATTCTATTTTACCTTATTCATTGACTTTTAAAGTATATATACCCATCGGTTTCCTATCACCTTTTCATTTGGTTGTTTTTGAACTAATTTCCATACATCCCTTTCCTGCATAACCTTAAGTTCTTCTTTCATGGCTTTTAGCCATTCCCCCTCTGGGGTGAATTACAAGCTTCCTCAAAACTATTAAGGATTTTCACCTCATGTTTTAGTCATGATTCAGTAAAGTTTATTTCTACACTATCAATCATCTCAACAATGCCACTATATTGATATCCCCTTTAAAACAAAATTGGTCAGGGTTAAATGGAAGGTCGTGAGTTTTACAAAATTTACGAACATCCTCTAGTGAACGAAGTCTTTCTGGTCTTCCTTTTGCATAATAATATATATCTGTATGGCTACCTGTTTTTCTGTGTACTGCCTTTCTAATCCAAATTATTGGCCTTCACGATTCTGAATCTAGACTATCACTCTGTTCTGAGTCTGATTCATCCTCACTTTGTGAGCTATCAGTTAAGGTTCTCCCCCTCGTACTAGGACCGGGGTCAGCCAGAGTGCTTTCATAATGAGTCCTTACTGGAGTTAGCACATTTTCAGCTTCCTCGTTGTCCGTTTCCTCATCTAACTGAAATTTTGTTTGGTGGGGTTCCAGGACGGCTTCCACTTTTGGATTTGAGTACACAGTACTCTGAGGTTTCTCGTTTTCAAATTTTACATTAATGGTCTCTATAATTTTATTTTCTTTTGGCATCCAAATTCTATAACCACGAGTGTTATGTGCATATCCCACTAAAATTCCAACTTTAGCTCACATTTCTAATTTATGTCTAAGTTGTTTAGCGGTATTTACATATGCTCTCATACCAAATGGCCTTAAATGTTTAATTGAGGGTGGTCTTCCCCCATATAGTTCAAATGGTGTTTTATCTCGGCCTTTGTGATTTATCCTATTCCACGAATATATGTAGTGCATTAATGCCTCAGCCCAGAATTCTTCTCCTAACCCGCTATCCTTTAGTAGCGCTCTAATGCCGTCAACGGCAGTATAATTAATACGTTCCGCTACCCCGTTTTGTTCAGGCGTATAAGGGTTAGAAAATTCATGCCGCACACCAAGTTCCTCAAATGTTTTCCTGAACTTTTCATTGGCAAATTCCATGCCATTATCAGACCTTACGTTTTTAATATTTTTACCAATAAAACGTTCTGCTCTACGTCTGAATCGATCAAAGGTTTCGTAAACTTGAGATTTATTTTTTAATGGGTATACTGTTGTTTTACGCGAGTAATCATCGGTCGCTGTTAAAAAGTATTTATGACCTTCTCGCGATTCTGCCAGCATTGGGCCACATAAATCTAAGTGAAGAAGTTCTAGTGGTTCAGATGAGCGAATCTTATAAAGAGGTTTAAAGGTTATTCTTTTACTTTTCGCTTCTTTACATACCTTACAATCTGGAATTTTTATATTGGTTGAAGGTACACCACGAACGCTTCCTGCTTTAAATGTATTTTTAATGTATTGGGAGTTAATGTGGGAATAATTCTCATGCCAATTTTTAAATTTGTTTAACTGCGTGCATAAACCAACAGAATTACTTATCTCTCTGTTTTTCGGGTAGGTCGGGTTTACTACGTATAAACCTGCACATTTTTCAGCTACGAACAATTTCTCCCATCTTTCTTACAGACTGTAATTTTCCCATTTTTGCCTACAAATGAAAGTTCTCTTTCATCTAATATGTTACAGGTAAGGAGATTACGTGTTAGTTTAGGGCAAAAATAAACATTTGATAAACATAAGTTTTCCCTACCTTTCCTAAATCTAACGTTTCCTACACCTTCTATAGGACATTTAACATTTGCAATTGCTACAGAAAAATATTGGTTGTCAATATTATTCAATTCAACAAACATAGATTTATCGCAACAGAAGTGATTAGTTGCTGCTGAGTCTATAATCCATGCGTTTTCTGGGATTAGTCTCTCGCTGGAGTTGGCCTCTGTTAACAGATTAGTTTCTAAAAAGTTCTTTTGCTTACCTTTGGCGTTGGTTTTTCTCGGAGAAATAAGTGGCTTACTCTTACAGTTCCTCGCGTAATGTCCAACTTGATGACATCTGAAGCATCTGATGGTCTTTTGACATTTTGGCGTCTCGCTCCTCGGTCTCCTATTAGTCTGCTTCTTCGTCATTGATTGTTGACCTTGTTGGGATCTTGGCTTTGCCGCGAGTGATGATGACGTAGCAATCATCGCCTCCTCGTCTACTTCCCTCAGCTTGGTACGGGATTCCTCAGCTCTTAATTGTGTGACAATTTTGCTGAAAATTAAGTCCGTCTTGGGCCAGCGATATATTTGTTGAATAATTCCGTCATACTTCCTTGGTAGGTGTCTAATAAGTTGAAACGACTTATGGAAGTCTGACACTGGTTCACCAGCATCAGCAAGCTCTTGGAAAATTCTTCTTAAATGTGCTGCATACATATCGATGCTTTCCCCCTCAGTCGGTCGACACGAAAAAAATTATCGTTCAGTTGTATTGTCCGTGCTCGAGAGTCGGGTCGGTGATGTTGCTCTAGACGTTTCCAGGCTTTAACCGGATCGGTAGTATCTTCAATGATTTGTCTTAACTCTGGACTTACAGATAAATAGATATAGGTGAAGGCTTTTACCTGCTTACTCTTGAAACTCTTTCTTTCCTTTTCGGTAACTTCTCCAGTTGGTTCGGTTTCTTCTTTACAGGTAACACCCCAGCATTCCTTATTAAGAAGTAAGACTTTCATATCCGTCACCCATGTCGCATAGTTATCCTCGTTCAGAGGAGCAATTACCATGTTATTGGTATCCATTTCTTCTGGCAAATTATATTCATTAAGACAAAAGGCACTTTCACTATATAGCAAATGGCCCTGTAATAAAACTTGCAGGGGTCATTTACTCTGGGGTCGTTTACTCTAGGGTCGTTTACTCTGGGCCCGTAACCGTGTTGCCGAATTCTTGATAAGAATTGGTTATGATGGTAAACAAAATTTTGTTTGATGAAAATAGCAGAAGAGCGTGGCATCAGTTGATGGTACCTAAAAACTCCGTTTAAAATGCTACAGTGGAAAAACGTGAAATGCCTGTCTTTTGAAATGCTGTGCTAAAAAAGTTCTTAGGGATTAAAATAAAAACGAAGGCTTCTTTAAAAACGCTGCATATTTATTCGGCATCAAGCTCTGACGTTAAAAACAACTACAAAAATACTTTAAAGTTGCATTACTAAAAAAAATATATCCCTTCGTAGTACGCGCACAGCTTTGCTTCGAAGACATTGGTAAAAGTTTAAAAAAGGGTAAAATATTCTTCTCGTGGAAAGCGACGTTTTAAGTCGGCTACACTCCTACCACTTTTAACATGCTCGGGCTTTTAGAAAAGAACAGCGACTACCAACGGCGAGCGTATTCGAAGCGCGCTTTATCGATCGCTCACTCACTCTCTCTGCTTCGTACTTACTCGGAGCGAGTATTTATAGCACTGCTGTTTTGCATAACAGCCTACAGGAGTGGTTGCCACTCGGATTTCAGAGATCTTTCAACTTAAATCTTGGCCACTCCTCCCTTCGGTTGCGTCATCTAGCGTCGACCAATCGGCTAATATTGCTTCATTTAGCACGAGTCAAGACATCTAAACTCTGCCAATGGGACGCACATATTTACAATTTAGAATACGGCTGATATTTAAATTGGCGTTTGCAACCGGTTTAAGTTCTTTTTATTTAAATGTAAAAAGAAAGGTTAGTATTCTTCTAACAATTATTATTATTATTATTGTTATTTATTTATTTCTTTCTTTTTTTGTTGGGGGGGGGGATATAAGTGGTCGGTTCTAGAAATGAGGGACTAAACATAAAATGATTATAAAAATACCTTAAGTTATGGAAAAAGTATTTAATTTACAGAACAAAAGTATCTACAAATAAATATTTCTAGATATTTTTTATCAGCAAAATCATTTATGATTTGATCAAATTTTAATATCTTCATGCTCTATAGAAAGTATTGTAAGACTGTTTCGTGTCTACTGTGATATTGTTGGTCTTAGGTATGTTGTAATTAATTTTAATCTAAAAAAGCTTCTGCTCCTGATCCCTATTTGGAAAGCCAGCAGCGCTGTCATCTGTAGTGAGGAATTTTAGAATTTTTATGGGTTTCAGAAATATTAATATGTAAGAATGTTTTAATGCTTCCATTACTCCAACCAGCATTTCAAGATTTATATCTGCATGTTTTACACACTTTGTTTGGTCGTTTTTTTGAATAATTTTTACATCTGTTAACGCAATTTTCTTTTAGACATTTTTAAAATTTTCCTAATCTAATAGGTGAAATCGACTTAAAGCTGGGCCTGCACTTTAAAGTGTTATGATGACTACACTAATGACCTCTTCTAATGAAAAATCACATGCATTTAATTTTTTCAACACTTTATAAAATTTTTCCATTTTCCGCAATTTAACTTGGGGAATATTTCATCAAACTCTAATTTCATCCTCTGCGAAATATCTCCTCATAACTTAGTTTTTGTTAGCCATATTTTTGCCCAGTTTAAAAATTAAATGAAAATGTGAAAGATGTTTTGCTTAGTTGCAAGTTTATAACTTGGAAAATAGACATGAGAAATCAGCATTTAAGCATTTCAGATTATACAGCAAATCACGGCAGTTAATATTCCAATAGGTATAATGTTGAAAATTTCCTTTCAATTGTTAACTTCAGATGTGTATTCCTCTCCACTTGTCTGTTGTAAGCACTGCCTTTTCTTAGAGTAAACCATTAGCCATAGGCAGAAAGAAACACCTGTTCAACTCTTCCTTGGGGTCAATACCGTTATTTGGCGAAAAGTGGGGGTGTTTCATGACAATCTCCTCCTCTCCCATTGACCGTCGCTTTTGACATCTTCCACCCCAAATGAAGGGGAAGAAAAAAGGCTACCCTTGGGTTAACTCTTTCAGAGGAATCTTCTCTTCGGAGGAAACCTGGGGTTACCAAAATTCCATATCCGCATTGTACACCAGATTCTCCTGCCAAGGAAACGAAACCTTGTGAATAGTCAGATTCTATGATGTTACATTCTCTCTCGCATGCTGTATTGCGCATTATGTACTAAATACATGAAACACCACATTTTGTTGCCCAGATATGTCTATGCTTTATCAGTTAAATCATTATTTTAATGATTCATGTCTGAAATGTACCTTTTATCAACTCTGTTAATAGGAAAAAGTGTGAACTATATCACAATGGTGGAATCATACTGCTCAAGTGTCTTGCCTGTATTCAGGATAGGTATGCTGCGAGTATAGTCTCTTACAGTTAGTAGTCTTAATTTTGTTTAATAGAGATACTTATACCTTATTAAAAAAATAGATAAAAGAGGGTAGGGTAATTCATAAGCCCAGGAATTACCCTACCCTCTTCTGATAAGTGTGGCCAAAAACCTACTTGGCAATTAGCCCATAGGTTACAGTTTCTTCCATCTGCAAGAGAAGTTAGTTGGAGTAAAGAAAGGGAAAAAAGGTGATTGCAATATTTGTTGTTGTTTAGTAGAGTTGATCACTTTATTAAGAAAATCATTTTTAACTGAATATCATAATGTTGATCATGTCATCATTTGATTGTTTTCAATGCTTTTTTAAGTTATAGTCATTTTTTATAGAATCCTTCAGAATATCAGGTGTATCTCAATGAACTATGTGTTAGAGGGTATTAATTTATATAATTTAAATATGATTCACTTTAAAATATTCTCTTTTGTATGTTGAGTATTGCCACTATTAGTATTTTTGAACAAAATAAATTATAATTTGTATTGCTATAGGTAAATGCATTATTCAGAAATACCTGATGTCATATTTATCATTCAGTTTATAAAAAGCTTTTCACCAGAAAGAGAACTAAAAAATAAATATTTACGTAGTCCACGATCTTTGCCATGAGTGTGCTTGCCTCTCTATTTGTATGGAAAGCATTCTCCAGTTCCTTAGCATATCCCGCTAGAAATCCACTGTTGTTGAAGAACCCTGCCAGATCAGGGTTTTGTCTATTTCCACAGTTTTTTCTTTGTCACCTATTTGTCCTCTGGTTGTTGGGTTAGATACAGCGAAAATACCTTTCTCATATAACTATTCCAGTCAGTGGCTATATTTCTGCAGATGTTGTGTTGCTTGTTGCCCTACTTAATGGATGTCAGTTCCCTTGCCCAACAGTAAATAAATCTCAATGTTGTTAGGAATGGTATTCTTCTGAACCAGTTCCCAACATGGGTGCCTCTCTTTTGTTTACAACTTTTTACATTGCATCTCCTTATTCTTTCAACAGTAACAAAAAACTTAATTTCATGGCCATTTTTGCATATTCAATTGCAAGGTAAATTGCTTTTTTTTTAAAGAATGATATAGCATCTTCCTCACTTCTCAGTAAATTAAAGATTAACTTTTTCAGAAAGAAATATGACAGTAAGATTTATATCAGGGGTGTTTAACCTTTTGCAGCATCTGGGCCAGACGGTAAATTTTTTGAAGGCAGGCAGGCCACATAAAAAGTCAACTACATTCAAAAGTTTAGTTTTACTATGAAAATGAAAAATACATTGTATATAATATTATAATCTTGGTATGCAATGTGATGTGGTAATTTTGAACGAACTCGAACTTAACGTGATTTTTGAAATTGGTGTCTTTTTAATATGTCTGCTATATTCGGTGGTATGCTACTCGAAGCCAATCGCAATGTATTTTTAAGGTGTGTATCAGTCAACACACTCCGTTTTGATGTTTTAGTTGATTACAGCAAAGAAAAAAATTGTTCACACACATAAGTTGTTGAGAAGAGTGACAATATTCGTGAGGCAAATTTTCGAAGTTTTGGAAATTGTTCGAATGAAATATAATTTTATAAAATCTACAAGATCTTTGCTATTAAATATATCCTTCAGCTCTGAGTTGGATTTCAATTCTATTATTTCCATTTGCAAATCATCTGGCACATCATCAATATTTAAAAAGAATGGCGAAGTAAAAATTCGAACTTCTTCTTTATCGAGAAATGCTGTGAATCGTTCCTCAAATTCAACTTTTCATTCTTTTATTTTCTTTGCATACATATTCATGTTTGCTAATGAGCGAGATTGTAAATTGACAAAGTTGAATGCATTATTTTTTTCCAACTGCTTTTCCCAAAGTGATAGCTTTGCTAAGAATTATTTAATTTTGTTGATAAATTCGGAAATTATAATGTTTTTGCCTTGCATTTTTCAATTCCTACTATTAGTTCACACTCTCTCTATATATATCTTGTTCAAATTTTCAATCGTTAATAAAAGTACTTTTTATTCATCCACTCAAGTTCAAATACATTTTTTAAAACTTGTAGTGGATGACACTTGATGTTAATACAGTTTTTTCAAATATTAATTCATTAATTAAATTTAATTAATCAATTTTAGTTTTAGACCATATATATCTTGTTCAAATTTTCAATCGTTAATAAAAGTACTTTTTATTCATCCACTCAAGTTCAAATACATTTTTTTAAACTTGTAGTGGATGACACTTGATGTTAATACAGTTTTTTCAAATATTAATTCATTAATTAAATTTAATTAATCAATTTTAGTTTTAGACCATATATATCTTGTTCAAATTTTCAATCGTTAATAAAAGTACTTTTTATTCATCCACTCAAGTTCAAATACATTTTTTTAAACTTGTAATGATGACACTTGATGTTAATACATTTTTTTCAAATATTAATTCATTAATTAAATTTAATTAATCAATTTTAGTTTTAGACCTAGAGCGTCTCTTGCTCTTATAAAAGTACTTTTTATTCATCCACTCAAGTTCAAATACATTTTTTTTAAACTTGTAGTGGATGACACTTGATGTTAATACAGTTTTTTCAAATATTAATTCATTAATTAAATTTAATTAATCAATTTTAGTTTTAGACCATATATACCTTGTTCAAATTTTCAATCTTTAATAAAAGTACTTTTTATTCATCCACTCAAGTTCAAATACATTTTTTTAAACTTGTAGTGATGACACTTGATGTTAATACATTTTTTTTCAAATATTAATTCATTAATTAAATTTAATTAATCAATTTTAGTTTTAGACCTAGAGCGTCTCTTGCTCTTGAATAGTAATTTCCCTCTTGTTACTGTGTAAACGGTAGCACTGCGGTATCACGGGCTTCTCCCATCCTGTAGGTTGCGAGATCGAATCCCCAACCTGACAAACTTTTTCTCTCTCTTTTCCCCCCTCCTAATCTTGCACAGTAGGCAAGGTTCTGGCAGGCAATCCTTTTTTTCAATTCCTACTATTAGTTCACACTCAAATTTTTCTTTGTTGACCTAAGTAGGAATTGACTTTAAAAATTTTTTTTAATATATTACTTGTTATGTTTAAATTGAATAGGTGAGATGTAATATCCACCAGAAGCGCAAGATCAGCAATCCATGCAGTATTATTAAGTTTTTCAATCGGTTTGCCTTTCTGATCCATAAACAAAACTATTTCTTCTAAAAGATCGTAAAATCTTTGCAAAACTTTTGCCTTGCTGAACCAACGCACTTCGCTAAAATAAATGACATCTCCATATTCGGAATCAAGTAGTAATAAAAATTCTTTAAATTGGAGATGGTTTAACGCACGTGATCTTATAAAATTTATAGTTGACACTACTATCTTCATAACACTATAAAATTTTAATTGTTTTGCTCATAAATTTTCAATATGCAAAACACAATGACAACAAAAAATTTGTTTTTTATGTTCAATGCTCAAAGAGTTAATTATAAGTGAAGTTAAACCTGAATGACCACCTCTCATAGCAGGTGCCCCATCAGTTGCTATGCCGCTAAGTTTGGCAAGTGGAAGTCCATACTTTTCCAAAGTCTCCTGTACTGCTTGGTAGATATCTGAAGCTGTTGTTGTTCCTTTCATGCTGACCAAGTCTAGTAATTCTTCGGTTACGTTCAATGCTGTGTCCACGTCACAAACAAAAATTGCAAGTTGTGCAGTATCAGAGATATCCGTGGATTCATCCAAACAAATTGAGAAATATTCATAAGTATGGCTACGTTTGATTAAATTGCTCACGACGTTTTCTGCCATTTCATCAATTCGACTAGCCACAGTATACCGCAATAAGCTTAAGTTTCTGAATAGATATGATTTTTCAGGACATATTAATCCAGCGGCTATTTTGAGACATTCTTTTATTACACTACCGTCAGAAAAAGGTTTTAGTTTCTTAGCTAAAACGTGGCTTATTTCATAGGTAGCTCTTGTGCAAGCATCCCCATCAGCCGACAATTTTGTGAATAAACTCTGTTGCCCCATTGAGCTATTTTGCATTAATACTTAACTTGTCTTTTCTTAACTGACCTGTAAACTTTTCATATTTTTCTCAGTGTTTTTGCATGTAGTGGCGTTTAATATTTTATTCTTTCATCACAGCAAGTTTCTCAGAACAAATTAAGCACAAAGGTAAATTTTTGTAGTTAATAAAAAAATAGTCATTTGTCCAAGAATCATTGAATGTCCTATTTTCATCTTGAATGTTTCGCTTTTGTTTTAATAACGCCATTTATGGGTTCTGCAAAGAAATTTTATAAAATGAAGTAATAATGTTGAAATCAATTTTATGAGAATAACAATTTTAACTTACTTTCTCTGATTAACCGTATGAATTGTACTGCACCAAATAAAAAATACACAATCTAATTAGCAAAATAAGTTTTAACTTTCACAGCTATATTATTATATTTTTATATTATCAGACTATCAATACACAATTATTTGCAATATATTAATCTGCTAAAACAAAACTGGAATAATAAAAAAAGGATTCTAAATGTGTGCTCTTCAAAAATCTATTGTAAATAATGATGTTCGTCTAACAAATTTCTATTGGTGTGGTACCAACCTAAGAACGAAATCTAACGCATTCAAGTAGCAAGTAGACGGCAGAAAAACGCGCTCATAATCAGTGCTGTCAAAATATTCCAAACGTAGTAATGTTACATCGTGAAAGCATTGTGGAATTAAGTATATTACGTTTTCAAATAAAGAATTTAGATTAACATGTTCAAGTAACAAGAAAATGATATAAAGAAATCCATACCTAATAAAAGAATCTTTAAATAAAAGCAGTGGAAAACTGCGCAGCAGAAAACTGACGCTGCCACGTTCAGTAAAGGGGAATTTCTTTCTCCTTCAAAACTCGCCAAGTCAAATGCGAGATTGCGTCAAAGGCACCAGATTTGGCGTGTATCGCCTTAATAGTTGATAAATATCAAAGATAGAATTTTGCATGTAATCAAGTTTAGTGTTATAAAGGCATGAATTGTCATATGGACATGGTGTATGAATGGCTTTATAACAAATAAATATGATTTTGAATTAATTTTAATTGCATTAGGATTAGAAAAATGGTGAAATACAACATCAACATTGGAATGATTTATATTTGTTATACCATGCATGGGCCGCAAAATATGGTGCGCTGGGCCGCAGGTTAAACATCCCTGATTTATATAAAGTAGGGTTAGGACTGTAAACCATTTGGTGATAGTTTGTGACCTCTTGGCAAAATTTTGCAGGGGCCGTTTTTATAAGGAAGTAGCCTTAAAAACTCTTAAAAAGTACTTAATTTTTTGTTAAGAAAATGAATGCAAGCACCTTTCTTTAAGTTTTGTTCATAGCAGAGTGATATTTTTGGCATTTTTAGTATATTATGTTATCTCTGGTTTTGTTAAAAATATTTTTACTTTCTAGTTGTCAATGTTTGGGCTCCTGTTAATCCAGCTCCAAGCAAGAAAATAGTTTCTCTGTCAAGGAAAGGATCTGATAAAAGTACTAAAGAGCAGCAACAAACATTGCCAAAAGTTTCCCAGCCAACTTCCCTTGCCCAGAAATGTGCAAAAGCATCTCAAAGCCAAATTCCAGTGACTAAAGTTAATCAACAGTCTGTCCCTCCAAGCCAAGACATTGGTCCATTACAGCGACCTCCATCTGCTCTTCAGGCAAACTCTGTTGTGTCTATAGGTGCTCAACGCAGCTTACAAAATCTTCCTGGTAGTTCTGTTACGACATCATCTCCATTTTCTGGGAAAATATCACCTGTTAATAAAGTAGATAATGCAACTAGGTACTTTTTATTGCATTTTAAATTTTTAGTATATTTATATCAAATATGTATATTCAGTGAAACTGCTCTATGGTGGCTAGCCATGGTTCCAGAAAAAAGTGGCCATTTCAAGGGGTGGCCATCAAATAGAGGTTTCTTCCACGGCATTCGCTGTATGGTGTCTTAATAATCAGTTCTAAACAAAATATGGCCGTTTAGAGGGATGGGCATGGAATAGGGGTGTCTGGCTAGAGAAGTTTCACACATAGAGAAATCAAATTAAGATTATCAGTGAAATCAATTTTAGTGATTACATCTCTCTTGTTAACAATACCAGCATTATTAGTAAATGAAGGATAGTTTTTGAGCAATGTTTTTTTTCTGAAAGATAAACACACCATGGTTCTGGTAAATCCTTCAAAAAATAGAGGACAAGGAAGCCAGAAGAGTAGATTCAATTTGATGCTCATCAAATCTCCTAGTACAAGAGGCAAAATTAAGATATTTTGCTCAAAATTGATAAGATTAGAGCATTATGGCATGCAACGTGGCAGTATCTTTCATAAAACATATTAAAACTAGTTTAGACTTAAGTATTAAAATAGGGACTCGGTATTAAAATATTGGTAGAGACTTATGTATTAAAATAGGGACTCAGGATTCAAATTTTTAATAATATGCTTCTTAGGAAAATACTACTAAATGTAGAAAATTGACAAAATAGAACAAAGATCTCACACTGGTATAGATATTAATAAAACTACTTTCATAATAAGATGTATTCATTGCTCTTTTCTATGAAAGAAGATAAATACAGTTTGGGAAATTAGACAAAAGTGTTTTTAAAAAATGCCTAGTGATAATGTCTCTTCATCAAAAGTGCTAGCCATTTTGGTAATGTATTCACCGTTAAAGACACACCATTACCATTGAACTTTTTTTTTTTTTTCCTAAGGAAATAAGGGGTGTGAAGAGAATTAATTATTAAAGAAGTTATTTTATTCCAGTTTCAACATTTCAATACATATATGTAACTTGAAAAGTGTACTCTAGTTAAATATGTAAATATTTCTGTTTGTGCTTAATAGATTCAATATTTTTGTTATCTATTATATCTGTTTAATTTTGATGCATCTTTATTTTATAAAAAAGTTACTTTTATTTCATAAAAATAACTCAGTTGAAGCTTAAATTTATGTCTGAAAATAATTTTAGGAGGACTGTTGATAAGAGTTTCTTGTGTTAGATGTTGTTAAGTCTATATATCCAAGAATCACAGACAGGCATAAGTGGACATTTCAATTCACTTGAAATCATCACATAAATATTCCTTTTAGAAATTGCTAAAACCTCATATTTGGCCTTCTATTTGTTGAATAAAATTTGTTTCTTGATTCATTTCATATTTTTACCATGTCTATGTACTTTGATAATAATTACATTATAATAAAATATTAATTTTCAAGGACTTCTAAAGTATGAGTTCAAAATGTTTAGATCATATGGAAAAGATTATTAGTCAGAATTCTACTTAATTATACATTATATGTTTCCCCTGCCAGATGTTGAGTGACTGAATAAAAGGGAGCTAAGTTTATAATCTAAAGTAGGGTTTATGTGGTTGTATGAAGTCCGCAAAGTTTTATTATTTGATTACTTTAATCTGATATAAACATTATTCTTTCTTTCTTTTTTTCCTTGAAAAAGAAATTGAAGGTTTACTAAATTTGGAAATTTATTATTTAATCTATATAAATAAAAGAAAAACTTGGTCGGTCGGCTAAGGTGGAACAATTCCTGGTGGACCGGGAATCCGTTATGAAATTCGGCCATATTTGAAAATTCTGAAATCGATGTATTTTTTTTTTTTTTTTTACGAAAGTACATAAATGTTACATATTTAGATAGAGCGTTAAAAGCTGATAATTTTTTCCTGCGTACACTAATTCTGTTACTTTAATAGTTTTAGAGATATTTCAATTCTAAATGCATACTTCACCGAACAAAACGTAACTGTCATGTTTTATGATGTAAATCCAGCTTGATTCTCACCAAAAAATGAATTACTGAAAAGAAATGTTTCACCGTGAGTCTAATTTTTAATTATTTTTCTATTTTTCATACTTTTAATTCAAACTTTTTAATCATAAATAGATCATTTGAAGATGTACTGATTTTATCGGGGTTTTTTTTGGCAATAAAAAGTGACAAAAAATTTTAATTCTAGGGAACTGGGGTTCGAGTGTCAAGTGATTCGATAGCTGGGCGAAGCTCGGCTAGTACTTAATATAAAAGAGAAATATGCATTTTAAACAGAAAAAGAAAAGATAATATTTAGTTATATTTTAAATTGTAACTTATAGAGTCTGTTTTTGTTTTGTTTTTCTTTTAGATTGCATACAAGCGGATCGGAAAGTTTCTTGCGTATAAGCTCCTTTGGACACTTACCAGATGCTGAAACAAAGCCTCAACCAGAGTCTTCCCATTTGCCTCGTTTTCAATCTCACATTTATGTGAACCACTATGTTGCTAATCCCAAACAAGAAAATGAATGCAGAGTTTGTGAAGTAGATAATGGTAGGCTTTATAGAGTCAGATACTGGATTTTTTTTTTTTTAATATTTATAAATATATAAATCTGAATTCAATATGTACAAAGTTCTATCAAAGCATAAAAATAAAGACACATATATTTGAAATTTAAAAAACTGTATTTTTGAGGGTCAATTACTTTTTTTTGGAAGTTATTTAATTAATCTTGAAGCTAATCTAGAAAATAGTTTACAATATTAGGAAGTCTTATATTGTCAAAGTAATTTAATCTACCTATTAGTAAAATTAAGGTTATTCGGTTTTAGATGGTGTTCCTATCAAAGACAAAATGGATGCATCGGCCAACATGCGCTGTGTAACTGTTCCAGCCGCTGTGTCCATTATTGAAGTTCCAGGAAATGTTGGCCCTGAAAGTGAAAATCCTCCTGAAATAGCATATCAGCAAGATGACAGTATTCAGATACATCTCTATCATCAACAAATCAGGCAGCAGTATAATCCCAGTGCTCACCTTAATGAGCAAATACAGTTTCATTCACCAATGCATGCTACTAGTATGAGTCAACTGGCTGGTACTTTAACTTACATACTTTTACTGATCTTAATTTTATGTAGTAACATTTTTTATCACTTTTTTTAAGTTTTAAAAAGTCTTAATTTTTATCATTGAAACTATGCATAATGTTTTTTATATAATATTTTTTTTGTATGTCATTGCATAATAGTCAGTAAACAATATTTAATATTTATAGTTATTCACTTATTTATCTTTCATTTGGCTTTTATTTACTTAATTTTATCTTTAAAAGTTTTGTTTTAAATTTACCTAATTATATCATTAATTGTATTTAATTGTACTCATAAAATATAGTATTATTTTACTATGGGAATATTCATTTGAATTTTCTAGACCTGGAATTTCAGTTTTTCAAAATTTTGCATTATATATTAATTTTTATAAACTAGGAAAAAGTTTTTAAACAGCATTTTCTTTGGTCTGTGATTATTGCAAAATACTATAAATTCGTTTTTCAATCATTTTCACTTTGTTAAGTATTCAAACTAACTATAAAATTTTCTCTTTTACTTCTTTAGTCATTATTTTGGTATCTTTTAAATGACATTTCTTTTTGCTTTTCTCCTGAAATAAAACTTTTACTATTCTGTTATTATTATAATTCTTTCTTTGAAATGTTCTCTTTAATGTTTAATTTCTTTGTTTTCAGGTAAAGCATCAAACCATACATATCAAAACATCATACCAGATAATTCATTGCAGCTACCATACTCAGCAGCATTTGTTACAACTACTCGAGTACAGCAGTCTCTAGCAAGTAGCAGTAACATTCAGCATCCACCTCTGGCAGCTTTACCCCCTGTGCCCAGTCCATCACCATTAGAAAACCATCAGCAGCTAATACCTATAGGCAGCTCTGTTACTCCTCCAACTTCCATTGCTATTTTACCAACTGCTGTTAGTACAGCGATACATTTACCAACAGCAGACGAACTGCCTTTGCCTCCAGGTTGGTCAGTGGATTTCACCATGAGAGGTCGTAAATATTATGTTGATCACAATACAAAGACTACCCACTGGAGCCATCCTTTGGAAAAAGAAGGTTTGCCCACTGGTTGGGAGAGAATAGAATCTCCAGATAATGGTGTATATTATGTAAAGTAAGTACCATTTTTTTTTATGTGTATTTGTATAACTACACTGACAAAAATACTTCATAACCAAAATTTAATTCTTTCCAATGTTATTTTTCTAAGTTAATGTGTGTTTGTATGCACAACACAATCATCAATAATATTAAAAATGGATTAAATTAAATTAAATTTTAATGTTTTATAAATGAGGTAAAGGAAATTTTAGTCTCCTTTTATAGAACAATATTCAGGATTATTATGTGCCTCTGAATGATCCAAATATTTGATTTGTATTTTTATGTCACTGTAAAGAGCTGTTGAATTTTACTTAAACATTCTCAAAGCAACCAAATTACCAAACAGTTTACAACCATTGTTTATAAATATTTCCTTTTTGCTAATAAATTATAAGATATTGGAAATTAAAATTAAGAGAAACATGGAAGAAAATGGTATGCAGTTATAGGTGCCTCCTTTTAAAGAAACTTTTTCATCTAATTTATGAAATTCATATCTATTATGTGGAGTTTTTTTTTTTAGATCTTAAAAGTTTGAATAGTAAGTTATGCATTGTTGTGATACCTCTAAAAATTTAAAATATCTAAATATCCTTAAAAAGCCTTGGATTTTAGTTTTTGCATGAGAATGGAAAATTTAGATAAGGGTACCTTGTAATAAAAGGGGATTGCCTTGTACTAAAAGGGCTGAACTAGTTTTAAAAAATTGAAATTTTCCTTACATGGGCCATTCTCTGGAAAGTGGCCTCTTCTTTTTTTGGTTGTTAATTGAGCCCAAATAAAATTGTCTCAAAAATCTCAAAGTTTAGCCTGCAAGTACATTTGTGCTATATTTATCAAAAAGTAATATGAACCAAACTGTACTAGTTGTTAGATCATCTGAGATTTTAATAATTGAAAAATGAGGGAATGACAGATCACTATTAAAATTGACTCTTTTCATATACCACACTAGTTTTGATGTAATTATTAGTAGGCAAGAATAAAACATTATTTTCATAATGGTTTAATTATAGTAAAAATTTCATCCATAAAAAGGCACATGTAAAATTATTTGTCAAGAAATTTATATTGGCTTGCTCTGCTATTGCAAGGTTTAGGCTGAGGCAGTTTATATTTTATATCTGTCAAACTGTAAGTATGAATGACCTTTGTTGAGGGCCATGTATATCTTTTGTTTCCTGTTGAAACCATGACATTTATATTGAAGTTTTCGCTGTCTACTGATAGGATCTCTCCTGGATATAGTGTTTTATCATAATCTACCATCACCTACTCACCGACTTTGTATTTAGGGTTTTTAATCTTTTGATCTTTCTTTGCTGTAGATTTTTACTTTTATTTTCAGAATGTAATTGAAAATGTATACATTCAAAAATCTTACACTTAAAGCAAGAAAGTGAACGGAAGTCCAGTACTGTATGTGCTGATGTATATACAATCTGATGAATCTTTTAATGTGCCCAGAAATGGTTCTAAATCATTTGATATTTTTTCTAAGATATTTTTTAGGGTGTATATACAAAATACTTCCTCAATTCTGAGTTAAAGAAGATGTAGCTTCATTAAATCTAATGCAAAAATACTGTTCTGAATTGACAGGTTTTGTATTTCAGGATTTGTAGTTATGTTCAGACTCCTATTAATGATTTGTGATGATGGATTTTTGCTTGAAAGTTATGTTAAATAATATGGTTACCTCACTGAGAAAAATATTTTTCTGTATAATTTACTAACAATTCCTGTATAATTATTTACATTGCTTTTAAAAACTTTAAAATTACACTTCATGTAAAAATAGAGAAAAATATACAGTAAATTCTTATTTATGTTTGTCAGTTGACACTTAAAAGTAAACATATAATTAATGTTGTTCAATATAAAGTACCAAAAGAGATCTAGCTCCTTATTTTGTAAAAAAGCTATTACTAAGTATTAAAGCAGTTTTTTTATGTATTGCATAGTCGTAATTCTGTGAACCTTTATCACATTGTTACTCAGTAAACTAGTGTTTTTACATGCAAATGTTGAAGATAATTAAGGAGTTAAATCCATGGATCAATCTGCGAGATTTGTAAAGTAGATAATTATTATACTACCTATGACATTGACTATGGCCTGAATGAGTTTCAGGTAAATCCTCCCATTTTTATCATTTAAACTCTGAATCTCAGACCCCCATATAAAAAAACAGATTTCAGAAAATAAAAATGTCTTACTTTATTCCAAAATTTGAGTCTTTGTCGATGATATGTAAATATATTTAAATTAAAATGCCAGTGAACAATGTGTTAACTTTTCTTTTACAATCCTTTTCTCCAAATTTTTTTTGGTTTGTTTTTTCTGAGTAATTATTGAAAGTATATGTATTTTTTTAATTGCAGTCATATTACAAAATTAGCCCAGTACGAACATCCTTGTGCTCCACAATATGGACAAACAAATGCTGTTGCCTATCAACCATCTTTATTGTGTCAAAATCGCCAGCCCCCTCCTAGACATACAAATTTTCACCAACATAACGTTTTAGTTCCTGCCAACCCTTATTTAACAGAAGGTAAGTTTTATATGGAATATATTGAGTTAAGACATTATAAAATTATATTTTAAGACCAAGTAAAAGTGTTATACAGTATATAGGTTAAATTATTTATATAAAAATTTATTTTAAAGAAAACTTTAAAATGAGGACTTAGATTATATTTTCTGTTTGTCACAAATAAAATGCACTGAAAACTATAAGATTTCTATGAGTTCTGGAAAAGCCCTTGATTGTATTTTCAATTTCCATGGTCCTGAAAAATGCTGGAATTTATCTTGAATTTACAGAAATTCCAGAACATTTTCTGCCTCATAAAATATTTATGAGTGTCAAACTAATACTAATGCAAACACTTGAATAATGTTAAATTAGTTTAAAAGTGTTAATAAACACTCAAATTATTTTACAATTAAACTTTTAAAAGCATTTTTTAGTAGCATGTGAGTGTGGCCTAAACAGAAAAAAGCGAGAAATGGAATTTAAATGTCTTCTAGTTTTATTAAATAAGGTAAAGGATAGCAATACATGTCATTAAAATTAAAATTTTTGAGAAAATAATTAAATGATTTATTTCTCTTTTATTTCTTTACAATAATACTACTAAATCTTGATTAGCTCTGAAAAAAAAATTATTTTAATCAACTTGATTAACCTAACATTTGTATTGTGGTTTAAATCATTTTGATTTAAGTTGACCAATCCTTCTGTTAACTTCATTTAATGAAAAAATTTTAAAAAACAAGGGGGGTTTGTGAATTCTAGAATTTATATTGAAACTGAAAATATCTAATTTGGAATACCTTGTGTCTTTTCTGTAGAAATTCCTCACTGGTTATATGTTTACTCCAAAGCACCATCTGAATTAGATCACAAGCTTAAGGTAAGTAATTTGGCTATGTTGTGTTATGTATTTCTCACTGTCAAAGGGTCATTTCATTTTTAAAGCAACGATACAAACCTCATTTTAAAACTCCATGAATTTAGTTACTCAGATTATTCTTTCACAGTACTATTTCCACTTTTTTCTTATATTTTTGCACTTTTAACTCCTTCACTGTCAACGAAATCTTACGTGATGTACTCCCCAGTGCCACCATTTTCTGCACAGAGGCTTAGCGACATGGTGCAATTGAAGAAAAACAGAGGCCCAGTTTTTGACCTACATAATATATATATTGTTAAAATGAAAAAAGGAAAAATACAAAATTTAAATTGCAGATTATAGTAAAAATTAAGAGTTAGTACTTAGCTGTTGTGTGAAATATCTTGAAACATGGTTGAATACTTAAACCGACATCTTATTCAACACAATAATAGCGGGATTCACGGTGAACTTTCTTTTTGGAGTAGTCATCTAATTCACTGTCAGACATATCTGTACAAGATATTAAAAATAACTCTTATCATACAACGCTATGCGAAAACAGCAAAAGAGAAAAAAAATCACACAACCTATTCAAGCACGCTCTCACATGAACTACGTCTTTCAAATTTCACCCTCACATGCCCACTACCCATTTGTAAAAAATGATCTTGACCCTGTCAAACAATAATTTGAGGTGTTAAGGTCAGTATATCACATTCCAAAGCAGTGGGCCAAAGTAGTTATACATCTATAAACAAATTACAGTGTCAAGTATTCTGGGAGGATGTATATATATGCCAGTGGCAGTTAAAGCATCGACTGTGCAAAGCGTATATATATGCCTGCAGCAGGTAAGGGGTTAAAAAAAGAAGAAAAATCCCTGCAATAAATATGCACATTCACATACATATATGTTTAATTTTTGATAGATTAGCTGATAAGGATTTTTAGAGGTTTAAGTGTTGCCATCTGTGGCATATATGTGAGAATTTTTTCTAATTTCCTGTGTTTTTTGAAATGGACACGCTATAATCTTTAAGAGGATTTCAGTGAACATTGCATGAGAGATTTTTATCATTGCTTCTCTACCTCTCCTTTCAAACAGATGGTTTTTTTTTTTAAATGTCAAAATACTCTAAATGATTGATTTCAGTATCCCATGTCATAAGGACTGGGGCTAAGGATTGGAGATATGATCTGAATAGAATCTAGAGCATTTGGTCCTATAGTTATTTATAGCAGCATGACTCTTTTCTTGCAAAAATTATTTCAGACATGGCTCTCCAGAGATGCAGAAACAAACACTAAATGGGCAAAACTTCAATAGGGTGTAAAATTAATTTTTAAAAATTATCTGACCTGAACAGAGCTTAATAATACATATAATCTTATTTATCATTATTTTGCATTTAACATCTATTAAGATTTTGCTTACTTGAAATTCAAAAACTTAAATAAAAATACATAATTATAAATAAAACATGAAACTATAAGCAATACTTTCTCCACACCTGTTTAACTACATTTTTCTTTTTCCTAGTGGGAGCTTTTTCGTTTACCTGAATTGGACTGCTTTCAAGCCATGTTAAATCGACTGTATAGACAAGAGCTAGAGAGCATTGTTATGGGTTATGAAGCATATCGCCTAGCTCTATTTAAAGAAATGGAAAGGTGCTTGAAAGAAAAAGAGGAGAGGAAACCTCCCTCTCAAAAACTTGTTTAAATTACTTATTTTATGAACATATGGAAGACTGACAGTGTTGTAGGGTTGTGATATATCTGCAGCACATTATTTAACGAGCTTTTGTGGACAGTTCATTAGGTAATTTTGTTGTTCCATCTTTTTTAAGTTTTACCACATTCATTGAATATTTCTTTGAATATGCACTGTAGTTTTTCCTCTTAAACCATATGTCAAGAATAGGGTCAAAATCTTGGTCCCCTCAAATTAACAAAACTAAATCTTAAGATCAGATTATTTCAGTTTTTCTACTATGATATACTCATGGTAAATAAAAAATGCTTGTGGATTTAGACATTGAATTTTATGACTGTAGGTCTTTGAGTCTTCCAATTTTTAAGTGTGACAATAGTTAAATTTATATATTAATGAGAACTTTAAAATTTAAATACCATATATTATGGATTTCAATAAAGTACTAGCAATATTCACCAGCTTATGATTAAACCTTTCATTTTTTATTTTTGTATGTAAGATATTAGTTAAAGGAGGTTATAAAATTTGCTTTTTAAATTCATTTCAAATTTTATATAGATCCGTGATGTTTTGGTAGTACAGAACTTAATTGTATTAAGGTAAAAAGAACCTAATGCATAAAGGAAAATACAGTACTTAATTGTTGCTCTTAATAACTTTGATTAATGACTTATGTTCATAATTTTTGTTTCCGCAGCAACATTATAGTGGTATACCTAATTATGCAAGTGTTAATTATTATCTAAATGGAGTTGTAACCTTGAACTCAGTCTGTAACTCTGTACTTCCTTTATCTGGATAATACACATTACTGTTTATGTACTTGACAATTTATTTATGGTTTCATTGTAAGAGATATTGGTTAGGTGGGTGAGTTTTCAAATTGTTAAGGTTATTTTTTGTTGCACAGTAGACTGACATCTACTGTTAAAAGCCCATTTATAACATTTTAGAAGTGTCCATCTCAGGCTCGAGTTCTCTAGACTTACTAAAGGCCATAATCATACACATTTAGCCATTATTCTGGTGTAAGTGAGGAAATTAAACCCAAAAGATTTTGCTACAGATTCGCTCCCCCTCATTTCTAAAAAACTTTGAAACTTCTCTATTGAACTGTTAAGTAAATAATTTTAATACAAAACTGCTTGAATAATATGCAATAATGTTAAAAAAATATTTAAAATCTTTAATTTGAATATAATTTATGATGCAACTTTATTAGATTTGAGCCCTCCATCTTAACTTGAAATAAATTAAAATGTTAATAGAAGTTCAGTTAAAATCGGAAAATTGTAGAAAATTTTTAAGAAAGTTGTTTTTTTCCCGCTTTTTCAAACTATGAAACTGAAGATTCTGATTATGTCTTTAGCCTTAACATAGTTTTTTACAATGATATGATCTATAACGAAAATTCAGTGCTATATTTTTTTTTTTCTCATTCTATTTATAGTATATTTTTTTCTCATTTCATAACTTTTGAATATTGCTCAAACAGCAGTTCTATTGTTATTCAATTAAAAAAAATCATAATATTTCATATTTTAAGGACTGTCCGGCAGTCAGTGCTTTGAGGAAGGCCCTAACTGAATGCAATTCGTGGCGGTGCCCCCCCCCCCCCTTCAAAAAAAAATTATAAAGAAGAAAAAAGTTAGAAGCACGCTACGCCTGTCCATTAAGACAACCCAATGGTGTTAGAGGTGTTAGGTGATGTTAGGGAATTGTTTAAAATTATTATTAGTATTAAACTTTTTTTAAACCACTAAATATGTGATTAGTCAAAAGTTTAATTATTATGCATAGTTCAGATTTATTTTAATTCCTTTACCATTTAAAATACATATATATTTCCATGATATGAATGCAAAACACTGAACACATTCGTAAATTTTGCAATGTTTTTAATACACAATGAAAAATACTTGACCAATATCCTATAAGAGACACTACTTGTAATGTTACAGTGCTAATTAATTCTACAAAATTAAACATGTACTATGAATGAATAATAATAGAGGCAGTTTATTAAACTTTTAGATTACACGATTAATTTAATAATATGCATAGACAATATCTAACTTTTAGGTTTGTGTAAAGAACAACGCACGTCAGCATTCTACAATCTACATTACATAAGTAGAATAATAAATTCAAACAAATGTATACATACATCTGAGCTTTAAATTCTCATATTTCTGATCCCATAAAACTTGGATTATTTCCCAAAAAGGAAAACACTGCAAAGGAATTCATTTTAGGCAGGTTGTCAGATTGTCCTTTTACAAAACCGGGCAATAAAGCCATGGTAAACAAAACAGAAATAAAATAAATAAAACTAATAATAAATACCTAATATAATTTTAAAATTAAGGGATATAAATAATAGCCACAAACTTGACAGCACCAAATTAGAAAAATTAAATGATTTAAAAATGTTAGTTTAAGATTAGGTAACGTAAAATCTCATGCTAGAAAAATTTAAACATTGAAGGAGGGTGCGGAGTGACGTCAGAAACAATCACGTAGCGCAGTGGTTCCCAACGGTGGGTCGTGGAAGGGTTACAGGTGAGTCGCGACTCGATCCTAAAACTATTAAAATGGTCTTTGTGTACTTTTATAATTGTAGTTTTTATCTTCACCTAGGAACACTTGTTAGTGAGTATGAAACCACTTGTTGCATATATTGCAAACATATATCTATTGTTAAATAAATAACTGTTTTGCTACAAAGTGCTTATATTTTGTCAACCATTTTCAAATCAGAATACAGAATGTTTATCAATAATTAATCTGTATCTTCAAAAAAGCATATATATATATATTTGCAATATTTGATGGTAAATTATATATACATAAGGAAGGGATACGATACAAATAAGGTTTTTACTCCACCATGGACGGATGGACTGTGGAGGTATTCTGATAAGGAAAGGTTGGTCGCCAGCTGAAAAAGGTTGGGAACCACTGACATAGCGTTTTTAGGTCACATGATTTTTCAACACTTTTAGTTTATTTTAAATTTTAAATTTTTATTATTTAGATCTATATATATACATTTTTGAACAATTTTATAACCAATCTGTTAATATAAAAATAGAAATGAGCATTTTCCCCACATGTGCAAATTCCTCATTTGTTTGAAGATAACTATTTTATATGAAATGTTAACTATATTGACAAAGTTAAATATTGCCTATTAGATATTCTCTGGGGAAAGTATTCTCAAGCTATGTTGAAAAGCATTGTATTTGGAAATGTTGGCACTGTGTATGCATATGTATGTATATATATATATATATATATATATATATATATATATATATACACACGTGTGTGTCTATATATTCACAAACACACATGTGCACATATGTGTTACATATTAGTCCTGCACTTCAGTTCATTACTACATGATATAATTCTCTTGAGGATAATTCAGTATCAGTTTATTTACTTTTTCATGAAGTTGTTAAAGCCATATATCAAATTCTACCTGACCCTGACACAATTAGTATGCAGATTTCATACATATTTTTAAGACTGTGTCTTACTAGAGAATTCTCTTTAAAATGTTAGATATAGTGTTGCACCTTGTCACCAGAAACTTCAACAAAATTTATAAATGTACATTAAACAAGTATGCAAGTAAGTTCAGAGTTTACATTACATATGTGGCAAAATACAACAACTCAATAAACATTTTTTAGAGGCACAAGCAGAGAATTTTTTCTAAGAATCTTTTATATGCCAACTATCATAAAGGGAAATATATCACTTTAAAATAGAAGTTCTCACCTAACCCTGTTGAGTATTATTTGGGGGGAGGGAGGATGATTGGCAAAAAATATACATATTTTACAGAACATAGTTTTGTAGTGTTACTTTTTTTAGGCCTCGGAAGCATAGGGTTTGAAGATCACCCAAAGGGGGGGGGGGGGGCTTGACATAAAAAGTTTGAGAACCACTGCTTTAAAGGATAAATTTAGAAGTGTGGGAAAAGTATATTGAAGCTAAAGAAAAATTATATTTTTCTCCTTACACATATCTAAAGAAATAGTAATACGTGTTTATACTCACATAGATATGCAGTACTTTAGCGTAATCTGTAATTGTTTATTTGATTACTTTTCAGATTCCTTTTGAAGCTTTAGTAGTTATGGTTGTGATTGCATTTCTAAATCTAATGGGGGGGGGGGGGATTAGAATATTTAGGTTATTTAGAAATCATTCTGGTTTTAAAGATTGTATCAGTCTTTATGAGGTAATTGAAGTTATGAGTTGCTTTTGAAAAGTAAATTCGCCCTAAGTGTATCCGTTTTTTTTTTCTATATTTCTGGTTATGCATATTATCTTATATAAGTGTATTGTATAGGACTGATGATAAAGAATTACTACCGTTACATGCAACTAATTGTAAAAGATTTAAGTAGACACACACAAACTAGGTGATATAGTTGAAATGTGACTGTGATGTGTTAAGATTTTTAAGATGTGTTTTTATAGTAAATCTATAATCTAGAGCTTTAAAAAATTTTCACTTATGTATTCAATTGAATATGTGATATTTGCTATCTGAATAGAGACTAATGATGTCTTTCACATGATGGAATGTTTCTATTTTTCTGTATGTATATATTTTTATCTACAATCTCGCTGCTTGAATGAATGGCAATTTTCATGATAATTTGAGAAGCAATTTTTTCTCTACTTTAATTAATCAAATTATTGTGAATATCAATTATTTTTCTACTTGGTGTGTAATATAAACATTTGTTTAAACCAGTTGTTCTTAACTGGTGTTCTGCAGACTGTAGCTGGTCCAGAGTGCAAGAAGTGGTCTGCAAAGTCAGCAGTGATTTTTTTTTTTTTTAAATTGGTTTCATCATTTCAAAACAACAGCAAATTTAACAATTTTATAAAATTGAAGGCAAAAATTATTTTGTTCATATTCTACAAATTCCTGTAATGAAAAAATCTCTGTTTTGCTTAAAAATTCCTAATATGTTTTCTATGATGCAGAATCACATCATTGTAGCAATTTTACATCTAGCAAAGCAAATGCAAGTCCAAAAATCTCATTCATTTTTAAGTTTTCATTTCATTTTATGTTTGCTTTAAGTTTACTTTTATGTTAAATTTGTTATTGTTATTAAGTTTGTTTCTAACTTTTTATTAAAGTTTTTAATAACAAATAGTTTGTTTATTCAGAAAATGAAACCCTTTTTTGCCTCTGAAAGAGTTGGTTGCAAGAGGGTCCACGATGAATTTTTTTTTTTGACACGTGATCCTTGTTCAACAAAAGGTTTTAGAACCACTGGCTAAACCTTGTGCAGTTGAACCTTACATAGCAACTTCTGAAGCCATATTGTTAAATGCAGATATATAACTGCGTATCTGATTTTTTTTTTGCAAATAATTAGTAGTCTGTTAAAGATAACAAGGATTTTCGGCATTTCCCATATTGAAGGCTCAGGGTTAAAGGGAACCAAGTCTTTGAAGGTCAGTTCTGAGAAAACAGATCTGTCAGTTGAACAACTGTATTGATCAACCGTTGACTTAAGTTTGTGTTTCCTGCTTCAATAATGTAAAATTTAGACTTCTTGGTTCACTATTGCATTGAAAAATTGGATGTTTTTATTATATCATAACAGTATTAATATGAAATGGCCAAAAAGTGGAGTCTGTTCACTTTAACTTTGAGCCCGCCATATATCTCTTCCCCTTTTAAAGTTTATTCTGAAATATTCTGTATTTTTGTTATTACAGTGTAAAATTCGGAATTTTTTTAAAATATTTTGATTCTGTTATTTTTAAATATAAGTGACAGTGTTTAAAATTGCTGTTAATGATTTAATTCATCATAAAGTAGCAGCTATATGAAGTGAAATTGATGTTCAATTTGTGTTACAAGTGTGTGTGCATGTAAACAAAATACAACTAAGTGCCTAATTATATAAAACATAAAATTCTCGAAATAACACTTAGCACTGCTATACAGTATTTTTCTACCTAAAACTATAAACGTATGTTTATATGTTGCTGGAATATATTGAAAAGATAAAAAATTCATATTTTTCTAATAAAATTAATAATTTAATAAATAAAATTGTCTATGTATGTTATGGTGAAGCTGTTGACCCTAAAAATTATATTTATTGTACATTTGTAAACAGGAAAAAAATTAATTTATTAAACACTTATGGGTTATATTATTTATTATAATAGGATATATATTATAAATATTTGTGATAGCAAATATATTTTCCTGTTGGCCTGTATGATTGATTTAAATGAACTGGACAAAAATTTTATGGTTAATGTGTTATTGTGGTTATACTAATAATTGCACATAAAACATTTAAAGATGACAATTTGACTAAGAATATGAACAAAAAAATTAGAAAAAGTGGTTCATTAGGTTTATGTTTTATTATTTTTGTACTATTTTCATTTTTAATTTCCCAAATATAAACAAGATTTCAGAAACACAGATTGTAATTGCACAAACATCGGCAAGAGAAAAACGAAACTGCTTTTTTGATTGGTTACATCGGGAGGACTCGTGTGCTGTTTAAGGTCCAGAGGATTTCCCCAGTTCTGCCTAGTGTTGGTACACAAATAAAAGCTGACGGTGGCATTCGAGGCATATATAAAAGAGTCATGACATTTGACTTTAGGTGCGTGGATAACTCCCCCCTATGCAAATCTGTATTTATACATATTAAAACAGATATTATTATCTAAAAATTACATTCCTAAAAAACTAAATTAAATTTAAAACAGAAAAATTTATCATAAACCACCAATAGACCACTGGAATACTATAGACCCTTTTTAAACTTCCAACAATCCCCAACAGGCCCATATGGACCCTATTGGCAATCCCTGGTCTAAATTATGGCGGCAGCCTATTCACCAGTAGGGATTTAGTCCCAGAAGGCCTTAGTTGCTATGTCGGGCCTTGTCTGGTGCTTTGGAAATTGGGAATGTGTTATTAGATGAAGGACTTGGTTGCCATGGGAAGATACATTTACAGATATGAAAATTAAAAAATGACTTGAGACAGTAGATTGTTGCATTTCAGTGGAGATTTATTATTTGTTTGCTGAAAAAATTTGACGTTCTACATATAGAAATAATTTTCTTTTAGGCAAATGTATCTACCATTTAAAAACCATGCTATCACTAAATAATAATTTAATATGTTAAAATCCTTTGTTTATGATATCAGTAGAAATAGCAGAGTATTATTATTATAATTTTTCATTATAATAGCTAAACTATATAAGAATTTCTCATTGTAACTTATCTTTCAATGTAGATTTTGTTTAGATTATTCATTCATTGTTTTTGAATCTCAGTGCTTAATTGTGCAGTTGTTATTTTATGTTTATAAATTTGCCAAATATAAATGCTCTTCATTTTCCGGCAACAGACTTGAAGAAATTATGGATATTTTTTTATACTCTTTGTACATTCTACTGTGTCCGCTCGTCTACTGACGTTTATTTTACCTCCTCCGGCCCCCATTTTTTTTAACCGTATGTATTAAGTTAAAATATGAATTTATCAGTCAGTTCAATGTATATACATGTAATGAAAGTGTAAAAATATTTAAATAAAATATTTCTTTTAATATGGAGAAGTCATTTGCTGTTCCATTCACAAAATGTTTTTATTCTCTACTTCTTTTTCCCTTTATAGTGTAGCATTCTATTTTCCTTGGAGCAAGTTACTGATGAGATATATCTATAGTAGACGGATTTGAGGAAGGGGGGGGGGGGAGTAGTGAAAATCCCAAAGTTTTTTTTTAGCGTCGTCTTGAAGTCACAGTTAAAAAAATTCCACTTTAACCTTTAGAATCATTATACACTGATGGTGTGCCATTTTTTTTATTATTACGTATCTATGAGTGAATAAGTGTTAGAAAAAAATATTTCTCGTTAGTAACATAATATCAAAAATAAGGCAATACCCGCAGCATGTCACATCTCAACTCGAGCAAAAACGAAGAGCAAAATGCTTATTGTTACATGCAGATTACTAAAACTCGTAGAGAATCGCATACCAGAGCTCCACATGTGAAAGGCATGACACGAGTTTTCTTCCCATTTTGCCTTTCGGGGACGTTCCATTGAACTGCCTTATAGGAGTGCTGGTAATGCCAAACAACCACGAATTATTATCTTGGGTGACTGAAGTTGTAACATTTTATCAGTACTCATAAACGTTGCTTAGTGTACAAATTTATCAAAAATAGAGCGGTACATTTATTGTGTGACGTCACTGGTTCTCACCTCGCTAATCAGAGTATACCGTTATAATATATTTTTCAAAACTGCTTGACCTGATGTTACGGCATCAAGTTTCTAAAGCTGTCCGAACATAAAGCATACAGCTAGCATTCAGTCGTTGCCGGGTAACTGGCGAAGTGATGGTTGTTGACATCGCCAACAGTCATCACCTCGTGGTTTATCGTTAGAAGCTTGGATATATTATTTAATGAATATAAAAATATTTGCGAATAAGTTTGGAGTCTTACTTGGAATTAGAGGACCGAAAACGCAATGATACGCTTGAGATGCACTTAAAAAAATCGTCCATAAGAAATGAGGATACTGATTAAATTGCTTGAATCTCTCTATTCTAAAAAAATGGAACTGCCGCTGCTGTCGAAGCCGCTGTCAAAAGCTTGTCACGCTATCTCCTCCGAAACCACTGGGGGTATGGGGTCGAGACCGATACCAATAGATGCAGAACAATGTGAGGAAGAAAGTAAGACATGTCTCATCTTCGTCGGCCTTTAAGTTTTTTTTTTAATTTTACTTTATGTTTTGTGGGAAAATATTGACTTTTTCATGTTCAGATTACGATAACTCGCCAAAAAAGGATCGTAGAATTTTGATTTTTTTACAATCTAAGACTACAGACATTTCTCCTTCAAACAAGACCTCATTTGTTTAAAAATAATTTAAAACAGACTAATATTTTCACTAAAATTTAAAACCCACTTTTTCGACAAATTTATGCGTTTCGACAAATATAGTTCGATACTCTCAGATTTATTATGTTACAAAAAAAAAATATTTACATCATCTGGAAGACGAAAGCTTCCTCATTCATATAAACCTCATTTCAAGTCTCTATCTTAAAATTTCGATTTTTAATTGAATTTTAAAGAAATACTTCAAAAAAAATCTCATTCGTTTCCTTCGCAGAAGGACATGAAAGAAGATCCAATTTTTCACCCATAGGCGGGCTTCATACATTTCGCCGGGGGGGGGGGGAAGCTTCAACTGTAAACAAATGAATGACTCAATCGCTGTAAACAACTATTGAGTCATTCATTCACTTGATTCCTTCATCGCCCTTAATGTAAGAAAAATTTAATTGGAGATCTTGAATTGATTAAATCTTCTTCACAGTAAAACAGTTTTTCATTATATTATTATTTTCATTTCGTTTGTTTACGTTAAAAACGTAAACAAACAGACCTTTTGACCAAGTTTTTTTCCGATATATGTTTTCCCCATTAAATGTTACATATTTGGAAAGAGCTTTAAAAACTTTCAATTCAAAATTTTTAATCATATTTAAATCATTTCAAGATGTACTGATTTTTTTGGATATTTTGGCAGTTAAAAGTGAAAATTCGAATGGGAATCGATTCGATTCGCTTTGGGTTGACTGCGTACCATTTTCAAAAATTGCAAAACGATTTCTGCTTGATGTGTTGATGTTCAAGCGTAAGTTGAAATTTTTATAAACTATTATTTTTTAATAGTATTATTTTTTTAATATAATTGATGATTACTATCCTGCACGTCCACATGAAGTAGAAAATGTATGTTTATATGATTTTGTCAAGTATTGTGACATTGTTAAAGAAACAAGAGATAATTCGGTATGTTACACGTTCAAATATGGGGTTTTTAAAAAAGGAAACTGGATTGTTTAATTTAGTCATAAAATATATAACATACAGCAAAATCCAGAATATTATATTTATTCCCTCATTTTATTGTTTAAGCCATGGCGCATGTTAGACGACTTAAAAGGTAGACATAAAACTTACACTGAAGCATTTTATGCTTGCAAAAGTTATTTGATTTTGGCATTACAACATCACGAAAAATTACAAGAAATGCACACAGCTAGGGAATGAATTTAGAAATGTATTGATTTTTATTCTAAACTAGCTGAAAACCCGCGCTTCGCTACGAAGTACATTCAAATTAAATACAACGGTAAACGTATGCAATTTATGCCAAAAAATAAATATATATATTTATAATAAATGCGATGAACAATGTATACAATTGATGTAAAATATAAATCTATCTATATATATATATTTATAAAAAAATCGTAAGGGAAATGCATTTTTTTGGATAATATCCAATCGTCTGCTGCATTAGAAAGAGAAAAATTTTTTTTTTGTCTATTTAGTTGTTACGCACGTGACGATAAATTTATTGAAAGTACCAGAAAAAAAAATCACGTGATCAGCATTTAATAAATTAAATTCTAAAAATTAATCTTTAAAAATTCACCAAAAATCAGGAAATGGAGGTAAAAATTCGAAAAAAAATTTCATTTTGAAGGAATTTTTATGATCTTTCTCGTGATATAAATTTTATAACCCTCAATGTATTATTTTAAATGCAAACGTAAAAAAAGTTTAAAAAACAGCTTAAAAATTTAATTTAAAAAAATCTAAGAAGAATTTTTGAAAAAATCTTTCTTAGTGCACCCTACACTATTAGAAGAATCGCCATGCAAAATTTCAGCCCTTTAGGTCCAGCGGTTTGGTCTGTGCGTTGTATGTCAGTCAGTCAGTCAGTGAATGAATGAGTCAGTTACGGTTTTATATACAGTGGCTCCCAAAAGTGTTCGTACACTTACGAATTTCAATGAAATAGGGGTCTATCCATTGATTAAAATGAATATTTCAGAATGGGTATTTAATAATAAGATCTATAATCTATTCTTAACAAAACTACATGAAATATTTTGAAAACATAGTAAAACTTTATTTTTAAGAAACCAATAATCAAAAAGTAACAAAACCTTTATCTCACAAAAGTCATCGTACACTGAAATATTTTCGAATAAATTCATACTTAAAATTATCACCTGGCGCTTTATTTTTATTTTTGAATTGTGGTGGCATTTAAAATATCGTTTGGCTTTAATTTTTGCTTGCCTACTCCGTAATATTCTATTTATTATTTAAAAATGACTCGTAGTCGTAGAGAAACAACAAACGGCATTCGAAAATTGATTATTTTTCATCTTAGTAGTGGTAAATCAGTTCGGAATATTGTTAAATTACTTAATTTATCCCATTCTACTGTGCAGTATGTGAATAAACGCTTTAAAGAGGAGAATTGGATCGAAAACAAGGTAAGAAAAGGCCGTCCGGCAAAGTTAACAAAACGTGATCAGAGATTTATAATAAGAAAATTTGTGAAAAATTCACGTTTGAGTGCTGTAAAAGTTTCTGCAGAATTCAATGAAACATTTTCTACTTCAATTTCACCTGAAATTTTTTGACGAGTTCTCAGAACAGCTGGATTACATGGGCGTTCTGCCCATAGAAAATTTTTTGTGAGTGAGAAAAACAGAAAGTTTAGGCTTCCCTTCGCACTATCAATGATAAATAAGCCCCAAACCTATTGGAATAATGTCTTATTTGCCGGAGAACATTTTTGGTGCTGATGGACGTATAACTGTATGGAGAAGAAAAAAATGAGAAACTTAATCCCAAGAACTTAGTGGGAACAGTTAAGTATGCCAGTGAAAGTATCCTTGTGTGGGGGTGCATGTCAGCATAAGGACTAGGAAATTTGGTATTTATTGATGGCATGATGAATCATGCTGTTTTTATAAATATTTTAAGAGACAAATTAAAATTTTCAGCTCAAAATTTGGGTATTGGAAACAACTTTGTTTTTTATCAAGATAACGATCCTAAGCACATGGCTCTCAACGTTCGCATCTGGTGTCTCTATAATTGTCCACAAGTTTTGAAAACACCACCTCAATCGCCAGATTTAAACCCAATAGAACATATTTGGAGAGAACTGGAGGTTCGAGTACGAAAACACGACATTCACACGAAAAGCGAACTAAAAACAATTATGATGGAAGAATGGATGAACATTGATGCAAAAATTACAAAAGAACTAAAGCAATCTATTCCCAGACGTTTAAAAGCTGCTGTGGATGCTAAAGGATATACTACTAAATATTAATTTAACGAAAAATTAGAATATTTACTAATATGTAGAGATTTTTTACAAGTGTACGATGACTTTTGTGAGATAAAGTTTTTGTTACTTTTGGATTATTGGTTTCTTAAAAATAAAGTTTTACTATGTTTTCAAAATATTTCATGTAGTTTTGTTAAGAATAGATTATAGATCTTATTATTAAATACCCATTCTGAAATAATCATTTTAATCAATGGATAGACCCTTATTTCATTGAAAATCGTAAGTGTACGAACACTTTTGGGAGCCACTGTATATAGATTTTAATCTTTTATATTAATATTTCTTGTTTTCAGTTTATATTCCTTTTATAGTACACTAGCTGAAAACCCGCGCTTCGCTACGGAGTACATTCAAATTAAATACAACGGTCAACGTATGCAATTTATGCCAAAAAATAAATATATATATTTATAATAAATGCGATGATCAATGTATACTAAAATGTAAAATGTAAACTAAGTCAATGTAAGATCAATGTATACTAAGATGTAAAATATATATCTATCTATATATATATATTTATAAAAAAATCGTAAGGGATATGCATTTTTTTGGATAATATCCAATCTTCTGCTGCATTAGAAAGAGAAAAAAATATTTTTTTTGTCTATTTAGTTGTTACGCACGTGACGATAAATTTATTGAAAGTACCAGAAAAAGAAATCACGTGATCAGCATTTAATAAATTAAATTCTAAAAATTAATCTTTAAAATATCACGAAAAATCAGGAGGTAAAAATTCAAAAAACATTTCATTTTGAAGGATTTTTTATGATCTTTCTCGTGATATAAATTTTATAACCCTCAATGTATTATTTTAAATGCAAACGTAAAAAAAGTTTAAAAAACAGCTTAAAAATTTAATTTAAAAAAATCTAAGAAGAATTTTTGAAAAATCTTTCTTAATGCACCCCTACACTATTAGAAGAATCGCCATACAAAATTTCAGCCCTTTAGGTCCAGCGGTTTGGTCTGTGCGTTGTATGTCAGTCCGTCAGTCAGTCAGTGAATGAATGAGTCAGTTACGGAACTGTTTTATCTATCTATACTTATATATAAAGAGAGAGAGCGATTTTGTACGTGGAGGGTAATCTCTGGAACCACTGCACCTATTTGAAAAATTCTTTCACTGTTTGAAAGGTACATTATTCCAGATGGACATAGGCTATATATTATGTATATCTGATCAGTAGAAATAAAGTTAGGGGGATACTCTAGATTTGTGTGCACGGCCGCCATCTTGGATTTTTCCGCCAGGGTTTGGCGCATTTCGCATGGCGATAATTATTGCGTTCTGGTAAAAATAACCCAATGTCAAATTCTCTAATTTTAAAATCAAACAGTTATTTCTGATGTGATCTTTTAATTACAGTATAATAATTTTAGGTCAGATCTTGGCCTTGACCTGGAAATCTGAGTCAAATTGACTATACTCAAAAGAGTAAATTATTTTTAAAACTAAGAGTCTTTTTGTTGAAAATTTTTGAATCCATTATCAGTTTTTCGTTAACTTATTAAATTTAAGTTGCTTTTAATTTTGTTTATCGATTGTCAATTAGTATACTATAATGATACACCATTTCATTTATTTGGAGTAAAAATTATCTGCCATCATTTTTTCGTAAAATGTAAAATACAGTATACATTTTAAATACAATATATTTTAAAATATTTTATAATTCCAAGTTGTAGTGCATTACAAATAAATTTAAATAACTGAAGTTCAACTTCTCTCTCCCCAGGAACCTAAGTTAAAAAGTTAGTTAAGGTTAAGTTATTGGTTTAGGAAAAGGTTTTTTTTTCTTATTTCCAACACAGCACGATAAATGGTCAAATAATCCTTGTCCCGATTTTATTGTATGCACCAAATATTTGGTTAAGGTCAAATCTGAAGTAAAATTTCATTACCACAATGCCCTAACCAAAAACAAAAAAAAAAAAAAAAAGAGGATCTGGTTACTCACCATAAATTTATGGGTTCATAATTATTTTACATTTTTCAAAGCTGAATTTTAGATAATTTTTAAATTGCAAGTTATTTAGGTGGTACGAAAATGCTGTATTTTTTTTCTAATTAACAATATATTGGCATAATATTTTGGTGATTCATTGCTATTAGTCAAAGAGTTAGGGCAAACTGAATAGATGGCATTGAAATTTTATCTGTAAATAAAATTCATTTGACCAAATTTTTCATATGGATCATAATTTGAAAAGGTAGTTTTTAATTAAAAATGACAAAAAAATATCTCAGTCCAACGATTAAATGATTTTTCAAAAATATTTCTAAGTTTCACAATTTAAAAAGGTCGTTTCTATTAAAAAAGCTAAAAGAAAAATCCAAAATTTCCAATATTTGAGAATGATTTTTTCAAAAACGTGGTTTTTATCAAAAACAAAAAATAAATCTAAGTCCAACGTTTAAATGATTTTTCAAAAATTTTTCTAAGTTTCACAATTTAAACAGGTGGTTTTTATTAAAAAAGCTAAAAAAATTCAAAGTCCAGCGTTTTGAAAACACCGCTTAAAACATATTGGCGAGAAATTTTCCACTCCTCAAAACACGGTAAAATCGCCAAGTTGGTGCAAAAAAAATCCAAGATGGCGGCCGTGCACACAATTATTAAGTACCGTAATATTAATTTGAATATTATTTTAGGTGCTTAAAATAATTAAAAAAACATTCTTTACTTAAAATTATTTTTTTATTTTTGTATTTTTATTTCATCTCTTACTCTAATTTTAAGATACCAATGTGTATCTATACTTCTATAATCTATATATATATAAAACAGTTCCGTAACTGACTCATTCATTCACTGACTGACTGACATAGAACGCACAGACCAAACCGCTGGACCTAAAGGGCTGAAATTTTGCATGGCGATTCTTCTAATAGTGTAGGAGTCACTAAGAAAGATTTTTCAAAAATTCTTAGATTTTTTTAAATAAAATTTTTAAGCTGTTTTTTAAACTTTTTTTACGTTTGCATTTAAAATAATACATTGAGGGTTATAAAATTTATATCACGAGAAAGATCATAAAAATTCCTTCAAAATGAAATTTTTTTCGAATTTTTACCTCCATTTCCTGATTTTTGATGAATTTTTAAAGATTAATTTTTAGAATTTAATTTATTAAATGCCGATCACGCGATTTCTTTTTCTGGTACTTTAAATAAATTTATCGTCACGTGTATAACAACTAAATAGACAAAAAAAAAATTTTTTCTTGCTAATGCGGCAGACGATTGGACATTTTGTCTATAAAAATATCCCTTATGATTTTTTTATAAATATATATATTTTTTTCTACATCAATTGTATATATTGATCGTCGTATTTATTATATATATATTTATTTTTTTGGCATTAATTGCATACATTGAGCGTTGTATTTAATTTGAATGTACTCCGTAGTGAAGTGCGGGTTTTCAGCTAGTACTTATATATAAAGAGAGAGCGATTTTGTACGTGGAGGGTAATCTTCAGAACCACTGTACCTATTTGAAAAATTCTTTCACTGTTTGAAAGGTACAGTATTCCAGATGGACATAGGCTATATATTATGTATATCTGATCAGTAGAAATAAAGTTAGGGGCTTAATCCTAACAATCTCCATTGTTACCGCTACTGTCCTCTACCGCTTTTTGTGCCGAAGTCTTCAACGATCCTTAGCGTGGTGCTATCTATACTTATATATAAAGAGAGAGCGATTTTGTACGTGGAGGGTAATCTTCAGAACCACTGTACCTATTTCAAAAATTCTTTCACTGTTTGAAAGGTACAGTATTCCAGATGGACATAGGCTATATATTATGTATATCTGATCATTAGAAATAAAGTTAGGGGCTTAATCCTAACAATCTCCATTGTTTCCGCTACTGTCGTCTACCGCTTTTTGTTCCGAAGATTTCAACGATCCTTATCGTGGTGCTATCGCGGTGGGCTTCTGTTCTGACGGTTCGAACCTAGCCGTTCTCCGGCATGCCTTTTTCTTTAAAAAATTTATTTTAATTATTAACTAACATAAAATTAATTTAAGGTATTATTTAGGTTATTATTAAGGTAAAAAAAGATTTACAATTTATTGGCTATCAACTGGAAATTTATTGGTATAATATTTTGTTCAACCCGGACAAAGTCGGGACGGGCCGCTAGTATATATATATAGATATAGATTAAACGTTTGTCAATTGGAGAAACGTTTAATTGACAAAACGTTTACAATATGGACGTTTACAATATAAACGTTTACAATTGACAAACGTTTATAGATACATATTGGTATCTCAAAATTAGAGTAAGAGATGAAATAAAAATACAAAAATAAAAAAAGGATTTTAAGTAAAGAATGTTTTTTTAATTATTTTAAGCACCTAAAATAATATTCAAATTAATATTACGTTACTTAATAATTGTGTGCACGTCCGCCATCTTGAATTTTTTTGCGTCAACTTGGCGATTTTACCGTGTTTTGAGGAGTGGAAAAATTCTCGCCAATGTGTTTTAAGCGGTGTTTTCAAAACGCTGGACTTTTTTTAGCTTTTTTAATAAAAACCACCTGTTTAAATTATGAAACTTAGAAAGGTTTTTGAAAAATCATTTAAACGTTGGACTTAGATTTATTTTTGGGTTTTTGATAAAAACCACTTTTTTCTGAAAAAATCATTCTCAAATATTGGAAATTTTGGGTTTTTCTTTTAGCTTTTTTAATAAAAACGACCTTTTTAATTTGTGAAACTTAGAAATATTTTTGAAAAATCATTTAATCGTTGGACTGAGATTTTTTTTGTCATTTTTAATTAAAAACTACCTTTTCAAATTATGATCCATATGAAAAATTTGGTCAAGTGAATTTTACTTACAGATAAAATTTCAATGCCATCTATTCAGTTTGCCCTAACTCTTTGACTAATAGCAATGAATCACCAAATTATTATGCAAATATATTGTTAATTAGAAAAAAAATACAGCATTTTCGTACCACCTAAATAACTTGCAATTTAAAAATTATCTAAAATTCAGCTTTGAAAAATGTAAAATAATTATGAACCCATAAATTTATGGTGAGTAACCAGATCCTCTTTTTTTTTTTTTTTTTTTTGGTTAGGGCATTGTGGTAATGAAATTTTACTTCAGATTTGACCTTAACCAAATATTTGGTGCATACAATAAAATCGGGACAAGGATTATTTGACCATTTATCCTGCTGTGTTGGAAATAAGAAAAAAAAAAACCTTTTCCTAAACCAATAACTTAACCTTAACTAACTTTTTAACTTAGGTTCCTGGGGAGGGAGAAGTTGAACTTCAGTTATTTAAATTTATTTGTAATCCACTACAACTTGGAATTATAAAATATTTTAAAATATATTGTATTTAAAATGTATACTGTATTTTACATTTTACGAAAAAATAATGGCAGATAATTTTTACTTCAAATAAATGAAATGGTGTATCATTATAGTATACTAATTGACAATCGATAAACAAAATTAAAAGCAACTTAAATTTAATAAGTTAACGAAAAACTGATAATGGATTAAAAATTTTTCAACAAAAAGACTCTTAGTTTTAAAAATAATTTACTCTTTTGAGTATAGTCAATTTGACTCAGATTTCCAGGTCAAAGCCAAGATCTGACCTAAAATTATTATACTGTAATTAAAAGATCACATCAGAAATAACTGTTTGATCTTAAAATTAGAGAATTTGACATTGGGTTATTTTTACCAGAACGCAATAATTATCGCCATGCGAAATGCGCCAAACCCTGGCGGAAAAATCCAAGATGGCGGCCGTGCACACAAATCTAGAGTATCCCCCCTAACTTTATTTCTACTGATCAGATATACATAATATATAGCCTATGTCCATCTGGAATAATGTACCTTTCAAACAGTGAAAGAATTTTTCAAATAGGTGCAGTGGTTCCGGAGATTACCCTCCACGTACAAAATCTGCTCTCTCTTTATATATTAGTATAGATTATATTAAGTTTATATTATATTCAGTATTTCTTGCTTTCAGGTTATAATTGTTTTGCTGTTCTTGACAGTTACTTGACTTCAAGAAACGTTTGAAATTTATATTATATTTATAATACTTATCTTTTTTATTATTTAATTAATTTATTAATTTATATATTACTAATTAATTTACTACAGCTTATCTTTTATATTATATTTCTTATTTACTACAGCATTGATTTTTATTCTAAATCTTAATCTTTTATATTAAGATTTCTTGTTTTCAGTTTATATTATATTCCTTTTATAGTACATTATAATAAGTTTAGATTATATTCAGTATTTCTTGCTTTCAGGTTATATTATATTCTTTTATCCGCTTTTACTAAAGCATTGATTTTTAATTTTGCTACTATATGACGTGTATTGAAAAAAATGCCTAAAAGAAAGCGCGGTATAACTGGTGATAAAGAAAGAAGACGAAGTGCCCAGGCACAGAGGGAACGAAGAGAAAAGCAAGGTAAAGATGAAGTTTCAACAAGACATGGAGTGGAAACTGAAGGACCTCAGTTAAATAAACATTTTGAAACAGTAGGACTTGAAGAAGATAAATTGAAACACAAACGTGCTGCCAACCATTCAGAAAATATGTCAGAACAACGATTGCACAAAAAACGCATGTCAGATAGAAGAGAAAATATGTCACAGATTCGAGTTGAAAACAAGCGTGCATCAGACAGGACAGAAAACATGTCACACATTCGACTTGAAAACAAGCGTGTAGCAGACAGGGCACAAAACATGTCAGAGAGTCAACTTGAAAACAAGCGTGCAGCAAACAGGACACAAAACATGTCAGAGAGTCAACTTGAAAACAAGCGCGCAGCAAACGGGACACAAAACATGTCAGAGAGTCAACTTGAAAACAAGCGTGCAGCAAACAGAACAGAAAACATGTCTAAAGAAAGAATAAAAGTGAAACAAGCTGCAATGAGAAGTAAATTACATGTTGAAGAAGAGTCCTGTGATCAGCAAGAACTATTGGAGGAAAAAGGTAGTGCTTGTATTTATTTTGATCCAAATATGGAAATTAATATTTTTAAATTTGGAGACAAGAATTTCAGTGTTTTTGAAGTGGTAGGTGATGGTAATTGTCTTTTTAGTGCTATTTCTGTTTGTTTGTATAGGATCAGTAATGAACATGCCAAAATTAGAAAAGGTTCTGTAAGTTTTGTGTTGTCACATTGGATTGAATTTGAAGTATTCATGAGTGGGTATTTGAGGGAGGTTTCCCAACAGGTAATATTAGCAACAGATTATGAAAATACAATGAGTAAACATGGCACATACGGGGTCCGATCGAAATTCTTGCAATTTCAAAAATGTATAACATAACTGTTGAAGTTTATTTCAGAGACAATTGTCAGCAGGCTCCTGAAGTAACCGAATCTGAAACATCTGAAAAGGTAATCAGTATTGTTTTTCGTGGAAACTTAGATAAAGGTCATTACGATGCATTGTTGCCCGTGTCTTCGCTTCTAGAATTGCAGAAAACAGGTGAGAATCGTGATCATGAAACACTTAAGAAGAAATCCAATATTAGAAAGAAAACAAAGCAGAGATTGGAATTGTCAGGTGACATATCAAGTGGTGGCTATCTAAACGTTGAAAAGTATAAATTGGGAGATTTAAATGTAGAGTGTGCTGATTGCGGAGCTGTTCGCTTCCGGGAGCAGAAGGGAAGAACTGTTCATACTTGTTGCCACAATGGACAGATAATAATCCCTCCCCTAAATAATTATCCACCTGATCTTCAGTATTTGTTGACATCTGATAGTGAAGACGGCAAACACTTCAGACAGCATATTCGAGGCTACAATTCATCCTTTGCATTGCTATTTTTGGTGCCCATATTGAAGATATCAAAGGAATAGGTCCTCCACTGATAAAAATCCAAGGACAAGTTTATCATCATGCAACCACTTCTCTTGCCAATGTGAGCGGTAAAAATCCAAGGAATGGTCAGATCTACATATATGATGACTTGGAGGAAGCAGCAGAGATGCGAATAAATTTGGAGAACCATGAACTGAATCTTCGCCTGGAACAGTTGTTACGTAACATTAATCCTTATGCACAGAAATACAAAATGCTACATGAGATGACGATTTCTGGAGAAAAATTTGTTCTGAACTTTGTTAAATATGAATTTGATGACAAGCGAACCTACAACAAGCCCACATCCTCAGAAGTGGCTATCATTATCGTTTCTAAAGACGGTTGTGTTCCAAGTGTAGAGCTCAAAGTGTATCCCAGGCAGGAGGATGGACGTGAAACGACAATATTATCTCAGACCTCGCAGCATTCTGACCCAATGACATTTCCACTTTTGTTTCCGCATGGTGACCTCGGATGGACATTCAACATGGTGACCAAAAAAGGTAAGAAGATAACACCTTTGCAGTATTACGGTCATCACCTGGCCTTGCGCCCCAGTAAACCTTTCAATCCTCTCTTGAATGCAGGAAGACTGACGCAGCAGTATGTTATAAATTGTTACATCATGGTTGAATGTCAACGGTTGGACTTCATTCGACATAATCAACGAGCGTTGCGTACAGAATGTTTCCAAGGGATAGTTGACCACGTGGAGAATAACAGTTTGAATGAAGCAAATCGTGTCCGTCATGGCACAGCTGTAATTCTTCCTGCTACATACATTGGTTCTCCAAGGTGTTTGCAACAGTTGTATCAGGATTCAATGGTAATTTGTCGCAAAGTAGGAAGGCCAGACTTTTTCATCACTATGACGTGTAATCCAAGATGGCCAGAAATAATCAAGACCTTTAAAGAGTATTTTTGTAAAGGCTCCACTGCTAATGACATTCCCATGATAGTCACAGATGTGTTCCAGGCTAAAGTAAATGAACTTATCAAAGATTTGGTGGAGAGGGAATGTATTAGGGCCAATGTGTATTAGGGCCAATTGTTGCATATGTCTACACCATTGAGTTCCAGAAACGTGGCCTTCCCCATGCTCATATCTTAGCAGCGCTTAGAACGGACCGTAAACTCATGGAACCAGAACAAGTGGATCGATTCATCACTGCAGAATTATCAGATCAAGATTCATCTTTACGCTACTATCAACTGCGACACATGATGCATGGACCTCATGTAGATGGGCTATTGTGTTGGGATAAGGAAAAGCAGGAATGTTCCAAGAAATTTCCCAAAGAATTTTGCAATGAAATAGACATGACCAGAGATGGATTTCCTAAGTATAGAAGGCGGGACAACGTGGACAAGCTTTATTCCTATCATGCCAAATTCGGAAGTAAAATCCACTATGTTGATAATAGTATGGTGGTGCCTCATAATCCTTATCTCCTGAAGAAATTTGATTGTCACATTAATGTTGAGTACTGTTCCTCAGAAATGGCTCTGAAGTATATTCACAAGTATATACACAAAGGACATGATCGTGCGAGGATGGAAATGAAGCATCATGAAACAGATGAGGTGGAGAAGTACATCGATAGCCGCTATGTTGGCCCAATGGAAGCAGCATGGAGGCTGAACACAATCCCCTTACACAACAGGAGCCACACTGTTGTAAGGCTTCCCATTCATTTGGATGGTCAGCAGTATGTGACATTCAAAGAAGGACACGAAGAAAAGGCTTTGGATCCAGACTGTAAGACCATGCTGCTTGGATGGTTCGACCTAAACAAGCATGATTTAGCAGCCAGGACCATCAAATATGGGAACCTGCCAGAAAGCTATTCATGGAATGTAACATCCAAAAAGTGGATACCACGAAAGAAAGCCGCTTAAGTTGTGGGTCGCATTGTTAATGTTTCGCCGAAAGATTCTGAAAGATTTTTCTTAAAACTCATTCTCAACAGGATTTCGGGTGCTACTTGCTATCAGGATCTCAGAACACATGAAGGAGTCATCTACAGAACATACAGAGAAGCAGCAATTGCAATGGGAATAACAGAGAGCAGTGAAGAAGCAAATGCAGTGCTGGAGGAAGCCGCAACCACATTGATGCCCACCCAATTTAGACGATTCTTTGTCTACTACCTTATTGCGGAAGAACCATCTGATGCTGTGCAATTGTGGGAAAAGTATAAAGAACATATGGCTGAACGTGATACTACCACCTATGATGCCCTTTGCGAGATTGAAGCACAGCTAAATATGGAAAATAGGACATGCAAAGATTTTGGACTTCCAGAGCCAACTCTATTGAACCTTAAAGTGCATAAAGTAGATGTCCAACAGCATTTAGAAGCATGCAACAATATTGTAGAAAAGTTAAATGTTGACCAGCTCGCAGTGTATGAAAGAGTAATCGATTGCATTTCTGGTACTTCAAGGGATCCTGTTCAGTGTTTTTTTATTGATGGGCCGGCTGGTAGTGGAAAAACATTTCTGTACAATGGAATCTATCACAAACTACTTGCGATGAAGAAAAAACTGCATGTCTTGCTTGGACTGGAATTGCTTCAATACTTTTGCGATGTGGAACAACATCTCATCGTTTTTTCAACCTACCTATTGAACTGAATGAGGAAGGAATTTGCTTTTTGAAGACTCGGGACAAGATCCATCTACAAGAGGTTGATGTTGTGATATGGGATGAAGCAAGCATGATACCCAGAAAAGCTCTTGAGATTATTGATCGTACACTTCGTGACACCATGAACAACAATATAGCTTTTGGTGGAAAGATTTTCATTCTTGGAGGAGACTTCCGACAAGTGCTGCCAGTTGTGAAGAAAACAAGTAGAAATCAAATTGTCAATGAGTGTGTTAAATCATCTTACTTGTGGCCAGTATTCGAGATTCATCATTTAAAAATCAACATGCGAGCCGACAGAGGAGCAGCAGACTTCTCAGACTGGCTTTTGCAATTTGGCAATGGAGACTTTGAGGAACTGGTGGTTGAAAATTCTGCTTTTCACTGTGAAGACATGACTGATTGGTTTTTCGAAGATGTTTCTGATGCTTCAACTGATCTGCTCACCAGAATAATTTTATCACCACACAACGATGAAGTCAATCGAATAAATGAAAAAATATTGTCCAGAATTCCTGAAGAAGAAATGGTAAGCTACAGCATTGACAAGGCAACACTTTATGGAATTGACAAGAGTGATGCAAGAGAAGTGGAAACAACTCTCAGGTATGCTGACGAGTATCTGAATGCTCTCACGCCATCTGGAATGCCACCTCACAAGCTTAAGTTAAAAGTTGGCTGCATCGTTATGCTTATTAGGAATTTGTCAATAACTGATGGACTCTGCAATGGTACACGTCTCTTGGTAAAGCGGTTTGGGTTTCGGGGTTTGACTGTGAAGACTATAACTGGGGATCGAAAAAGCTCCGTGGTAGATATACCGAGAATTCAACTGAACATATCAACTGGTCATAGCCATTTACCCTTTGTGTTATATCGTAGGCAGTTCCCTGTTCGTCTTGCGTATGCGCTAACGATTAACAAGTCACAAGGTCAGACTTTTGAACGCGTAGGTATTTACACTGCTGGCCACTGTAAATGCAACACCCTGAAGGGAACATGCAAATAACATGAAATTTACAACATGCATTAGCGGAGGTGAGATATGCAAATGACTAGAATTTCAGCGCAGACGCACATCACGCGCGCCTGTGGCGCCACTTCAAAGCGCTATTTAAGGCTTGGAGATTTCGACGATTTCAAGTTCGGCAATTGTGTTTTTCTTGTGGTTTTTAAAAAATAAAGATAAATTATGCCTCGTCGAAAACAGCGATCATCTTTTGATCAAGTATCCGAGTTCGACAGAGGAAGGATAGTGGCCTACCGAGATTGTGGATTATCTTTCAGGGAAATCGGTAGTCCTGTTCGACGAAACCAAACAACTGTAATGCGGATATGTGATCGTTGGATGCAGGAGGGTACGACGGACTGGCGTGTTCGATCGCATCCACCTCAGCGCACCACTTCACGTGATGACAGGCAAATTGTGCGCATGGCAGTGACGGATCGCTCAGTCACATCACGAACCATAGCACAGCACATGCAGTCTGTAACGCATCATCCAGTGTCTGCGCGTACCATTCGACGCCGTTTACAGCAGAGTGGTCTGTCCGCAAGACGTCCATTGCTTTGTCTACCCTTGACGCAGAACCACAGACGTCTCCGCCGCCAATGGTGCGATGACAGAAGGATGTGGACGGCAGAATGGAATGAAATTGTCTTTACTGACGAGTCACGCTTCTGTCTGCAACACCACGATGGTCGCATTCGAGTCTGGAGACACCGTGAAGAGAGGATGCTGAACAGCTGTGTTATGCACCGCCACACTGGTCCTGCACCGGGTATTATGGTATGGGGCAGTATTGGATATCACTCTCGCACACCTCTAGTACGCATTGCCGGTACTTTAAACAGCCAGCGGTACATCTCCGAGGTGTTGGAGCCAGTTGTCCTTCCTTACCTTCAGGGCTTGCCCACAGCCATATTTCAACAGGATAATGCGCGACCACACGTGGCACGCATTGTCCAACGGTTCTTCGTCAATCGCCAGATTGAATTGCTTCCCTGGCCGCCTCGCTCTCCGGATCTTTCGCCGATAGAAGCATGTGGTCCATGGTTGCTGTACGATTGACCCAGATTCCATCCCCAGCTGCCACAGCAGATCAACTTTGGCAACGTGTGGAAGCTGCTTGGTCTGCTGTACCCCAAGAACTCATCCAAAGTCTCTTTGAATCAATGCCGAGGCGTGTGGCAGCGGTGATCTCCAACAATGGCGGCTACTCTGGCTACTGATTTCGGCAGGAACCACACTTCACAGAAGTCTATAAATTTAATCATTTGATACTTGGTCAACATGTTATCTACAAAATAAATTTTGTTGTGATATCTCTTGTCTTTCTTGGTGTTGCAATTTGGGTGGCCAGCAGTGTACATAGAGCGTCCGATATTTTCCCATGGCCAATTGTATGTTGCTTTGTCAAGATGTATATCGAGGGAAAATATTAAAGCTTTTATCAGGAATGAGAAAAAAGTTGGGAATATTGTTTACAAGGAAATATTGTAGGAATTTAAATTTTTTTGAGTTTTTTGTAAATGATATGTAATGTCGAATTGATACTATGTGATTGTAAATGATATATGTAGTGCAATTGCAGTCATTTTCTTTGCCAGTTTCTTGTAGATAGAGTGGTCAAATTGGTCTGTGCCCATAAGCGACTGTCGGGACTCCTGCTAGAATGTGCGTAGAGCCAACTACCAGTACCATTGCAGTCACTTTCTTTGCCAGTTTCTTGTAGACAGAGTGGTAGACCTCAAGTGGGTCAGTTAGCGTTGTCATGTCCATGATTCATAGTTACAGTTTAGGGAAGGGGCTGGTACCTGGGTAAAGAAATAAACCCCTAAACATTTGTAACTGATGATGAGACTCCAGGTATCAGGCAATTGTTTGCCGGCAAAAGCCCAGTTTGTGAATAGTTATTTGCCTATTTCAAAAAAAATAACAGATATCCACTAAAAAAACTTTTATTAAAAAGTAAAAAAACTCAAAGCTCCAAAACAAAATTTATGACTAAAAAATGGTGTGCTATCAAATATCCAAGCTTATTAAGTTCTGGTACTTAATTTCCTAATCATGAATTTTTCACATCTAAGTGAAGGGCTTAAGCATGACATATGTATTATAATGGCTATAAAATTTCTTCTAAATCATGTAGAGAAAAAAGAAAAACAGTTTTGGAAAGGGGAAGGTCAAAAGTAAAAGAAACACAAATTAAAAAAAAAAACACTCGACCAATTGTCGAAAATCGATGTTTTTTACGTAGTCAGTCACGTTAATATCACATTGCAATAACAAATATTTTTTTTGCAAGTAAGCCTTATTAGGGGCCTTTTACGAGTAAAATATTCCCTATTAAGCCTTTTTACGAGTAAGCCTTATTAGGGGCCGAAAGCCCTGTACGAAAAGCGAGCCTAGGGGCGAAGCCCCTAGTTTTAGAAAAGAAAACCTGTGGCTAACAATAAGTCATGCGAATCAAATAGTGTTGAAGTGGGGAAAACTGGAAACTAAACGCAGTTCAGAATACATAAAGTGTTATTCGAATGTGTATTTTGCTCTGAAATTTTAAGTAGTGGGGCATTAAAGCCGACAAAATTTGAATGGGGAACAAAATATTGCAAACATACTCCAGCCCTGTTGAAGCTAGTTTCAAAGCTTATTGCATGTTTGCTTGCCATACTAAGGAAAAAATAACGCTTTTACAGTAGGCGAAGTTGGCCACGCAACGTTAACAAAAGCACTGTGAGAACATTGAGGTAAGTCCCCCCCCCCCAAAAAAAAAAAAAATAATAATAAAAAAAAAAAAAAAAATCCTGTAAGACCCTGCGATATTATATGTAAGCCTATGGTCCGCAACACGTATGTAATAAATAAATACAAGATAAAAAGAACTTTTTATATACCATGTTTTTAAATTTTCTGTTGAATCATATAAACTTGACAATTCTATGTATTAATATATACTTTAAAAAATTTTTTTTGATGAATTATCCCATCAACTTGAAAGAAAATGATCAAATGTGTAATAAAGAGGTATCAAATGCGTAATCAATCGTTTAGCTCGGGAATTGGAAGTTAACTTGCGTTTAACTTTTCGTTCCCGTCCTGGTCGATAGATGGCTGCACCATTCTACAAAACAAATTAACTGAAAATAAATTCAAATCTGCTTAAAGATGGCTAAAAGTATCAAAAGAATGCATTGCTATCGTGCTCTGAGCTATTCTAAAAGTTCAAATGTCTAGCTAGTCGGGATGTTAGTTAAAAATCGATTGCAAGATTTGTACTAGACAAACAAACAAACAAGAAAGCGAGTTAATAAAAACATGGTAAAAAGCCACCCTTTGATGTAAAGATGTTTGTTATAGACGAATACCCGTATTTAAAAGCTCCTTACACTAGTAAAAAACACAAGAACGACGGTTATATTAATTAATGATTTTATTTATCGATTACTTGCAAATGTACGGAAACAAACAAAAGACAGCGCATCTGTTTTTATTGTTTATTCAATAGTTAATCCCGTTCTCTGTGAAATCCACCGTAGGTTGGTATGGACCGCAGAGAACACACGGGGAGCATCCTTGACCGCACAGCCGTCTTTGCTAGCCCAGGATGATAAACCTGCCAGATAGTACCGTCCATAATAGAGTCTCATCAGAGGAGCGCCGTTATCTCCCTGGAAAAGAATAAAGACGTTATCGCTAAACGTCCCAATGTTACATTGGCTGCAAAGCTGTAGCAGATTTAGCGTGAACCAACGTGCACCACGAGAAGGCCTGCTAAGGACAAGGGTCAATCTATGACTTTGTTACATCTTGGCGTGTGCCCTGCGCTTTTGAATTTTTCGTCCCTTGTTGTTGTTGCCTATGTCACTTGACCGACAGCAATATCAGATCAAGTCCCGAAGGCTATGGGCGATGAAAGTACGGCTCCTGTTTTGACTGGCAAGGGTCGGAGTCCGACTTGGCCAAAGGCCCAGTCTCGTAATTTTGAACCGAGTCAAGTGGCGAGACCAGAACACTTGACCCCGCATCTCCAGAGGTAATTTTGAGAACTTGAAGGACATTGCAGCCACGAGAGATTTTACGCGCACCAGCCACCATTTTATGTCCCTTGTTTTGAAGTATTGGAGTGCCCGTGGTCTGACCGGCAATTCTAAAATAAATAAAATGTTACGTTTGCAGCCAAGCATTTTAATTACAAAGTAACAGAACAACGCTTCCCAGACCCTATATCCCAGGTATTATTAATAAAAGTCGAGATGGGGTTAAATAACACGGATTCATTTCGGGTTCTTTTTTTTTAAATCAATTACTACAGTTATTTATTGTGAAATTAAGGTATAGAATTTATATAAAGGACGTTAATAACAGTCTCTCGTTGAATCTAGACTCGCAAACGTTTTCAAAATTGGGTATATTTTAAACGAAGCTGTTCAGTTCACTGTAGGATATTATTATGCATGTAATATCTCTTTAGAAAATGTATTTAATTTTAAAAGATACATACATGTATATATAATTCGCTTATATTTGAAACAATTTACTATCCTGGTTTTCCGTTGCGTTTTTATATAACGCTTAATTTACATGCTGATCTTCCATTATTTCTTTTATAAGCACAAGAAAAGAATACATAAAAAGGGAGTGGTTCACCAACGTGGGAAGGCCCCCATTAGTGGCCCGTGTAGGGTAGGTTGTTGGTATATATACTGAAAAAGTCACCGGACATCCGATGTAGGAGCACAAATGGCATTTATTAAGGCACACTAGTGTAGATGGGCCCCCTCCTTTGGCCGTAAAACATGTATTTAGCTTTCAACGCACGGTTTCAACAAGATTTTTGAGAGCAGCGCTAGGAACATGCTTCCATTCACTACTGCCAAAGGTTTCTTTGTTGTAGGCTCATACTCCAAACTCGTATTTTGCGCTCTGATTCATCCTATAGGGTTTCTTAGGTGGGTAGGTACGTAGATCTGATCTGATCTGATCTGATGAGATTAGACCATAGGTTCTTAAACTGTGGTCTGCGGACCCCTGGGGGTCCGCGTAGCCATTACCGGGGGTCCGCGAAACAATTTTGACATTAACTTTACATCCCCCAACTTTTCACTTTGAATCAAATATCTCATTTAATAAAAATCCTACATGGTCGAGACTTTTTGTATTTGTTGTTACTTAACTAGTTATTAACATAACTAAACAATAATTAGTAAAAATATTATTGTTTTTATTCAACTGCAAATACGGAAAAATAAATAAAATAAGGCAATTTTTTGCATTGTTGTGACTATTGCGCGGCCCAGGAACACGTAGCTATAAATAGACTGGCGACTCAGGTGGATCGTTGGCTAAAATTTGGATTTACACTGAAACAAAATATAGATGAAAGCGACTCAGATAATGGAGCATCAACCTTGAAATCCATCTAGAAACGTAAAATTTAAAAATATCGTGATGAGTATTTATCATTTGGAATATCTTATATATGCAATAAAGATGTGGAAAGACCTGTCTGAAACACGGCATATTTTTGTTGAACATTCAATGGCTCTAAAAAACAGCTTTAGGAATTATTTTTCCAGTCCTGATTCTGACAATAACTGGATTAGAGATCCATTCAACATGGAAGTTACTAATGCCAAACATTTATCTATATTTGAACAAGATATTCTTGTGGAATTATCATGCGATATGTCTTTGAAACTACAATTCAACAGAACTAAACTCACAAACCTTTGGTTACTTCTCAGATCTGATTACCCTGCACTTGCAAATAAAGCACTCCAACATTTGATTCCGTTCTACACAACATATTTATGTGAACAGACTTTTTCAGTACTGTTATGCTTGAAATCAAAGTAAAGAAACAAACTCAATGTAGAAACAGACCTTAGAATAAAACTTTTCAACATAGAGCCCGACACTGTGGTTCTGGTTTCAAGAAAACAACTGTACCCATCTCATTAAGTACAAATTATTTACAGAAAACATATATACAGTGGACGCTCGTTAATTCGAACTCGGTTAATTCGAACTAATCCAAAGGCCCCGAAAAACTTGTATTGGAATTAATGTTAAAAATATCTCATTAATTCGAACTAAATTTTTATCACTTCGGTTAATTCGAACTAAAAATTTGACAAAAAAAATTTTTTTTCTCGTTTCACGGAGAAAATACACGCTGTATTTATTTTGTGTGTCAGAATGATCTGTATTTCTTTTCTGTGAAAAGAGGCACCTGCCTGCATTCCTAGACTATTGCATTTCCGCTAAACGTTAGTGGCTATTGTCCTTCTTATCAGTGCTTATCAGACAAAGCGATTTTCCGTTATTTGTATCGATTTTTTAGAATTTCAGAAAACCCAACCAGTCATTGCTGCAGATTCTAGGGAGCTGCGTCAGTTATGCCTGCAGTGCAGGCTGTAACTAGATCACAAGCTAATGTGATCTAGTTTTTCTTCCTCAATGTGTGGTGTGAACGTGTAAAAATTCAGGATGTCTACTCGTGGAAAGTACAAAACCCTAACTTAGGAGACAAAGGTAGAAATTTTTTAGAAAGTACAGAACTGCGAATGTAAAACAAAGTTAGCAGCTGACTATGAAATTTAAAAAAATACCTTGTCAACTTATTTGAAAAACAAGGAGTCAATTTTAGATTCATGGGAAAAATCAAAATTTGCTAGAGGAAGGAAACGCATGAGAAATGCGTCCCAAGAAGATCTAGAAAAAGCTCTACTGCTATGGTTCCAGTATGTTAGATGTCGAAATTTTCCGATAAATGTACCCCTAGTGCAGACGAAGGCTGATGAATTGGCAAGTCAAATGGGTATTGAAGATTTTAAATGCAGTGATGGATGGCTTTCTCGATTTAAGTCAAGGCACAATATTTCTTATCAAACTGTATGTGGCCAAAGCTCTGATGTAAACGAAGACCTATGCACTAATTTCGGTAGCAAATTGCCAGCGCTCTTCTCTACTTACCTGCCGAAAGATATTTTTAATGCGGACGAAACTGCATTTTTAAAAAAAACTCCTGCCAAACAAGACATTACATTTTAAAGGGGATTCTTGCGTAGGAGGTAAAAGCAGTAAAGAGAGGATTACAGCTTTAGTTTGTGTTAATATGGATGGGAGCGAAAAGCTTAAATTTTTAGTGATTGGAAAGTCCAAGAATCCACGAAGTCTTAAAGGAATTAAAACACTGCCAGTTGATTATGTATCCAATACAAAAGCATCGATGACACAAAACATCTTCAGTAACTGGTTAAAAGGAATAGATAAGCAGTTTTCGAGGCAAAAGCGTAAAATTCTCTTATTTGTGGATAACGCAACCTGCCACAATAACCTTCCAGAACTGAGTTCCATACACGTTGAATATTTGCCGCCGAACACAACTGCGAAGCTACAACCAATAGATCAAGGAATCATCCAGAATCTTAAATTATCGTAAGAGACTCCTACAACAAATCATTTTTTCTTTAGATTGTGATGAAAATTACGACATTACTCTGCTGACAGCTAAAAATGATTTATACGCCGCATGAGGTGATGTTAAAGAAAACACAATTAGTAATTGCTTTCGTCATGCTAAATTCATGCACGCCGAAGAGAACAATCATATCGAAGAATGTGACGATATTGATACAGATTTTCCTGAATTCAAAAAATTTAACTTTAATAACGTTACTTTTTCTGATTATGTAAGGGTAGATGAAGACGTGGAAGTCTGTGGAAAACTGAGCGACAATGACATAATAAAAACTATCAGAGAAGATGAAGTAGAAGAGACCTTATCGAAATCAGAAGAGAATGCAGAGACTGTTAAGCTACAAGCAATTTGTTAAGAGTCCTAATGATCAAGCCATAATGGACTCTATTAAAACTCTGAAAGCATTCATTCATATGGAACCTTCCTCTGAAAATGAATTGAAATGTTTACCTCAAATCGAGAAGCTGGCTGAACAATGTAGGCATCATAAACCAAACCAAACATCCATTTTACAGTTTTTTCCCAAAAGTGTAATTCATATTTTTAATTAAAGTTTACTTTCTACTGCATATCTTCTGCTTCATTTTATGATTAAGGTAAGCCTGTATTGCTTTTTAATATGTTTAATTTTAGATAACATAGTATAATATATTTTCTGGGGTTATACATACAAGAAAATTTTTCTTCTTCAGTGATACACATTTAAATTTATATATTTTCTCTTAACATTGGATAATTCGAACTTCGGATAATTCGAACTTTTTTCTGAGAACTTTTGAGTTCAAATTAACGAGCGTCCACTATAATAAGATCTATTTAGACCAATATTTGACCAAGAAATGTTTGTATGAGTTTAATGTATTATGATTTGTAACATTTTAAATCTTTTTACTACTATTTTTATTAATTTTATGTTTTTTATTTTATATCCCAATAAAAATGTTCATCTCTATAAATGCTCAAGACCATTTATTAAAATACCAGCGATACATTTTTACCATTATTTATTATATAACGTAGTGCCTATGAGATTATTGAGCCAGAAATTAAGTCTCAAGAATGACGTAAAATGCCTAGGGTTGGGAGGGGGTCCGCAAAAAAAAAAAAAAAAAAAAAAAATTTTGTTCAAAAGGAGGTCCTCGGACTACATAAGTTTAAGAACCCCTAGATTAGACGACGATCAAAATCACTGGACGCCACCTTGAAAATCAAATGCACTGGTTTCGGGCGTCCTTCAGTTGCACAGTTCACTCACGAGAACGGTATAGAAGAAAGCCTCATATGTATACACTGAAGTGCCACTGAATTAGGGATAGCAAAGCCTATGCAAATTGTGTAGCGCTGCGCATCATGTATGCGCAAGTGAGGGCACTGTGGTAACTGCATATACAGCGCGTACTGTGGTTGTTCTGAATTGGTTGTTGGAATTGCCAGTATGGGTAAACTGCCAGATTTAGACGCCTTCGATCGCGGACAAATCATAGGTGCGCGATGCATGGGCCATTCAATTTCCGAAATCGTCAGACAGCTAGGATTTTCAAGGTCGACAGTGTCAAGAGTATACCAAGAATACATGGATGGTGGAAAAAAAACTAGCGATCGGGCAAACTGCAAAGGACAATTAGCCTTGACAGTGCGTGGTGAGAGACGGATCAGGTGTATTGTACGTAGCCAGCGAAGCCAAAAATTAGCTCAAATTACCACCCAGTTTAATGACGGTGCCAGTCGTACAGTCAGTAAACGGACTGTGCAACGCTCGCTTCACCGTATGGGTTTCGGGAGCCGTCGACCTACGAGAGTACCATTGCTCTATACTCGCCATCGGGCTGCACGTCTTGCCTGGACAAGAGAGCACAGAGACTGCAGTGTAGAGGACTGGAAACGAGTAGCATGGAGTGATGAGTCTCGATTCCGACTACTTAACGCTGACGGGAGGCTGAGAATATGGCGTCAGGCTCATGAAGCCATGGATCCTGCATGCCTGGCTGGAACTGTACAAGGGCATGGTGGCTCAATCATGGTCTGGGGTGTTTTTTCGTGGCACAGTTTGGGATCTTTGGTGCGTGTACCAACCTCCCTCAATGCAATTCGGTACGTAGAGTTGCTGGGTGATCACCTCCATCCGTTTATGCTGTTCTGTTATCCGCACGGTAATGGAGTTTTCCAGCAAGACAACTGTACCTCTCACAAGTACCGGTTGGCTACTGGTTGGTTGGATGAGCATTCCTCTGACTTCTCTGTCATGAATTGGCCACCTAGAAGCCCAGACTTAAATCCTATTGAGCATCTTTCGGATGTTTTGAAAAAAGGCGTGAAAGGCCATCACACAGCACCAAAGAACCTTACTGAATTATGGACAGCTTTAGCCAATATTTGGCAAGCCATTCCCGTGGAACGTTTCCAGAAACTTGTTGAATCTATGCCTCGTCGTGTGGCAGCCGTTATCAAGGCCAGAGGAGGCCCAACTCGTTACTAGGTAGGTATCCCTAATTCAGTGGCACTTCAGTGTATATATACTAGATGTATTACCCGGCTTCGCTCGGGATTCAGTTTCTGTTATTATTTTTTTCAATGATTAGCCTCATGTTATGATGTTCTACAGTTTTTGCTAAAATTCTTTTGCGGTAGCAAATAGCATTAGTTTGTTGTCGGGGCTGTCGTTGTTCATCGCTTTTCTCTCCTTTCGATGTTGAAGCTCGAAGACAATCGTATGTTCGACGCGCTAAAAGTTTCTTCATCAGTCTCACTGCTTCGGATCACTACAATTCGAATTCTGTTACCTTCGAGCTCTTGGGAATGTCTTTTCTTCAGATTCTTGTGTGCGTCTAACTGCATTTTAATTCTGTTGGCTTCGCGCTCTTCTGTTTTTTTTCCATCACATTGCTCATTTCTCAACAATCTTTGTCATTTTCCCCTTACTTCTGCAGGATTAAAAGTTGCTCTCCTCTTTTTGGGCATTTTAAAGCATTAATTTACAGCTAGTCAATAACGTTTGAATGGATTTATTATTATAGAAAAATAATCAATAATGTTTGAATGGATTGAGATCACATTCAATATTAAAACACAGCAAATCTGGTAATTATTATAGAAAAAGTATATACACGTATTTTATGCTCGGAATTCTTTCTCAAAACTAAATCGTCTGCTACGTTTCAATGCCACTTTCAGACTTTCTTAATCATAATATACACGTATTTCATGATTGTAATTCTTTCTCAAAACTAAATCATCTGCTATGGATTGAGATCACATTCAATATTAAAACACAGCAAATCTGGTAATTATTATAGAAAAAGTATATACACGTATTTTATGCTCGGAATTCTTTCTCAAAACTAAATCGTCTGCTACGTTTCAATGCCACTTTCAGACTTTCTTAATCATAATATACACGTATTTCATGATTGCAATTCTTTCTCAAAACAAAATCATCTGCTATGTTTTAATGTCACTTCAGGTATATAAATCATCGCGTCAAGGCTAAACGCACGTGTTTCTAGCTAAGTCAACGTATCCTGCAGTATATTTGAGTTTGAACAGGTAGCTTGGGATAGTTTCAATTCATGAAATGGATAGATAACACATTCATTGAAAATGAATGACTTTCCATCCTTATATTTTCATTTTTAAAAAGAAACATTCCGGCGTTGCCACGTACATGAAAATAATATATCAAATTCATTCTTGCATGAGCCAATATGAATAAATCACGTTTTTAATTCATGTCTATTTATTTTTACGGAAATGTTATAATTTAATTGGCAACAATGAAATGTTACAATGGCTTTGAACAAAAATATCCGGGGAAATTTGGCGATTTTCAATATCCGTTGATACTTCTAACATAATTCGGGAATGGAACGTCGTAGCGGAATGAAAATAGTCTATAACCATCGCGAAAGTTCAAGCAATAAGTTGACCAAGTTTCATCGCAATCGGATGAACGGTACGGCAGCACATAAAATACGAACAAACAAACAAACATTCATTCATATATATATATATATATATATATATATATATATATTCTGTATGTATATGTTATTACTATTATTAGCAGAGATGTTTTTTATTATCACCTAGACAATAACGTCTCGGACATTTTTCAAGTTCGCCAAAATTTCCATTTAAAGAAGTAATAAAGAAGTATTCTTTATATGATAAGAATCGTATTCATATTATATATATAATAGCCGTTGTCTCTGTATAACACTTCCGGGCTGTACTCATCTTTCAATTGAAGCCCTCAGTAAACAAAATGCCGGTTAGGCTTAATTTCAATTTCAGATGTGGATCAGAATTTTTTCTTACCTAAAAACTAATATCTTCTCCATCAAATCACGTTTGTTCGGCCTATTTTTCTATAAAACATTCAGAACTAAATAAAATTGGATGTTTTTAGCTGCATATTTAACAGTTTTTAAAAATCTGTTTACTTTTGCGATAAATTCTGAAAGTAAACAAACTTGAATGTGAATGAATCAAATAGCTCAAGTATTCATATCGCGTAGTGAGCTGTAAAAATCTGGATGGCATGGATGGATGGTCTACTACTCCAATCGCATGAAAAACTAAAAAATAATGAAAGGGTTTGCTTTTACAAGGTGTGGATTAAATGCAATATTGTTAGATAATTCGGGATATTTTTTAACTTTCATATACTTTTTCCATTATGACGTCATTATTAGTATTATGACGTCAAAATGACGGGTTGGATGGCAGTCTACTACTCAAATCGCATGAAAAACTAAATATATAAAAAATACTGGAAGGGTTTGCTTTTACAAGGTGTGGATTAAATGCAATATTGTTAGATAATTCGGGTATTTTTAACTTTCATATACTTTTTCCATTAAGACGTCATTATTAGTATTATGACGTCAAAATGACGGGTTGGATGGCAGTCTACTACTCCAGTCGCATGAAAAACTAAATAAATAAAAAATAATGAAAGCGTTTGCTATTACAAGGGGTGGATTAAATGCAATATTGTTAGATAATTCGGGATATTTTTTAACTTTCATATACTTTTTTCCACTATGACGTCATTATTAGTATTATGGCGTCAAAATGACGGGTTACCTTCTAGTATCGATATAATTCTATTAGGGTTTAAAGATGTATTTTTATTTTAAAGCTACATCTATGCATGCAGTGCAGATACAATACAGTTATATAATATACTACAGATAATATCTCATAATACAGAGGCTGTTCGCACATTTTTTAGACGATTTTGGTAAGCGGCATTTTTAACAAAGCAGTGGTTCGAAGGCTACATTTATGCTCTTTCCGAAGAGAAATATGCATACTCCGTTATCCAAAAACTATGTGAGAGTCATGGTTTTGTGATATCTAAAGCGTCAATAGGTAATATCGTCAACAAGAAAGGAAAAAAGCGTCAAATTGGAGCCTCAAGTGGGACAAAAATTCCAAACAAGTATCCAAAGAAAAAACGGACATCTTCGACTATTGCAAAGGTACGTTGTTTAATGTTAAAAGAAAATCCCCCTAGTCAAAGGACAGTTGCAAAATCATTAAAATGCTCGGTGTCCACTGTAAACAAAATCATAAACGTTGATTTAAATCTTAATAAAGAGAAAAAACGCAATGTGCATCGTCTTCTTCCAAATCATATCGCTGAACGCAGGACACGCTGCAGAATTCTATATGAGAAACACTTATCTAAAGAAAAATGGAAAACAATTGTCACAATAGATGAATCATGGGTGTATTTAAATGATTGCAACAAAAAAAAGAGCCATTTATTATCATAAAAGGGGAGAAAAAAATTTAAGTACATGGTTCAAAGAATCGAAAGAAAGTTTTTCTAAGGGATTCATGATTGTTGCTGGTTTTTCTTATAATGGAAAGTTAAAAATAAGAGAGTGGAAAAAAATGTCAAGATTAACTCCAAATACTATCAGGAACATATTTTATCGCCAATTTTTCTGAATGAAATACCATCGCTTTACCCACAGTGCCATCAATCTGTGAGACTCCATCAGGACAAAGCTAGCAGTCACACATCAAAATCCACTGTAAATTTCCTAAAAGAAATGGAACAAAAAACTGGTATCAAGGCGATACCCTTCACTGATATCCCTACTAAATCTCCCGATGTATCACCTATGGATTTTTGTGCTTTCGGACTTTTAAAATCGGCATTATCTAAATGTCGTCCCAGAACCCTTACAGGACTCTGGAAATCTGTTCAGGAGGAATGGGATAGAATACCTCTTCTAACACTTCAAAAGGCATTATTATCCTGTAAATTGCGGTGTCGAAAGATAGTTCAGAATAAGGGATGTCAAATAGAACATTTAAAACACAAGAATTTTATGTAATTTAGTTTTGTGAATACAATATGCATCGTCTAAAAAATGTGTGAACAGCCTCTGTATTTTAAATACAGGGTGTCCGGGCTAAAAGTATCCAAAAGTTATGGCTTATTTTTACGGAACTACTAGAATTAAAAAAGTTAATGTAAACAGAAAGAACATCTCACCAAGTTTTAATATCAATCATAGATTTCGATGTGTGCACCTTTTGTAGCACGACTAACGTCTAAATGGTAATCCAGTTCTCTCCAAGTGTTTCGTAGCATATCAGGAGTTATTACACGAATTGCTTGAATGATACGCTTCTTGAACTCAACCACAGTTTCATTTTTTTTTTGCTTATACACAACGAATTCAATGAATCCCCAAGCAAAAAAATCTAATAAATCCTGATATGTTACGAAACACTTGGAGAGAACTGGATTACCATTTAGACGTTAGTCGTGCTACAAAAGGTGCACACATCGAAATCTACGATACTATGATCGAAATCTATGATTGATATTAAAACTTGGTGAGATGTTCTATCTGTTTAAATAATCTTTTTTAATTCTAATGGGTAGTTCCGTAAAAATAAGCCATAACTTTTCGATACTTTTTTCCGGACACTTTGTATAATATCTATGCATACAGTATACACTGAATGGATAGCATAGAAAACCTCTTACATGACAAGTATCCGCTCCTTGCCTGTAAGCGCACAGCATCTTTTCGGTGAACCATCCTGGATACCTCTGTTCGCACTTTTTCTCTGCCCACACGTTCAGGTCAACTTTCCGTAGAACGTCGCTGCCATCGCCACCTATCCGAGAAAACCACATTGAATGTCAAAGCATCTCACGTTGAGGGCAGTGGTATACGTGTACTCAGTGTAGATAGTGGGTATATTTTATTGCCATTCTCAAAAAATTACTGTCATTTTAGCTGGACAAGGGCAACACATCAATTTAGAATTCAAGAAAATTTTCGAATCGGCTTTTTTAGAGGAAGCTGAGGGAAGGACATGTCTTCCTCCTAGATCCAGGATTATGTTGTTTTGTTTTTTTACACAGCACAGCTGTTGCCTTGTTTCGCCTTCTGACTAGCCACGACTTAAAAAGCTTATTTATGTATAATTCGACTTCAGATTGTTCACCTTGTGATTTTGAGAGTTCAGTGAATGTACGGTGAACGTATTTTTCAAAATGACGCCATAGTAGACATGCAAAATGATGATTTTCATTCGTCAGTTTTTTAGTTCAAAACTTCAAACCAAATTGTTAAATCTTTAAGCAACTAAGTACAAATTCAATTTGTTTTCTCCGATGAAGTTTCAGCATGAGATGTACAGAAAATGAAGAAAAAGACAGGACTATCATCTTAAATGTCACTAACCATTGTCTACTTATTATGCTAGTAATTTTTTCTGAGCAAAAGAATCTAGCCACTTGTATTTTTGCTATTCCGTGACATCATTTGTCCATGACTTATATTTAAGGCCAGGTGGTTCTTTGAACTAAATGTTAAACTTTATTTAGGGTTCTAACGTGGTAGTTTTGTTTATCCCTTGCAGTGCTTGATTTGTAAGTTTCAATATTCGTTCCCTGCCTTTAATGGTCTAATTATGGTGTTCACAAGTGTTGGGAAATACCTGGGTTTTGTTTTGGACCCCGAGATTACCAGCAGTAAACACATCGATCATTTTGGGGAAAAAGTCAGAAAACGCCTGACTATCCTGAAATACATCTCTGGACGCGACTGGGGAGCAGACTCGTTCACGCTTCGAAATACTTACATTGCGCTCTTAAGACCCATTCTGGAGTATGGCTTCCTAGTTTACTGCTGTGCTTCTAAGACTAGTCTACAGAAACTTGACATAATACAACTGAGCGCTGCACGGATTAAAACTGGTCTTCGAAATAGCTGTGCCAATGACATTGTTCTTTTTGAGGCTGATTTACAACCACTCAGAAGAAACTGAAATCTTGTGAAATATTTTAACAAACTCCTTAGTTATGGCTCTCAAAATCGAACTTCTGCCTTTCTCAGAGGCTGGAGTAATAATCAGAGACTCAAGAAAAACAGTCCTTTTAGTCAGATAGTCAGTGACAATTTTATCTCCAATACTGTTGAGCCGCATTTCTTGAATCCATGCATTGACCCATCTGAGGTCCTTACCGGGGTTTACTTTCATCCAGATCTTCACGTTCAGTTTAACAAGTCTTCAGATCTTCCTGTGTACCTAAGGCAACTTGCCCTTGAATTGATCAATAATATCCCAGATGATGCTGTACTTATTTATACGGATGGTAGCAGGAATGATAGGATTTGTTCCGGTAGTGGTGTCTTTATTAAGTCTTTAAACGGATCCAATCATATTTCTATTAGAAATCCTGACGGCTGTTCCGTCTTTTGCAACGAACTGATTGCAATTAATGCGGGTCTTGACACAGTACTTTCGCTCTCTGGGGCTGGAGGAATCTCGATTCTGTCTGATAGCCGGAGTGCCATCCATCATCTGTCTAACTGGCATAGTGTCCGTGATAATATGGGAGTAGCTATTTTGGACAAGCTGAAGCGGCTCTCCTCATCTCGTAAGATTCATGTACAGTAGATCCCTTCCCGTGTAGACCTTGCCGGTAACGAGATTGCTGATACCCTGGCAAATAGAGGTGCTGAAGAGTTCATGGATAGGCTGGTGCCTCTGACATATACTGAACTGTATTCTAAACATAACTGTCTTGTAAGGTCTTCATTCGCCATCCCCCCGTGCACCATTGGTACCAGGGTAATTTCTGTCCCTCCGGTGTAGCAGATAGGAGAAAACTACAATAACCCGCTTTCGTAGTGGCCACCTTAGAACATTGACTTATACTGACAAGGAGAAAGTGTTTACAACTTGTACCAAATGTTCCAAAGGCCAAGCCACTCCGGATCATATCCTACTGTGCTTGGGACTTGAAAAGGAAGATCTTCTGGAGTGGCCATTGTTGGTCATAGACTTCTTGAGAGTGTGCGGTATCATGGACCTAATCTAGCTCTGCTGGGTGACAGGGATCAGCAACAACAACACAAGTATTGGGTGGCAATAGGCCTTAAGCTTAAGTGTTACTTGCCTAGTATTTGTAAATAATGATAATAATTTATTTTGAACCATATCAGAAGGGTCCAAGAAACTGTCAGAAGGGGCCCTGTCTATTTAGCAGTCCCTCTGGTAACTTCCCTGTTATGAGGAGAAATTTCCCCTGGGGCGTCCCACGAAGAACTTTTAGGAATTTTTTTAACACTTACTGTTAGATGTACTGCCCCATCCAGCAGTGGTTAAAGCGAGATCTGGTGGGTACCACGCATCTGATCTGGGCAAGCAGATGGGTTTAAATATCTCAGGCGCGCCGTCTTCGGGTACATTCAGCCTGAGGAGGGCCACGTCGTTATTGTAAGGGGTAGGTTTGCCGTACTGCGGGTGATGGAACACGGATTTCACGGTGTACCTTTTTGAGGTGGTGTCTTTGCCCTGCGAGAGACTATGTCGACCTAAGAACACATCGAGGAGTTCCGGGTACCATTCCATCCTGAAAAGCATTGGTTATAATATAGAGGTTTATGAAATGAGAAGTAGTGAGAGAAGTGGTAGCCTTTATATTGTGCCTTGTAGGGCCTCAAGTTTAGGGCGCGGGGGGTCTATAGGTAACTTACTATGTTACAGATCACACTGCAACATATATGTAACACCACAATGCGGACTTATAACAAACTTTAATTATTTTCTGACAAATTCAGAACTGTAGGGAAAAAATTAGCAAGATGATTTGTGCCTATTAAAGTTAATTACATTTTGAATTTTCTTTTTCAATCTAGAAGCAATATTATTTAGAATGAATGATACGTATTTTTTCGAGGTAATATTTCTTAGAAGCGCAGTTGGTAAAATAATGTCTCCCTGTATTCAAATACACAGTAAAATTCATTCGGCGAGGAAACAAGGTTTCCCGCTCTTCAAATACTCTAAATATTGAATGTGACGCTGTAATATCGTGGCTCGCCGAAATTCACGGAATAAATAGAACGCAATTTCGGCGTCTCCTGCGGCTGGAGGTTTACACATTTTCTGGCAAGTCTCTGCGGTAGCACTTACTCACCGACGTGCAGAAAGAGTTAAGGGGACAGTAGACTTTCAAAATTGTGAAATTTGTCCAAAATTCGATTTTTTTTTTATTTTATTGAATTTTGAAACTACGAACGAGTAGGAATGTGTTGCAAAAAGAATTTTTTATTTCTGTGTTACTTTCCTAGTTATAGGCATTTTATTATTTAATTTAGATATTATGTGGTTACTAATGGCAATAACTTTAAATGAGTTTTTCTCAAAATAAAAGTTTTCATGTCATACGAATATTCAAACTGCTCCAGGCGTATTTCTAATTATCGTTTTGTTTTGAAATTTAAGTTTTATATACTTAACACTATATCAAATAAATCTTATTGAAAAAAATTATGCTTTGTAGCTCAGAATTTTTAAATTTTGTACTTGAAAAGATGATTTATGGGTATTTTGCGTAATAAAAAGGGTGTTTTCACTATTATTATTTTTTCTCTTTATATTTTTAATGAATGTTTAAAATAAGCAATAAGTTTCATTGTTAGTTCTATAAGGTATCCTGCAAATAAAAATTACCATATTATATGCAAAAGAAATGCGCATGGAACATTTTTAATTAGGCCAATTTTTGATATAATTAATAATTCATAATTCATAAATTTTTAATATTTCATCTTTAAATTTTAACCACTTTTACATATCTATGGTACTAATCACATATTCAAATTTCAAGCAAATCCATTCAAAACAAAAAAAGTTAGGTTTGAAGGTCCACTGTCCCCTTAATGAGTAAACTTTCTTTTCTTTTCTTTTTTTTTCACAAAAATCTTGGGAGGTAGAAGATCTGTAGAAATTATACCGATTCCAAACAATTATAATTCTTCTTTTAAAACATTATAGTTATTATACACGGAGATTGATTAAATTCCTTTTGAATGCTCATTAAAAGTGATTTGTTAGTAGGTTTTTATCATACATCATTAAATCTAAACCAATTCGTAGGTTTTTCAATAAAATAAAAGGTTATTATCAATTGTTTCTAGCGTTAAAGAAATTGAACTCATGGAAATGACATCAATTATCTCCTAACATACGTGAATGTAAGACGCAAACTTCATTGCAAGATCGTACTTCACTGCAAGGTAACTTCAGATATTTGTAATTCGTGAAGAAATGGAGCTTTTGTCTCGGGGCATGCAAAATTTCCCCTACGAAAATGACGTCATCGTGACGTATATTCTTAGTCGACAAAAATGCGCATCGATAGATTTTGAGACAAAAAATTTGAGAAGAGCAAAAAGATGCTTTGATAAAAGCTTCTATAAAGCTTCTTAAAAGCATTATAAAGCTAAATTATTTGCTAACATCATTATTTTTTTCTGCAAAAGGGATTTTTTTAACCATCCAAAAATGTTTTGTTACGCTTCTAATTATGCGCTCGTTTCTTACGACTTCAGTATTGTTGTTTATAGAAAAAAAAATATTCAAATAATGTGAACCATAAAATGAAAATATAAGAAAAAGTTTTTAAAACACAGAAAATGATAATACATTAAACCCATTTCCTGGGGCTTTAAGAGGACTAAAATAACATCCAATAGTAACATCCTTTCAAAAGGACCAATGACCATCACGTCGTAGGGCCTGTTCACATAGGACTCCGGTAGCGGAAGCGTAAACGGAAAGATGGCGCTGAGACGGAAATAAACCAATCATAGGCGTTAAAAATTTCGTTGCTAATCGTTTGGAGGTTTGTTATTGGTTAAATATATTTCAATACCTTAACGCTTCTACTACCGGACTCCTATATGGACAGGCCGATAAGCGATCTACAGTCCCGCTTATCCAATGCGTTATTACTCTCTATTGACCTAATCTTATCTAATTGACAGCAAAATTTAAAATCAGTTCACTCACACGTTATCAAAAGTACTCGCTGCGGTTATCACATAGTACGGGCTGACTAGAGCTCCTGCGCCAATGACTCCTTTCTCGTACACGATCAGTGCCTGAAACAAAAAAATGCAAAAGTTACATATAATCTACGAAAGATGGCGCTTGAGGTAATCATTGCTTGTTGGAAAATTCAAGAAACCCTTTAACAAAGGTATGAATTTTGTTTCGGTCCAAAATATTCTGACACACAATGCAAAAGTAACCGCAGGTGCCCTTTTACACGTAATACAAAAGTCCACATATTGTCAGTCTATTACAGAATGTCGTTCGTACTTAATGGAAACGATTTTGAAAGTAATTTTTGTCGTTTGCATTTTGAGATAAAAATTTGGCAACTTTAGAATAGTCGTCTGCTACTGTTTTGTTTTGATTGGAATGTAAAATAAAAGATTTATTTTGAAAATGGCTCCTAAAATTGATAGATGGCTGGAAGGTTACGTAACTGCGCTTTCCGAGGAGAAATATTCGTATCAACAAATTATAAAGCGGTGTAAAAATCGCGGTTATGACATTTAAAAAAAATGTATTTATAATATATTAAATTTGAAAGGAAAACAACGTCTAACTGACAGTAAAAATGAAAACATGACCGCGAAACCTCATCATAAGACTGTTCGAACGCAGTAAATATTAAGAGATTGAAATCTCTGATCCTAGAAGAAAATTCGACGACTCAAAGATCCATTGTATCGAAACTACTAATGTCTTCTGGCACTGTGAGTAAAATCATTCATTTGAAGTTAAAAAAGATGTTTAAACTTAAAGTTCATCTGCTTTTGCCAAAGCATATTTCTGAAAGAAAAACAAATTGTAGAAAATTATATGAAAAACACTTAGCTGCTTAAAAATGGAAATTTGTGGTAACACTCGATTAGGCATGGGTGTATTTAAGTGACTGTAATAAAAAAAGATCAATTTCCTATTGCACAACTGACGGGAATGACCGTAAGAAATGACTGCGGCAGTGTACAGAAAAGTTCCCAAAGGGATTCATGATAGTTGCAGGATTTTGTTACAATGGCAAATTAAAAATCAAAAAAGTCTCAAGAAAGCCAAAATTAATTCTCCCTACTATCAGCAGAATATTTTAGAAGCAATTTTTGAAGAAGAAATTCCAGCCTTATATGGAAAGGACATTGATAAAGTTGAGCTTCATATTTGACAAAGCTTCTAGTCACACGTCTAAATCAACTGCCGCTTATTTAGCAAAGAAAGGATCAGAAACAGGAATAAAGTGTATCCCATTTAATGAAATACCTGCAAAGTCCCTTGACGCTTCTCCAATAAACTTTTGCGCTTTCAGTTTATTAAAACGAGCCTTAGGAAAACGGCATCCACACTAAACGGACTTTGGAAAACGGTCCAAAAGGAATGGGGTAAAACTGACATGACAGTACTAAGAAAAAGTTTACTTCATTGAAATTTCGAGCTAGAGCTATTGTCAAGAACCATGGCTATCAGACAGAAGCAAATCGCCGCAAAAAATACGGCATTTATACATAAAACTTAACTATCAAAATCGTTTCCATACAGTGCGAACGACCTTCTGTAATTACGCTTACTATAAAATCATGTTGAACAGGCTATAGATATTCTCAAACTCGTCAGTGAAACAAAGCACTGCAAAAACTGCTGCAAGTAGCAAAGATTATCAATTATCTTTTAACGTTTGTTCATATCTGGGATATATTTCTCAGTCAGTTAACATCAGGTACTTTTAATTCATGAAACTATGAAGAAGTGCAAACCTCCGTATGTGTGCGAGAGATATAAACGTGGGACGTCATAAATGCTGACGTCTGGTTTTATTTTATCTACGGTTACAGTATTCTCAGCGGGAGAAGACTTCTTCCAGCTGCATAACTTACTCTTGATACTAGTATTGTTCGGAAATAGTTCAGCGGACATGATGAAGAGAGGGAACCTCCAAATTTTCTGCGTTACTTTCTGCTTCATCCAAGTGATCCCCAGAGAGGTATTCTTGAAGAACAAGACGTCCTTATGACGTCATCTCCAAGCCTACAGGTGTGAATAGATCGGTTGATAATGCCCTGTGTAGAATAATGGTACTTAATGATATAATGATACTTCATAATTCTTCCAATAGATGGCGATACCAGCTAGATTGATGTAAAAGTATATTTTTGTTTTTCTTTCCTCTTTGTAAGTTCAGAAGCCACTGGACCACCGGAAATAGGGGAATAAAGGATGTAATTTTGTATCTTGTGCTGTAGTTATTTCGTTTTTCTTGTTTATGGTGCACGGGCGGCCGAAAAAGTATTGCCTGTGTTTCGATATATAGCGTGAGTGAGTACTACTTCCAAGTGAGTGAGTTTAGTTTTAGTTTGTGAGTGAGTTTATTTTTTAGTTTGTTTTCATCACTTTCTATTTCGATTGTATGATCTTGTTTATCTATGAAATAATATAAGCAAATGGATGGAAATAAAAGTGACGCGGAACAGAGCCCTGTTTTGTTGTTAAAAAAGAAACGAGCCGCTTTCAGAACGGCTACGACTAGATTAATTACTAAAATACAAAATACTTTTGCTACAGAATTAAATGATGATCAGTACACATTAGAGAACCAATGTGAGGATTTATTGAGCTGTTCTGATCAGTTAAAAGAAAAAAATAATTCATTGAAAGAAATTGACGACCAGATTTTTGGTCTTTTAGACTTAGAAGAAGTTGAAAATGACGCTTTGGCCAGCGAAGATTATTTTGAGAAAATAGTTACGTTTCGTGGTAAAATAGAGAGATATGTTAAAAAGATGGTCGCTGATAGAAATTCAAAACAGGGTTCCACTCCCGTTACTGAAATGAGGCCAGAAAATGTCAATGTAGGGCATGGTTCACAGAATCAACCTATAAATCCTAATGTAAACTCTAATGATTTGATTGGCAATAGTGACATCAGTGTTAAAAATCAGCAGCAATTATTTAAATTACCAACATTAGTAATTTCTAAATTTTACGGCGATACCATTAATTGGCTTGATTTCTGCAACCAGTATGATAATTATCGTCGTTAGCTCAGGACACCACACAAAACATACACTCATGGACTGTTTAAAGCTCAGTTTATTACATATCTCAATAACGAACTCAGACCCATCGGTTACGCGGTCACAAGCACCGCAAAACACGTCTCTCCCGAAGGGGTCTCTCGATGAACACTGAAAAACAAACACCCTTGTTTTTAAAAGGGGGCGCTGCTGCAACAGCGCTTGGGGGGTTGGTTCAGAACATTCCGCCCCACGTTGCAATGGTAACATTCAACCATTTAATCATATAATTATGACACACAAAACGTAAATTAAAAAATATAAAATAAGTACAAGTATGAAAACATTAAGCTATACACATAACAAAAAATACTAATATAAAGATTACACATTAACAGGTAAAATACAGATTTTAGTAATGGGCCTTTTAAAGATTCCAGACTGAGTTTTCACCTTAACAACTCTGACCCGTTTGTCATCACCAAAATAGAGCTCAATTATTCTACCTAATGCCCATTTTTGAGGAGGTAGATTTTCATCCTTGAGAAGCACTAGCTCATTGATTTTCACATTATTTTTCTCCACCATCCACTTGGACCTCTGTTGCAGATTATTAAAATACTGTACTTGCGATTTCCTCCAAAAAATTTGAATTATTTTTGTCATTCTTTTCCAGTTGGACAAGCGAGTATCTGTAACCTCAATTAAATTTGGCTCTACAACAGCATTTAAGGATCTGCCGATTAGGAAGTGGGCAGGATTGAATACATCATTCACGTCAGTATCTGACGACAGAGGCACAAGCGGTCTAGAATTTAGGATGCCTTCTATTTGGGTAATGACTGTTAGGAATTCCTCATACGTTAGTCTTGAATTTGCTACAACTCTTTTAAAATGATACTTAAAGGCCTTTACTCCGCTTTCCCAGAGACCACCAAAATTAGGAGCTCTAGGTGGGAGAAAATTCCAGTCGATACCCTCAGTTGACATATAATTAGCAAGGTTATCGTCTGGTTTTACAACTAAATTATGTAACTGGGAAAGCTCCTTATTGGCACCTGTGAAATTTGTAGCGTTATCCGAAAATAATTTTGAACACAGACCTCTACGAGCCACAAATCTTTTTAAGCATGCTACAAACGCCTCTGAGGTCAAATCGGTTACCATTTCGAGATGGATGGCTTTTGTAACCAAGCATACAAAGAGACATACGTACACTTTATGAAATACACACTTTATTTGATTTTTATACTTAATAATGAATGGCCCACAGAAGTCTACTCCTGAGCAATTAAATGGGAAATCAGGAGTCACTCTCTCTTTGGGTAAATCACCCATTAATTGGTCAACTCCTACGGGTTTAGCTCTAAAACACTCAATACAATCGTGCACAACTTTTCAGCATGATGCTTTACCCTGTACTGGCCAAACTTTTTGCCTAACATAATGTAGTAAAGCGGTAAGGCCTAAATGAAAATACCGCTTATGATATGCTTCTAAAATGAGTTTAGTAAGTTTATGACCCCTTGGCATGATAATAGGGAATCTACTGTCAAAATTTACATTAGAATGCTTTATTCTGCCGTTTGCTCTTATTATTCCCTCCTTTCCTAAAAAGGGGTTTAAGCATCTTATCTTACTTTTGACAGGAACACTTTTTTGACGACTTAAACATTTGAGTTCCTCTGGGAACTCTCGACTCTGAACCTCTTTCACAATGAAGATTTCGCTCCTCTTGATATCCTCTGTGCTCAAAGGTCCCAATTTATTTTTAGTTGGGTTCCTCAGGTTGTATATAAATCTGAAAAGATAGCTCACAACATGCAATAATTTAGTGTAATTGTTACTAATAGTAAATAACTCTTGGTGGAATGAATTAGAAGTTACAGTAAGCACAGGTAAGTCACTTTGTTTTGAATGTTTGAGTTCAGACGTGAACTCGTCTCGTATGACTGACGTAGGAATTTCACGTTCGGGATACTCTCGGTCAGTCAGGAAAGTAGGACCCTCGAACCACAGTTCACTCGTAGCTAGTTTCTCAGGATTAATTCCTCTGGAGATAAGGTCCGCTGGATTGTTCTCGGAAGACACGTGACGCCACTGTTGCACTGTTGTCAGGTCTTGTATTTTGGCTACACGGTTTGCCACGAACGTTTTTAGTAGGTAGGGCTCTTTTCGTATCCATGAAAGTACAATCATGGAATCACTCCACAGATAGATGTCACTTGCCTTAAATTGTAAGGCACTCTTCACTTTGGTTATCAACTTTGCTAAAAGAACAGCTGCACATAACTCTAACCTTGGTATTGAAGCCCGCTTAAGAGGCGACACACGTGACTTGCTACAAACCAAGTTCACTTCGAAAGCACCATTTTCTGACGTTGATTTGCAGTAAATGACGCATCCATATGCAGACTCGGACGCATCTGCAAATCCGTGAAGCTCAATATGCACTGATTTTTCTATCAGTATACACCTCTTAACACTCACGTTATTTAGTGCTGGCAAGCATTCAATAAAATCTTTCCACTGTTGCGCTTCCGTGTCAGGAAGCGGATCGCTCCAGTCTAAATTCAAGCACCACAGTTTTTGTAAAAAGATCTTTGCTCTCGCCACCACCGGACCTAAGAGTCCAAGGGGGTCAAAAGCTCGCGCAATTGTGGAAAGCACTGATCTCTTCGTAGGCGGAACCACGTTTTCCAGCTGAATTTGGAAAGTAAAGTGGTCAATGCTAGGTTTCCACGAAACACCTAGCGCCTTTGTTCCTTCTTGAAAATTGTAGTCACTGTCAAGCCCTGTTTTTAATTCAGGGTTATTACTACACCACTTGTGTAGCATCATGCCTCCGCTCTTGAGAGCCCCTATTAACTCCGATAGAAGTTCCTTTGCTTCGCTCAGAGTGTCGGCACCACTCAGGACATCGTCCATGTAGAAGTCTTTCTCTAAAACTGGTGACACTAAAGGATAATTCTCATATTCATCTCTGGATAACTGAAGTAATACTCTGGTAGCGAGATGAGGTGCGCTTACTGTGCCATACGTCACTGTTTTGAGCTCATAAGTCTTAACTGGCTCATTCACTCCCTCCGTCCAAAGACTTCTCAGAAGTTTAGTTTGGCTGGGGTCAATTAAAATCATCCTATACATTTGCTTAATATCAGCCACGAAAGCATAAATGTGCTTACGAAACCTCACCATTATTGAAGAAAGGTTTTCCTGACTAACCCCACCGTTATATTGCAAGGAGTTAAGTGATTTACCTACGGTTGTTCGTGAAGAAGCGTTAAAAACTACACGAAGTTTTGTCGTACTTTTATCAGGGCGATAGACTCCTAAATGTGGTACATAATATGTTCCCACTTCTTCCTCACACTCAGAAATTTCCTTCATGTGACCCAATTCCTTATATTCGCGCATAAATTCCCTATATAATTCTAAATACTCAGGTTCTCTTAAAAAGCGACTCCACAGCGAATTTAATTTTTTAATGGCAATATCTCTGGATTTTCCTAAACTCATTGGATCTTCTTTTAATGGCATTTTTACTATATATCTCCCCGTACTATCTCTCTTAACGTTTTTCTCAAAATGTTCTTCACAAATTAATGCTTCTTTATTTTTGGGTACTTCCATCTCCACATCTTCTATTTCCCAAAATTTCTCTAAAGCTTCGTTTAAACCAGTATTATCCCCAATGAACCCACAATGTACATTTCCCTCAGTTGTTATGGGTATGCTCCCACTAACTACATATCCAAAAACTGAATTTTGTAGAATCAAATTACTATTAGCAGGATAAGATATTAGATACTGAGCCCCGGCCTGCTCAATAGCTGGCATCGCTCAATAAAAAGAAAACAAACGGACCCCAGTCCGAACCGTGGGACAACAAAAGACAAAGATACTAAAACCATTAGCACCAACTTAGGCGTGCAGCCAACCCGACCGCAACAAAACAAGAAGATGAACCACTGAAAAGGGAGAACCACGGTGAAAAAATAACTTGCAGAATATTACGAAGAGTTACGATGAATGAACACAACAACACGTTAGCAATGATGATGAGAAAAAGAAAATTTAACATAACGACAACTTAAGAGCAGCACACCCAGTGACAGAAGAGCAACTAAAACAAGGTTTAAAAGACGAAACTAAAGAAATGGCCAAAATAAACGAGAGACCCCTGTCTTTCACAACAAAACAGACAAAAAACCAAAGAGAGTCAAACAACTCCAAACATCAAAAACTCCAAAGAGAACAGAAAACAGAAAAACCAAGGAGAGCCATTGACAGCTCAAACGTACGGGTACAGTACAAAATGACAACCAAAACAAAACTGATGCAAGGGACGAGGGCAAAAAGATGAAAGCTCTAATACAGAAAAATTTCCTCTTCCAAAATATTGATTTGGTGTACAAACTTAGAAATATTCTGACGGGTAACAGGATTGAGTAAAAGACGAGAAGGGTGAATTTCAGACAGATTATGAGGAAGCAGACTGCGCCGGAGATCATTAAAGTAAGGGCAATTATAAATATAATGAATGGGATCGGCATAAGCCTCACCACAGATGCAAGTAGGGAATTTATTGAGGAAACGATGATAATAAGAAGGAAATTTACCATGACCGGTTATAAACTGACACAGAAAGTGACCAGAAAAGTTCCTATGTACTGAAATGCTGGGGATCAGAGAACGCGTGTAACCACTGACATCCAATGACTCCCAACGCGCTTGCCAGGCTAACCATAAATGCCTCAAAAGGCGGCGCCGACACCTACCGGGGGAAATGCCAACCCTACCATCGACTATAGCCAGCCCCCCCTATTAGCAGGATAAATATGACCTGGCTGTAACAACTCATAAAAGATTTCAGCGCTCAAAAGCAGATCTACGCGACCTGGCACATTAAAGTTTTCATCCGCTAGTTTTACATAGCTTAATTCTGGCACATTTACCTTAAGCATTTTTGACGGCAAGAAATCTGTAATTCTGGATACAACTAAAAATTCTAATTCTCTTTCAAAATTTCCCTCAAAATTGGAAATTGTTGTACTAACCACATATTTAATTGTGTTGGAGGTATCTCCTATCCCGCGAACTGTCATATTGGTTCTATCTCTTTTTAAACCGAGACTATTCGCCAGTCTATGGTCATGAAAGAATTCATGGCCCCTGGATCTAAAACTGCTCGTGCATTATATAATTTTCCTCAATTGTCTCTCAACAAACAATTCACAGTACTGAGCAAAACGGTTTTAAATTTATTTATCCCTCGCACAGAAAGAACTGAATTATTATTTTGACCAGTACTCTGGAAGGACGACCCGACCCTATCTGTTGCCGCTGATAAGGGATGTCTGGGTTCAAAGACCTCTGCATTGGGAGAAAGGAGGGGTTGACTCGTAACCGAAGATGCTCTCTTATTCGAACGGGGGGGTTGTTCAAGGACAATTTTCTCTTTCTCGTAGCATAGCGAAGAGTGATGCTTTTTTCCACAAAAGTAACATGAACTTTTTGACTCACAAACTGATTTCTTGTGAGATCCTAGACAGTTGAAACATAGACGATTTCTCTTCACCACCTCAATTCTTTCATTGATAGATAATGCTTTGTACTTTGGGCATTTAGATACAATATGATTAATTTTTTCCTCACAATATAATATGCATTGTGAATGTTTCACTTCAGATAAAAATGATTCAGACACATTTCTCGAATATGAATTTTTCTGATAACTGGAATTTATGGTCATGGTTTTTCCTCGTGAAGCAAAATATACGTCGATCTCCTGAGACATTTGAATCGGCTGAAACCAGGTATCAGCCTGTCTTACACTTATAAAAGAAGCAGTCTCTTTGTCTAATGTTTGAAATAGTTTATCGGAAATCAAGAGTTTTTTTAATGTTTCGAAATCTGTCACTTTTCTCAATTTTAGGTAGTAATCAAGACTAGTTGTTAGTCGAGATGTAAATTGTAAATGCGTCTCATTTGTCTAACGTACTGCATTTCTGAATTGGTCTAAAACATCTTGCGGCGACGGTTCGAATTCCCGTAAGACGATTGTTTTGACTTTTGAATAGTCGCAAAGCTCATCATCTTTGATGTATGTCAGCATATTTGAGGCCTTCTCACCTAGCAAATTTATGAGAATCTCAGCTTTGAACTTTTCTGGCACGTTTTTCGTGTGAAAAGCTCTCTCTAACGATGCAAAATATAGCACCCATCCTTCGGGTTTGCTAGGAACTCTTAAAGTTAAAGTTCGAACACCTTTCACAAGCGACTCTAAAGATTCACCTTTCTCAACCGGATTTTCTTTTTCCGGGGAAATCTCTCTCGATTCAGCTCGGATTTTAGCCAATTCTAGCTCGGCTCGTGTTTTTTCCAGCTTAAGTTTTTCAAACTCTATCTCTTTATTTTTTAAATCTAACTCTCTCTGCTCTTCTGATCTTCTAGTATCCACAATCTCTGTAATTAATTCCTCAACATAATCAGGATCATTTTTAAATTTCTCAGAACGCTTTATAATATTTGTCAACTCGATCACAGACATTTTGTAGGTTACTGCTTCATTTAGATTTACGGCAACAAGCCGAAAATCATCTTTTATCGCGTTCTTAAACATTGTATCAGTAATTCAGTAAATATGCGTTAAATCTCACAGCAACACAAATTAAGTACTCATTAACTCACAGTTATAAAATTCAGAACTCATTAAATCACAGATATAAATTCGGCACTCATTAAATCACAGTTTTAAAATCAAGGACTCATTAAATCACAGTTTTAAAATTCGGAACTCATTAAATCACAGATTTAAATTCAAGACTCATTAAATCACAATTTTAAATTCAGGACTCATTAAATCACAGATATTCACTAATGTACTATAAAGATTCCTACTTCTCTTTCCGGAGCATCACAAATCGAAATCCTCATATAAACCGGAGGTTAACACACAAAAATATCCAAGGTTGCCTTCTAAGGTTCTGACGGACCAGGTGTCGTCGTTAGCTCAGGACACCACACAAAACATACACTCATGGACTGTTTAAAGCTCAGTTTATTACATATCTCAATAACGGACTCAGACCCATCGGTTACGCGGTCACAAGCACCGCAAAACACGTCTCTCCCGAAGGGGTCTCTCGATGAACACTGAAAAACAAACACCCTTGTTTTTAAAAGGGGGCGCTGCTGCAACAGCGCTTGGGGGGTCGGTTCAGAACAATAATACAATTCATAGTAATGATTCTTTAAGTAAAATCGAGAAATTTACGTATCTAAAAAGTTACTTAGGTGGGTCGGCTTTGAGTGCCGTTTCCGGTTTTGCTTTGACAGCTGAGAACCACGACTCGGCCCTGAAATTACTGAAGAATCGCTGGGGTCGTACAGATTTGATAATTAATGCTCATATAAAAAAGTTACTTGACATGCAAAGTATTAAAGATGCCCGTGATGTTAAAAGTTTACGTAAGTTTTATGACACGTGTGAAATACATACTCGCAGTTTAAGCTCTTTAAATGTTACAGCGGGGTCTTATGGTACTTTATTGTGTCCCATTATTTTAGAGAAAATACCAGATGAAATGATCTTAGAATACAATCGTAAAAGAAATTCTAGGGACGAGTTTAACATCAATGAGCTTGTTGAGTATATACGAAATGAAGTGGAATGTCGAGAATCAGCGATCACGCTAACTGGTCAAAGCACTAATTATCCAAGGGGGAGAGGCAGGCTTGATCAACACAACCCACACACAGTCAACCGTAAGTTTAACTTTCAGTCATCAGCTGCTGCATTTAATACTGTTGTTCCTAATTGCTTGTTTTGTAATAAGTCACATGATAAATATAAATGTGATGTTACGCTAGATGAAAAACTAGCAAAGTTAAAAAAAGAATTTAGATGTCTAAAATGGTTCAATAAAAATCATGTTTGGCGTTTCTGCAGAAACAAAACTAATTGTAAATGTGGATCTAGGTCACACCACGAGTCAATTTTTAACAATGTATCAAAACAAAATGAAAGCGAAACTCAATCGTCCAGCTCGATTTCCCAGTGTCATAACAACATCGTCGGGTCGAGAAGGGTCATTTTACAAACATGCACAGCAATCGCAAAATCAGAAAGAGAAACTAAATACAGTAAAAATCGTTTATAAGAACATCCAGGGGACTTTAAAAACTGGTTCTTATAATCGATAGTTTTTATAACCGATAGATGACTTAAAACTGCTGAAAATACCAAATTCATTGTCACATAATTTCTATTTACACCTGAAACATGACATTCAAAAAATGGTTAAGAGGTTAAGTCCAATCAGGGAAAAACACACTGCTTATTTTCATATAAATATGTTTTTCAAATACATAGTTATAAAAATGTAAAAAAGAAAAATTAATAAAATTATATAGCTATTATGAATGTACATACATAATGCAATATTTTGTTTTTACATGTTTATTGATTTACCGAAAAAAAGTCAGTAATATTTGTTTGTTTAGTTTTTTTTTTTTTTTTGTAAATAAAAAGAATTTTCGGTTATAGCGACAAGTTCTTTGACAGCTTTTTTTATCGGATCCTTCACAAAATCCTCACTGCAAGCTAAAAATTTATTAGCAGTATTGATTGCTGAAAACATTTCTTTTAAACTCGGGCAAGAAAACTCGTTCAAATGATCTTCTGAACTGGCATTGTCGTCAATATCATCATCTCTGCCAGAAATCTCTGCATTTACGCCTGCAACAATATCTTCATCCGTTACATTCCCATGTGTTGCAAGAGCCAAATCTATGTCTTCATTTTCCTGAAGTGAATCTTGTTCTATTGGCAAATCTCGACCCCAGTCTTGAAGCGTTTCATCTCTAGCGTCTTGAATTTGAAAAATGGAAGGATTTTCACCCCTAAGAAAACCAGCATGCCGGAAACAATTAGAAATCGTTAAAGGTTTAGCATTATTCTATGCCTTTTCTAGCATGATGATAGCGTCCAGTGTTGAAATCTTCGGTTCTCTCTTATTTTCAATATCGTCGATAATGTGTAGAATCAAGTTCTTCCTGAAATGAAGTTTTAAGGTCTTAATGACACCTTGGTCCATAGGCTGTAATACGGAGGTTGTGTTGGGAGGAAGAAAAGTTAATTTAATGGCATGAAGACCTTGAACCGGAGGGTGGGCTGGGCAATTGTCCAGAATAAGAAGAATTCTCTTTTTTTTGTTTAATAAGTTCTTGGTCCCACTTCCGTAACCAGTTTTCAAAGTAAAACCAGTCCCCCGTCATCCAAGCTTTAGAATTCGAATGATAATCAACTAGCAGCGATTTTATATTTTTAAATGCCCTAGGATTTTTGTATATCCCGATCACTAAAAGCTTCAATTTTTCAGTTCGAGTTAAATTTGCAGCAACCATAACTGTTATCCTTTCTTTTGAAATCTTACCACTACTGCAGTTTTCGTGTTTGAAACGCAACGACCTATCCGGGTTCATCCTATAAAATAGCCCAGTTTCATCAGCGTTGAAGATTTCATGGTCTTCATAGCCTTCTCTTAACGCAATCCAAACGGTTTTAAGCCAGTTATCAGAAACTCCTGGTGGCACGACCTTCGATTCTCCACGGATTCTCCCGAACACAATGGAATGCCTCTCCCGAAATCTCTGGATCCACGAAGCTGAACAAACGATATCATATTTTTTAAAGAGTTTCGCAAATTCATTTGCTTTCGCTTGCAAAATCGGTCCGCTTAGGGGAATGTTGGCACTCCTTTGAATTTTAAATCATTGCAAAAGGGCTTCTTCTATGTCAGCATGTGAACTTTTTCGAAGTTTCTTAATTTTAGTCCGATCTTTTTCAAATTCTTCTTTTAATTTTTCTCTATTTTTAAAAATATTTGAAATCGTGGCATGACTCACCTTTAATTCGTTGGCTAATGCTCCATTTTTTTCACAGTTTTCTAATCTGGAAATTATACGAATTTTTTCCTCAACCGTGAAAGTTTTACGTTTTGCACTCATCATTGAATATGTGGAGGTACAGACTGTGATGACTTGTCGGCTGTAGAAAGAGTTGTAAATGCTTTGCACTCTTTCCTCTCGTCACTAGTCTGGAATTTCTGCTGCCGTTTGGGTTGGCTCCGCACCTCATAAATTTTTCTTATCGGACTCCACTGGTGGGTGGAAGTTTTAGGGGACTGGCTTGGCGGGGTCAGCACTTCCGATCATTATGTCCCAGTCACTAGGGGTATGGGCGGTGGCCCACTTTTCTTGGCAAGTTTTGTTTTCTTGACGGTTTTCTGGAGGCACACTTTTTTAGCAACCCCTACTTTATGAGGGCTGACCACAGCCGAATTAGTTCATGAGAGTTGGGTTTTATTTTACATAAAAAAATAGATAAAATGGTTGAAGAACAACGTGCTGCTACTTCCCGTCCGTTCACAATTAACATGTTCTTATAAGCGATTTATTTTCCCAGACGCCAATTAATTTTAAGTCACTAAAAGCGATATGTTCTTATTAACGATGTTATTATAACCGGATTTTGTATCCATTATAACACATGAGAATTGGCCGGGAACTAATAATTCCGTTCTTTTAAGCGATATGTTTTTATATCCGGTGTTCTTATAAACAATTTTTACTGTATATACGCATTCTTCTCGATCAAGGGTCGCACCGAACCTTTATCAGTGAATCCTTAGCAAAAAATTTGCGTTTAAAACCAATTAAACATGAAAATCTTTCAGTTTTTTTCATTTGGCGCCAAAACTGCAAAGCAAAGGGCGTATCCGGTTGTTCGCGTTGAGCTGCAAAATAAAAAACAAAGTTGGAAAAAGATAGTTCAGTGTTTGGAAACTGAAACTATAAGTTCGGCTCCTATCCTCCCTCCGTCGGAGAAAATAATAAACAAAATGAAAGAACTTGGAATGGATTTTGCAGATGTTAGCGTTTGTGAAGGGGAGACGTGTGATTGAGAAATACTGTTAGGCGCCGATGTATTCTGAGAAATTGTGCGGAACGAGAGTTGAAATCACTCCACACCTAATGGCAATAAATTCCCATTTTGGTTGGCTCGTGGCGGGATGTGAGTTTGAAAATGAGGTTGTGTGTTCACAGGTATCTGTTAGTAATGCAGTGGTATTAAAAGATTTGTCGAGATTTCATGATTTGGAGAGTTTAGGGATAATTGACAAAAGTGACTCTTTGTGTGAACACAAACAACTAGAACAATTTAAGTCTAATCTTAAATTTGATGGTAATAGATACACAGTAAATCTTTTGTGGAAAGATGGTGCCAAGGACATGCTAAAAAGCAATTTTGAAGTGGCGTCAGAAAGATTTCGTAGATTGCGTCTGCGTTTTTTAAACGATTTGGATCTTTTTAATGAGTATAAAGACGTGATTCAGGGTTATGAACGCGAAGGTATAATAGAGAGGGTTCAAAAAGAAAGCGAAAAAAAGGGGGTTGAATTTTATTTACCGCACAGAGCGGTTATCAGGAACAATAAAATGACGAGTCGATTGAGGATTGTATTTGATGCGTCCAGTCACTCAAAAAATGAGCTATCGTTAAATGACTGTCTACATGTTGGACCCAATCTATACCCTGATATTTTGGATTTGTTGATTAAATTTAGAGAAAATCCCATTGTAGTTACCGCAGACATACGCCAAGCTTTTCTGCAACTACAGCTTGATCCAATTGATAGAGATGTATCTAGATTTTTTTTGGATTAACGAACTTGACCAAGAGAACCCTATTATTTACAGATTTTGCCGTGTGTTGTTCGGTATAAACTGTTCTCCATTTTTGTTAGCCGCCACAGTAAAGGAACATATTGAAAAATATTCTGAGAACTTACCTTCAACTTTCCAAACTCTAAATGAAAATCTGTATGTTGACGACCTAATTAGTGGTCGGCAGACTGTAGAAGATGCGTTTCAAACTAGCCTTGAATGTATGCAGATATTTAAGGACGCAGGTATGGAGTTACGGAAATGGCAGAGTAATAGTAAACAACTTCGTGAACTGTGGGAAAAATCAAATATTCACGTAGAAAACGGAAACAGTGCGAATAAATATTTGGGTCATGGTAATTTCCCTCTTAAAGTTTTGGGATTAGGTTGGAATCCTGAAAAAGATAGGCTTTATTTTGATACAATTTGATCACTGTTATTTCAATGCCGGTTTTGACGAAACGTCATCTTTTAAGAGTTGTGGGTATGATATTTGACCCATAGGTTTTCTTGGACCTTTCACAATTCGAATTAAAATGTTGATTCAAGCGTTGTGGAAAGCAAATGTAGATTTGGATGAAACACTATCTTCAGATATTGGGTCAACGTGGCGACAGTTGTGCGACGATATCAGAGAATTAGATTTGTTAGAAATTCCACGTTACTATTTTTTTGAGACAGGAAATAAGGTAATAGATCGCATTGAACTTGTCGCATGTTTTCTGACGCCAGTTTAAAGACTTATGGCGTAGTGTCCTACTTCAGAATCATAACTGGCGATAAGAGAATAGTAATCTCATTCATCTCTGCAAAAGGAAGAGTGTCACCCGTAAAGACAACAACTCATGAACTCCAACAAACTTTGCCTCGTTTAGAACTCATGGGAGCAGTTCTGTCAGCAAGGTTAAGTAAGACAGTGTTAAAGTCCTTCAGTGAAACAATTTGTGTGGACAAAATATGCTTTTGGACGGACTCGTAAATTGTGCTCTACTGGGTGAAATCTTCCCCTCTTAAGTTAAAACAGTTCGTATCTAACAGAGTTAAGGAAATACAGGAGTTGACTTCAGAAGCCAAATGGCTACATGTGCCTGGTAAAGATAACCCAGCGGATTTGATCTCTCGTGGTATACCCATGTCTGTGCTGCGAGAGTCACGTCTTTGGTTTCATGGTCCCAACTGGTTGTCACAAGTTGAAGCAGATTGGCCTTCACAAGAACTTCAAGAGGTTATTTGCCACTTACTTGAGATGAAGAAGGAGGTGACCGTTCACCTCAATGCGTAGTAGAGTCAAAGAAGATGCTACTTGACACGTCTAGATATAGTTCGTATCTGAAAATTCTACGAATCGTGGCATGGATGAAAAGATTTGTTTCAAGAGCAAGGGGAGGAACATGTCTGGAAGAAAATCTGACGGCCCAAGAGCTTGAAGAGGCAGAAAGGATTTGCTTACGGGAAGTTCAAGCAGAGTTCTACCCGTCAGAGTTGAAGAGTCTCCAACAGGGAAGATCGGTTGGCCGGGACTCCTCTCTCTTCACTCTGTCTCCGTTCCTTGATGGAGATGGCATCATAAGAGTGTCAAGCCGTTTAGATGAAAGTGATTACTTGACGTATGATGAAAAGAAACCAGCGCTTCTCCCGAAAACAGCAACTTTGACGAGTCTCATAATTCGCAGAGAACATGAACGAGCTTTTCACTCTGGCGTAGACTGCACTCTGACCAAAGTAAGAAGAAAGTTTTGGATTCCTAAGGGGAGGCAGCACATTAAACAAGTCATTCATCGTTGCCTCATCTGCCGAAGAACATCTGTAAAACCAGCAACACAGTTGACTGCACCCATCCCAAGAGACAGATTTGCCATAACGCCACCCTTTAGCGTCATAGGAGTGGATTTCACAGGACCGGTCTTCGTCAGAGAAGGAGAAGAGAAACAGAAGGCTTACATAAGCCTTTTCACTTGTGCAGTAATTAGGGGAGTACACTTGGAGCTCGTGTCCAGCATGTCAACAGAAAAGTTTCTCTTAGCATTTCGTCGATTTCTTGCCCGTAGAGGAAACTGTAGAATCATTTATTCGGACAACGCCAAGTCCTTCAAGAGTGCCAAAAAGGAGTTATCCTCCTTTAACAAGATAATCAGGGATTCTACAATACAAAATTTCGTCTCTTCAGAAGGAATAACGTAGAAGTTCATCATGGAACTCTAGCCACGGTGGGGAGAATTTTATGAACGCCTAATGAAGACTATTAAAGATCCTCTTAGGAAAATACTTGGGAGAGCGCTGCTTAATTTTGAAGAGATGACCACAGTCCTTTCAGAAGTCGAAATTGTGGTGAATCATCGTCCAGTGAATTACGTGTACAGCGAAGCTGTACTTGAACTTGAAGCCCTGTCCCCAGCTAATTTTCTGTATCCAGACAGAAGCAGTCTTGAGTATCCAGCGCACTTCGTAGAACTAATAAACAACGTGTCGTCTAAAGAGAGTCTGACCAGGAGAAAGAAGCACCAAACTGTGTTGTTGAACAGAATTTGGCAGAAATGGAAAGATAACTATCTTCTGAACTTGAAAACTGCGCACAATTTAACGACTCCCGTTCCAAAAGCTGAACTCAAGGTGAAGGACGTTGTGCTCTTGGAATTACAATCTAAATCCAAATTTCTTTGGGACTTCGGAGTGATCGAAGAGACATTCAAAGGTAGAGATGGACTAGTAAGGTCTTGCCTCGTACGAACCCCTAAAGGGTCGTACAAACGATCAGTGCAATTATTATATCCCTTGGAAATCACCTAGGACTATAAATAACCCTGTGTCTATACATACTCACTCAGTACTCACTCACAACTCATAAACTGAACTAAATTTAGGACATTTTTTGTTTGTTCATTAAGTAAAAAACAGTAGTGTTAACTCTAATTTTCTAAATACTTTTAGTTTAAGAATTTTTGTCTTTATTGTTTGAATGTGCTAGTAATTGAACTCTGTAAGCAGAGTTCGGTGGGGAGTGTAGAATAATGGTACTTAATGATATAATGATACTTCATAATAGATGGCGATACCAGCTAGATTGATGTAAAAGTATATTTTTGTTTTTCTTTCCTCTTTGTAAGTTCAGAAGCCACTGGAGCACCGGAAATAAAGGATGTAATTTTGTATCTTGTGCTGTAGTTATTTCGGTTTTCTTGTTTACCCTGAAACTAGATACCTTTTATTGTTTTAATGTCCATTCTCTAGCAAGTCAGTACTACTTTGATGGTAATTGAAGGAGAACTATAATATTAGATTGGTGGTTAGATTTTTATGACTCAAATATGTATGTCCCTCTAGGTCTCCACAATCACTACGTTAAGCCTAAAACCAATCTAAATGAAAACTACAGTTAACCCTTCCGCTGCAGATTATTATCATATTTTTCCGTACAAAATTTCGGGCGAAATTTATATTTTATAGGTTTACCGGATGGAAAAAGTTTTAATGCAAGAAACGTGTATATCACGTTCAACAGATACAGAAAATAATTTTGAAAGTATAACACTTCCTAGAAGCAAAACCATTTAGCATGAAACGCATTACATAGAAGCAATTTTTCCTAGCCTAGTTGATGAGATAACGTCTCCCTGTATTGAAAGGCATAGTGAAATTCATTTGACGAGGAAATAACGTTCACATCTCTCCGTATGTTTGACAGAGGGTCCCTGACTGGCGAGAAGTACAGGGGTAAGATCTTACAATCCTATGTTCCGACTTTTCAGGGGTACAGTTGGCCCTCGGTTCATTTTTATGGACGACAACGTTCGTCAACATAACGCTCATCTAATCGACGATTATCTTGAAAGGGAGGATATTTGCCGGATGGTTTGGTAAGCCAGATATCGAGACCTAAATCCTATTGAACATGTCTGGGACCGTCTTGGGACGGAAATTGCAGCTCGCTAACCCCGAGAACCATCAAGGAACTGAAAACTGCGTTGTTGCAGGAGTGGGGCCGACTGCCTCATTTCCAGTATGGCATCGCGCTGTGAGAGGCCACACCCCATATTAGTCATTTTATGTTCAATCTTGCAACGTGCGATTTGGAGATTCTTTTGCTGTTGAGCCTAACTGACGATCACGAGTGCGTACCATGACTATTGTATTGTAAAATTTTTTCACTTATGTATCTGTGTATCCATACCATTTCATTAAAATCTGCCCATTGGTTTCCCTAAAAATTCGATAAAATGTGAAAATTCTCTTAATTTTGAACAGTGTAACTGACAGCTTCAGAGACAGTACTTAAATTATTTAGCGTAAATTATTCAGAGAAAGTACTTAAATTATTAGCTATCAACCTGTCGATCGCTATAGGTTTTTTTTAGTTGATTACACTCTTGCTTTATCTTTTTAAATCAGATTCATGACAGCCTTATAAAAATTCTCCATAAATTTTAAGCATTTTTCATTGACATCTAATCGCCATTAATCATAGATTTAATTAAATGTTTTTGGATTGTATTTTGGTTGCTTTTAAGCAGTCGAACATTGCACCGAATACCCATCATAATAATAGCGTTTTCTTTGTACGTCGATAAAGTTATTAGGATTAGAATAAAAAGCCAAGGAAATTGTTGAATATTCGTAATTTATTTTCAAAAGAAATTTTGATGTAAAAGGGAGAAGTCATAGAAATGCTTTATTTGGAAATTGAAATTATAACTTTTAAATATCAGGTTTTACAAACAAAAGGATTCAAAATAATATTATTTTGTTGTCATAAAAAATTAGCATGTATTGGTGAGGTTATGATTTTTTTAGATGATAGAGTGTTGTGTGAAGTTTTGAAGATTAGAAAATGTTAGGATTTGAAAGTGGTGATGTTGTGGAAAAATTTTTGAGATAATGGAGTGTTGTTAGAAGCTTCGAAGAAAGGAGAGTATGTAATGATGCTCCTTCGAATAGGTGAAAATATTATAAAAATATTAAAAGGATAAGTGGATTCGAAGGCTTTCATCATTATATTCATTTGATAAAATGGGAAACGACGGCTGAAGCGGTATGATAATTAAAGAGCGGTGCGGTCTTGTGTTAGATGTAGCGTATAGAATAGGTCTTACGGCGGCGGTGAACGTGGGGGTTTGATCGCCAGACAAGATTAGGCGAGACTGTCGCCGAAGCTGACATTAAACGACAATGATTTTTGTACGAGGATTTACGAGAAGAAAACCACAAGCAACTTGGGAGGTTTGCGTGCTGTTTCCGTGTGGGCGTACGTCGGTGAAGCAGGGGCGGCAAATTAAATAATGTTGGAGTGAAGTAAGCGAATGAGATGATGGAAGAATCGGGAATGGAGGAGAAGTGATTCGAAGGAGGAGTCAAGAAAGAAGAATGGAATTTAAAATATATAAATTGGGAAGTTTGAAAATTGAAAAGCCCTCTCTCTAAAATAGCAAGCTCTCAGATCTCTTAGGGAGAGACTTCTGATTGTGGTGGTGTCGGGTCGAGCTTCGGTTCCCCGTTCTTTCTTGAGTTTTAGCGTATCGGGTCGAGCTACGGTTTCCCGTTGCCTCCTCAGATTTTGTGTATAGGGTAGAGCTGCGGTTCCCCTTGTTGTTATTACTGTTTGGGTCGAACTTAGAGTTCCCCACATATAGGTGCTGAATAGAATAAAGTTTGTGTGATTATGTGAATTACGAGAATTTTAAGAAGACGGAGAAGAAGGAAGTTTATGCCCCTGCCTCTCAACGGAAAGATTCAACATACCCAGCTAAATAAATCAGAGGAATCAGTAATCTGCTAAAGGTCAACTGAACCGAGTGAGTCGCACATATTTTATTGTTTAGCTCAGTCCCTTTTGTTTTTAGTTGTTTTTATTAAGTTTGGTTTACGGTCGGTGTAGTAGAAATTTGATAGGAGAGATAGTGTTGAACAGGTATTCTGAGTATTGGGTAATCATCGTGTGCTCCCTATTTTCCTTGAAAAGTAATTGTTGTATGTTAATATTGTTTTAAAGATAAACTAAAGTTTTGTGGATGGCTAAGTGTGCCTGATGAAAAGATAATGATTAAAATAAGATGTACAAATGTAAAATTTGTAAATAAATTTAATTTAGTTTAAATTTAACTATTTGTCTGTTTTAGTTTTCACAGTTGGTTTTCAGGGTACTGAATGAAAAGTTTCATCTTATAGTCTAGGTTTTCGCTATCCTTCAATTTGTTCGTTATTGCTAACTGCGTCCAGAACTTTGGGTTATGAACAAATAATTTTACACAACGCACCCAACTACCCCTTTCTAAAATAATAACCAATGTACTACCTCAAATAATCACGCCCTATTAAATAAATCTTGGACGAGCAATACGACAGTAAATCAAACCAAGGATAAAGGAAAAAAACAGTTTGATGATAATGTCATTGTTATTCATTGGTTTGCCTTCATGCTTTAGTTTCAAGCCCACTTTTGGTTGACTGCAGAAGTGTTTTAGAACATGAAAAGCCAATCATAGAATATGACAAGTTGACCTTCCTTGTCCTACATGATGTAATAAATAAGGACATTACAAGTATACATAACTGTAGTACTATGGTAATCTCTTATTTAGCTCAAAACTAGATACAAGATCTTACCGTCCAAGGAAACTCAAAAGGTGTTGCTTCAGTACCACCGACTATCCTTTCAGTCGAACCTGGATTCGGTATACCACAATCTATACAGAAAAAAAAGTTTACAAATGAAATCTTTTTGAAAAAATTGTCTAAAGCTTTTATAACATTCTAATTAACTTTTGTTTTGACAAGACAAAAGTTAGACAGCACATCTAAAACAGCAAATCTAAAAGTTTATCCTCGATGTATTAAAGTGAAACAGAAAATTACATAGGAAGTACAGGTAAGTTGTTATGAATGTGACTGAATTACAATAGAGCACTGAACTACAGTTTATAGAGGAGCTTACGAGGAGCTTCTGTCGAGTAATTTATGAATAAGAGCTTCTTAAAACTCACAGTAATCCAAAAGATTTGAGAATAGTTTTGTATCAACTGGTATATTCCATCGTTTGGCAGAAATAAATACAATAAATAAAATAATAATGAAAAAATTAGTTTATAATACCCTTCGAGCTGAAAGAACTGTACTTATTTTTCATTGAAATTTTACTTATTGCATATCATTGGTTAATTTCTCATTCCATCCTTTGCTTTTTGTTTTTCTCAATCCATCCCACCTTTCCTCATTCCTTTTCAGATACTGTGCTTAGCATTGAAGCAGTTGCTTGCAGCATGCCTCATCTCAACTTTTGCGTAAACGATGGGTCCAGCATTTGTTGCAAAACGTATAAATTGCTAAAATTACAGTGAAAATGATGCCTTAGCAATTGTGTCATTGCAAATTAAAGATAACACGGTTCCACATGTAAAACGGAGACATAACACGTAAAATTAGATGCCGTCTATCTTTACGTGTTGGGGCATTTATTTGCTGCCGTTCTTTCACGTGCTTGCATTTATCCCCACCTTTCACAGTTTTTCTGTGGGTGAATAGGCAACGTTCTCACTATGCTCCGTTTGCTGCATTTCCTTACACGTTGTGCGTTTGCTATTCTACCTTTGAACAAGTCAGTTTTCGAAAACTGAAAGAATTTTTTTATGTGCTCTAGTGAATTTAATTCCTCTAGTGAATTTTCCTAAAGTGAATTAGTTTTTTTTTGTTGTTGTTATCCCTATAGATATTCATTAGTATTGATGCATTTATTTTTTTATTTATCATAGTACTGTTCAGCGGTATTAGAGTAACATATTCTCTTCATTAAAAAAAAAAAATTGAGGTATCGAAGGCTCAGATTAGAGCGGTGTATAACAACAAGCCTCGTTAATTCCTCCAATCAGAGATTTCATCTCCATATCTGAAAAAGCTGAACGAAGCATATTGGTGTAAAAAATCAGCTTTTGTATAAAAAAAAACACCTGAAGTTACTCACTTGCCAAGTTGGGATGCACAGGTGGTTGTATTTCTTTTTCACAGGGTGGAGCATCTTCTGTATTGACTTTGATCCACTGGAGATACTTCGATACACGTGTATACACCCCTGGATAGTTCTCTCGACCACAGCTGACACCCCACGAAACGACTCCAACCGCGTACCACTTCCCGTCATGCTTAGAGAACAGTGGACCACCCGAGTCGCCCTGCCGCGGACAGAAATATACATGAAATGAAATAAAAGTAATTACTTTAAATGTGTTAAGGAGGAATGAACGTATAGACAGGAGTCAAAGTCAGCAGAGAGGGACCTTCGAGTGAATCAGTAAACAAGGGGAAAATATTACTGACTTCGAACTTGTGAAATACGTATAACTAAATCTCGCAGCTACTTACAATCCATAAGTATAATAATGGCTACTAGTTTCGAACTAATGAATTTAGTTCTTAACCAGGCCAATGAGTGTTAGGCGGGATTGTATGATTGGACAATTCACAAATGCCAGGATCATCCAACTATTCGCTATCAACAGGGGAAGCAACAGAAATTTCTAGAACGTTGTGGGAGGCAGCGGCAGAAGCGGAGATATTAAAGGGAATTCTCCTATTTCACGAATCCTACGAACGGGAATGGTAAATTTTAAGATAAGCTTTTGGAAAGGAACGCAATCGATTTTGCCCCTATTTTTATGAATGAGTTTTATGATCCTCATATTTATGAATAGTTCATAGATACCATCACACCTAATGCATCTCGACCTGAGGATTTATTTATTTTTTATTGTGGATCTTACGAAGCTGTGTGTTCCTAGGCAGTAAAATTTGAGAATGAGATAACGCATTTCTGCATATAAACAGGACACTGAAAATTACGTATGCGATCATAGTTCTGAAATACAATAAAAGGAGTGAAAAAAGGTACACAGTGGACCTCTGAAGAATTGAGCCCTCACCGAAGATGTAAGGTGATAGAATTAACGGGCCGCTGGAGTTATTTTTTCCCCCTGCGTTTGCTGAAACCCACGAGAAACCTTCAAGAGGAAGGCATGTACTATGTCGACATGATTGACAGAAAAGCAACCAATCAGAGAGGGAATAGTTTTCGAAGTTGAGGAGGGGTTGTAGAACCCCTCGTTATTTAAAACTGTCAACAAAGCTATCAATGGTTCTACACTTCGACTGAACAAGGGGATGGGGTCAGGTATCTTCCCCTATTTACAGCCTTTCACATTCAACCCCCCCCCCTCCCCCACTAACTTCCTACTTTTTAGTGATGAGACAGACTCGACCTCAACAATTTAGTTAGTTGGGATTTGAAAGAAATCTACTGCTCTAGCTATCCGACCAGAATTTTGATTTCAAAGAAAATAAATTTATCAGTTTTGTAATTCCTTATTTATCATTTTTTTAATTAATATTAATCTTTATTTTAATTTTTTAATGATGTGTTTTTATCAAGTACATCGATTAATAAGCTTTCCCGTTAACAATTTAGAAATGAGAAAAAATATTTTAAATAGAAGATTGAGTTTTCTTCCTACAACATTTGTTAAAACAGTTAAAGTTACAAACACGTTTCTCATAAAGTCTTTTATGAAAACTCTGACGGTTTTATAAACAATTTTAAAATGTATATGTGTATTTTATTTGATACAGTATATAAGGATTATTTCTCTTGTACTTGATTCTAACATTTCTTTATTTAGAATATTTCTGTAAGGTGAAAATTTTCAAAAATGTGTAAATTTGTTATGCAATTAACCTGTGAGATAGTAGAATTTGTGTGTTTTCTTTCTACTAACTTATGAAAATATATACTCTCTCTACGTACACAGAACAGTAAGATAAAATCGTCGAAAGGTTCATAAAGATTGATGAGATTTCATATTTAGGATTATTAGATCCATCTTTGATAATACGTAACAAATACTAAAATTCTGGGATGGTTTCGTAGGAGAGACACATACATCACGATTCAAACCATATGATCTTCATTTGTATTATTTTACATTCATTTATTTACACAATTACATATTCAAATCACATAATTAAATGACTCTTACATGAGAAATAAATATTTATTTTTTGCTATTTTTTAACTTACAAGGGAAAAACACAGATTTTGAGAAATTTTTGAAAAAAATAAAATAAAAAACTCAACTCATATGGTAATTGAAATATCCAGATCTCGGTTTAAAAACCGAGCATATATATATATATATATATATACACACACAGTCTTAGATTTAAAAAAAAAGACGACGCACCAAGAAGTGGTAATGCAAATTGGACACAAATTGATATGCATACATGTTTTAACGGAATATTTCAGCAACATAATGCCCGCCCGTACACGGCGAGAGTTTTTACTGTTTGTCTTCGTGCTTACCCAACGCTACCTTGGCCAGGAAGGTCGCCGGATCTCTCCCCCATTAAGCACGTTTGGAGCATTATGAGCAGGGCCCTTCAACCAGCTCGAGATTTAACTAATGTGACGATCTAACACGCCAACTGGACAGAATTTAGCACGATATCCCGGAGAAGGACATCCGCCACCTCTATCAACCAATGCCAAGCCCAATAACTGCTTGCATAGGGGCCAGAGGTAGATCAACGTTTTATTGACTTTTTCACTTTATGAAGCTCTTTCTCTTCAATAAATCATCCAATTTTTCTCAAATGGTAATCATTTTTTTTTTTTGCACATGTACATCACATCTGCCGATTTTTGTCCCATTCGGATAACTCCTTGGTGCGTTTTTTTTGTCTAAGAGTGTACAAACAAGCACAAACACATACATAGGATTTCTTAGGCGTCAATAGGATTTCTTCACCAGCCCCTAGGCAAAGTCTTGAATATAACAGGGAGAGGAGACTGTCGCCAGTTCTGTCGTATTCGCAGTCAATATTTAATAAAGTTCTGTTGTGCTGCTTTTTTATCCTGCTATTTTAACGTGTTTGTTTGTTTAATCCACCAGTAGAAATTTCTTCCGTAAGGCTAATGTACGATTCAAATTTATTGTAAATTAATTAAATTTTCCTCTCAAAAGAATTATTTCGTTAAAAAATATAAAAATATTGACTAAGTTTTTTCCCCTATCGATTTTTCATCGCTTATGTATCCATGTTGCCAGTTTCTTGTCCTCGTGTGTGTGTGTGTGTGTGTGTATGCGTCCGTGTCAGTCCGTCTTTGATTACGAAAGTGTTATTGTATCTGTGATTATAAAAGTGGTGGAAGTCATATATTTTTCGCTTCGAGATATTTAAAGGTTTGAATTTGAACGAACTAAAAAATATTGGTTTACTGCATAATAAAATGTTTCAGAAAATATTTACGTTGCCATATTTAAATTTTTGCACAGAATGCTTCAGATTACGGTAATGTAAAAGAATGCAACGTGAAAAGGTTAATAAATTTATATTTTTAGATTCTTGACTTACGTTATCACCGGCACAATGTCTTAGACCATTTTCACAATCAAAGGCCGGCACACACACATTCACACATATACGTATATGACTTATAAATTTATATTATTTAATTATTAATATAAATTTAAAATTAAATCTCAAAATCTGGGTTTTTCACTTGAAAGTTAAAAATAGAGCAAAAAAATTAATATTTATTTGTTATTATCAACATAATTAGTTAAGTAAATGTATAACGCACGCTATAATACTTCCAAGCCTCAAATGTAGATGTCGCCACCATAGGGGTAGACTTTGCGTGAAAACTTCCATCGTACCATTCATGTACCTTCCATTTATTTAAGCAGAGAGAGTTTGGATTTTGTCGAGAGTGGTGATGCCCAATTTTGGTTGTTAAGTCAACTTACTTGGTTTTCTCTAAATGTTTTTCACTTGTTTTGTACTGTGTAATGTAATCCGTCCCTTGTAACTGTGATTTCTAGAGTTCTAAACTTTACCCCGAGATTTTCTTGATTACTTTTGGTTTAACACCAGTAATTACATTAATGACAGTTACAAATGTAATTATATGAATTAATGTATGTAAAATTATACAAGTGGAGATCATTTCGATTCAAGGGTGATATCTCTCTTACGAAACAATCCCAGAATTTTTATAATTGTCACGTCCTATCAAAGATAGAATCCTATCACACTCGATATTTATTTGATTATTTTACCTCATTCTTCTGAGTGCGTGGAGAGAGTTTTTTCATAAGTTAATAGAGTCACAACAAAACGCACACATATTCTCTTAAAACTGAAACTGTAAACGGTCGTATGATGGCAGAATAAAAAGATAGACACCATCAAAATTGTCATTCTTGGATACCTAAAACTGAATTGGTAAAAGACATAATAGAAAAAGCATGTTCTACACGATAAGAAGTAAGCATTTAAAGAAAATAAATATGCAGTAAATTAATTTAATTATGAATGATGAAAAGGATTCTATCTGACGATAATGAAATAAAATACCTTTAATTTAACTTCAATTAATCTTAGAATATGGGTTTCGTATTCTCTTATTTGTATTTTTTTCATTTTTAATAACAAAAACTATATTTTTAAATAATTACAAGATAAAAAGAACTTTTTATATGCCATGTTTTTAAATTTTCTGTTGAATCATATAAACTTGACAATTCTATGTATTAATACTTTTTAAAAATTTTTTTGATGAATTATCCCATCAACTTGAAAGAAAATGAATTTTATTGGAAGTTAACTTGCGTTTAACTTTTCGTTCCCGTCCCGGCTGATAGATGGCTGCACCAGTCTACAAAGCAAAATTAACTGAAAATGAATTTAATTCTGCTTAAAGATGGCTAAAAGTATTAAAATAATGTATTGTCATCCTGTTCTGAGCTATTCCAAAAGTTTCAAATGTCTTGCTAGTCGGGAAGTTAGTTAAAAATCGATTGCAAGATTTGTACTGGACAAACACACTCACAAACAAGAGAGCGAGTTAATAAAAACATGGTAAAAAAAGTTGGTTTTTTTATTACAATCTGGGTTTTTCTGAGATGTCATCTGGGTTTAATACATTTTTCTTGTTGGCAACCCTGGTTGTCCCTGAACCTTTAACTTCGAGAACTGACTGGCATCAACCCCCCTAAATGATGCCTTAGGCTCAAATCTCCAGAGGGGCACCTTATTACAGTATCCACAGGATAGGAGTATACCGTTTTAGTAAATGTAGGCCAGTCATTGCTTACCTCACACGCATCTTTTCCCTTTTCTCCGCCAGCGCAGATGTTCGTATCAATTACTACGCCGCCGTACTTGGCAACACATTTTGGATGCGATACGATGGGTACCTGAACCTCCTGTAAATTGGTGTTCACGTCAGAAGCTAGGGGAAAAATAAAAGATCATGACTTGTATTCATAATATATCTGGTGAAAACTAACTATATCGTTACACACAGTTTATAGTTATATTGACAAGTTTGAACCTGTTACACGTTTTAATGGAAGGAATATGATATAGTGGCGAACTATTATTTTTTTTAAAATATCAAATTAAACGTATATTGTTCAATGATAAAAATTTAATATTATCTAAGGTTATACGATTTAACCTTATCTATGAAAGCTGACTTCTTTCCGCCATTAATTACCCGAAATGATATCCATTAACCGTCAAGTTACGAAATCAGCCATCCATCACTATATATAAAACTCTCTTTTATTATCATTACTGCAAAGGTATTCACTTTTTTTTGTGCAACATAAGCTAATTTCTCGCCAGTTTAGTTTTAACTTAAAGATGAACAAGCTACGAAATATTTCTAAAATTGACCTAAAACTCGGTAACCCGTGGCCCGGTTTTAACGAAAATTATTTGATCCTTTATCTAACGTATTCTCTTAACTGCACTTTGAGGTGAAATGGTATAGGCAAAACATAAGTTTTTCTCATGGATCTGATGAGAATTTAGAGTTTTTTTTTTTTTTTTTACAAATAACTTGCGTTAAAAATAAGAAGTATTGCTTTTTGATAAGCCCAGATTGGTTAGTGGGACGTTTCTTGGAGTGATGCTAAATTTTTGTTTCTTTGGATTAATCGTTTTTCTTAAAATTTTTTGAGTTTTGAAAAATTCTCATTTCGACCCATGACCTTCTTTTGATATGAAGCAATGTGAGAATTTTGTTGCTAGGAGCTCTAATAAGTAAATATTTGCCTTGCGCTGAAAGCCTCCCTCCTCTGGTTACGGCCCTTTCTCATCATGCTGTTTAGTTGGCTTCTCACTGTCAAATAGCAAAAGGGACTCACTCTCAAAACTCTGTACTCCCCATCCAGCGACGACGGCCAGGCTTCCCTCTGGCGCCAAACCGCTCTCTGTCGGAAGACATATGGGACTAACTTTAAAATCAAAATCAACCGGATTCTCTAGCCTGACCAGTGCTATGTCGTTGTAGTAGATTTTCTTCTTGTAGTCTGGATGGATAATGAACTTGGAAGCTCGAACTCTGGTTTTATCTCTAGCAGAGTCGTGAACACCAATGGCGACTGTAGTTCCAGATACTTCCTCCCTTGGAATGAGAAAGAGAAACACATTTTGTTACATGACATTGTTTTTTCTGTATCTATGATCTATTTTTACGAGTTTGAAGCCTTGCTCCGTGCTACGATTCATTGATCTTATTGGTTAAACTGTCGGAAACAAATCGTTCAATTTCCCCAATTGCCTAAAACTAACAGATTCGGCGTACTATTTTATTCTACTCTTTTAAAAAAATGTATTTCACCCACAATGAATTGTTTTCCATACCGGTTTGGAAGACAATGAAATCGCCGATAAGAGACCTTGCAAGATAGGATTGTCTATACTATAAAAATGGAATTCTGCTTGAGGTTAAAAAATCTACGTCTTTCTGGGTAGCAAGTTGACACGTTTTGCGTATCCCTCTTTTGTATCTTAACTATATCTTCTTACCCTTCTAGTTAAACTTCCATTTTAATAATATGCCCAAAACAGTATTTCTTTTTTACAGTGTAGAGCAGCTACATCTACCTACAGGTTAACCTGTATCAAAATATCACCGCGAAGTTTTTGACTTTCGACAGTATATTGGATCTTCGCCACATAACTGATACAAAGGACTTAAGGCTACCTTGTACTAACCCTATTGGATTCGCTCACCTCCATGTTAATCTATGAAGAAAATGTGTCTACTATTGACAGCTACATAAATGGTGATAATCCAATAACAATGGTATGTTCAGATAGCCCAAACTTTTCTGCACCTTGCAACAGGATTCATTTTATAAATGTCGTCCACCAAAGGAATTGAGGAGCGTTTAAAACACACTAGACTATATTTTTTCTCCGAGTAATTTAAATTTTAAAATGTTTTTTACATTTTTTTAAAGAAACGAAAAATGCCCCAAATGTGTAAAATTTCTTTCTCTATGAGGGAGTACAATTCTTTAAAATCTTTGAATTCAAGTCGGCAATCCTTGGATACATTTTCTCCAGAGGTTAACACAGAGGTGAGCGAATCCAATAGCAGCCTTAAACCCGGGAAATTCCGGGCAACCGTGGACGAAACGAGAGACTGCCTCATGTAGATCCAAAAATGACCACTTGAGGCGTATTAAAGTAGTTTAGGGTGTTCAAATCGTCCCTCAATGTCTGAAATATAATGACATCTTTTCCCTCCATTGGTTCCAGCAGACAACTTCTTTAATCAGACCTAGTTTGGGTTCTGATTTTTCTAAAAAATAATGATATTTCGAACCAGGCCTCGCATTGTCTGGCTTGTGTGGGTTTAGACGTAACTACAATTCAACATGTATTCTAAGATGATCTAAATATTCCTTAGACCGTCTTCCTCAATTCAGTAATCTATATACAAAATACGAGTAAACTATTCTTATTCAAAATAAGTACTCGTATTTTAACGTCCCACTGCACTGACATATCAGCTTTTACGGTACATTTATCAATGGACAAACGTTATTCGTACTTCAGCTTATTTTATTAAACTCTTTTGTTTGGTTTTTTCCCCCTGAAATTCGTTTCCTGTCCGTTTTTCGTATTTTTCCCACTATAATCCTTCTTTTTACTTGTCCTCAGATTCACGCTGTTCATTGGTAGTCGTCTCGCTTTCTGATTCTTTCCTGAAACCGCTCCAGGATCCTATCAGTTTTCTACCCCAACTTTCCGCTTTATTGCAAGTCCTTTCCCATTGGTCTACGTGACCACGCTCTTGCTTGGAGCTTCGCTCCGTCTTATTTTTTAAAATTTTTTCCCCGTGTTTTTACTTTTGCTTGAACTCTGGCACTTTTATTTGTTTTCCCCATTTTCTATTTTCTTTCCTACTTTCGTTTTTTACTGAAGTTTTGTGCATTGCTATATTATCCTCCAGTTGAGGGCCCGGCCCATGTACTGTAGTTCCCACTACTCTTTCTGAAGGTCCTGAAGTTCGTACTTCAGAAACATTGCCTCATATTTGCATAACCACAGTTGGTTGACTGATTGAGAGGGCTCGTGCGGTTACCTTCCCCTACTTGGGGACTCACGCGAAACATTATGAACAAGAACAATCTGATTAGTTTCTAAACTTCCACTTTGAAACAACAAGAGCTTGTACACTTAGCTTGTAAACGCCCTTGGAGTGGCCATACAAAAAGTATGCGCTTCGAGAACTCTACAAAAGATCTTTCCCCCTTGTTCCTGCGAATCCTTCCTATGATGGGGATTGTTTGGGTATCCCCGTGGGCACGCTTGCAGTAGATCAGGATGCTACTGCCTCCCTTTTGCTCCCACGGCAGAGCCTCATGGACTTTGTCTAGCAATTTTTAGTCAAGGGGCATAGCAACAACAACAGCAAATGCTTCTCTCCCTATAGTCATTGAACTCAGAGTACACAAGATCAACTTACTTTGCTATACAATGAGCTGCTGTCAGAACATATTGTTTGTTGATCAGGGCACCGCCACAGTAGAAACTATCTTCGTTGTTTTTCAGTTTCTTTACTAACGCTACCTGCAGGGAAACACTCTTTTAATAGCTGAATCAGATCTTACAGAAGAAATGTGAATCTTTGAAGACGAAAAATAATTAAAACCAAAAATTATAACTCGGTAAATAAATTCGTATAAAAATTATTTTATTTCGTCAGATTGTGGTCAAACAATCTGGTAAATTAAATAAAAATGGAGCCGTAATATTAAAGATGAATACTGTACGCTCTTGCACTATACGTCCTCCAGTATTCATGCGTTTATGTTCAAAAGCTAAGGATAGCCATACCTTAGGTCTATCCACCATTTCAACCGAAATAGAAATACATAAGGAGAAAAGCAAGATGTAAATAAACAACACGCGCTGTGTTTTAGGGAGTGCTTTAATTCCCATATTCCCGACATTAATTTTGGATCTGTAGTGACAAAAATCTATATTCCAATAGCTGTCATGTGCCACCCATGCATCATAGTGGTTAGCAATGAAAGCGTCGGCCTGGGTTCGAAACCGGCCAAGGCATGTATGTACATGCACTCTTCCTTTATAGGCAGTAAAGTTGGTTCACCGTCAATGCTGCATTAACACATTACAAGTAAAGTATTTCACAATGTTAAACTGTACATGCTGTGAGGCTACTTTCGACGATTTCGTGAGGTACACTTAGACTCCTCTAAAAATCACATTAACTGAGTTTCAACTTCAGTAGTCTAACTCTGTAAGTCAGTTTAAATTTAAAATTATGAAAAATAATCGACCATAAAATGTATATTTCATTTAAAAGAAGTTGAAATTTCTCATGATACTTACTACCCAAGGATATCGATGAGACGGGCTGACAGTATTTCCACCCAATATTCGTTCGGTTTCTCTCAAATTTTCTATTCCGCAAGCTTCAAGAAGAGAAACAATGTGAATAAACAATGTGCACGTGATATGTGAAAATAATACACTAGATACATTAAAGATTTCTAAAAACTATTAAAAATATAAAAGTTGGGAGCATAATTATTCCTCTACATACAAATAAATACATTGTTATTTAATAATATACACTATAAAACTCATGGCGCAACAGTCCGCTGTGGATCAAGGCCGGGGGGTGCCCATCTCCGCTTTCTTGACCGTGGGCTTAAGATGCCATACAGCATATGTCTCAGTCAGGTGGTCAACCTGACATGGAACCCCAGAGTTTAGTTCCCAAGCATGCTTGGTCCTCATTTTATCGACCCACTCAAGGGAGGAAAGGCTGAGTCGACCTTGCCCAGTCGCATGATCGAACCCTGGACCTGTGGTGTGGCACCTATATACAGTGTAATAAGCATAATAATTCTATAATAAGCATGATTATCTAGTAATTATTTCACTACACACATCTATGTCTAAACTAAATGGTAACAATAATAAACACTTATTCAGTATATATACTCCAGCAATCAAAACTCCACAATTGACATGAATCGTAATTATTCCATGCTGGGAGCATAATTACACAACGTACATTCACGGTTAAATTCAAGGGTAACAATAATATACTCATACACAGTCATATTCTTAGTATAATTATTCCCAATGTGCATAATTATTCCACTACATTCGCAGATAAATTCAAGGGTAACAATAATATAGTCTTATAAGTATAAATTCTGATAAGTACCATCGTTTCACTGCATGCATTCGTGGATAAATTCAAAGGTAACAATAATATATTTTTAAATAAAGGGTTAATATACATATCTATATGGAATATATAGGATAGTTTTATCAATTTATAATAACATTTTGGACTAAAATTAGGCCTTGCGGCTCCCAAATATATGATGCAGAGATGCGTGCTTCCGATCTCCTTAACTATTTTTTTCTCTTCTTAACTATATTTTTCTTTTAGTTTTGGTAGTTCTGAATTTCGACTGTCACTAATACCTGTGAAATAAAATATGTCTAATAAGAATGCAATCAAGCCCAAAATGTTGAAAAATGATTATAGTAGAGGAGCTACTTCAGTATTTTAAAACACTGAATGATAAATTTAAAATACTCACAAGAATATATCTAACACTTGCTATAATGCAATTATCGATACGAAATTTAAAGGATAGATTTATTTATATACAAACAACATTTTGAGAAAAAATTTGAAAAGCAATCCCTCGAAAAAGTTCGTCGAAAATCTCAGTGGTTTGTTCCCTTAAATATCATGAGCTTGGTGCGCCTGGGAAATAACGGTTAAGTAACGAAACATCTGAGACGAAAGAATTTGAATCTCTTGCATCAAACATTAATTCTAAATATTCATCTGCCCCCGCCTTAATCGGCATACCAACAAACTAACCAATGCACGAAATGGGACCCGCCATGGCTTCGTACCATGGACATCCGTGAGGAGGCTACTCCTCGGACGCATCAAAACAAGCCCCCACGTCAGGGCCACAGAGACAGCAGGGCAGAAGCGTGCACCGCTCAGATCAGCTGTCCATTTAAGATGGCAAGAGGGGCCATTTAGGATGGCACTAAAATAATTTAGGATAGCACAAATTTAGAAAACATTGCCTAAAAATGAATGCCCTAGAGCAGTGGTTCCCAACTCATAGAAGTCTGCGGATCACTAAGCCAGAAATTGAACCGTGTGCGGACCACCACCACTATCCACAGACTTAAGGGGGGGACCTTCCGGGGGGTATTGGGGGTATAGAATATCCCTCAGGCAAAAGGGATACAGGATTAGTGTACTCGCATCCTAACGCATCATATTCTAATAATAAAATAATTATGTTCAACTTTTAAAAAATTTTAATTCAACACCTGATAGTCATTGGATATATTCGGCCCATCTAGTTCAGCAAACATTGCTTTCAAAATCCCCATTTATTTTGCAACTTTTTTATATGTGGTGCCGGACCACTGCTCTAGAGACGAGGAAAATAAGAACCCAACGACACACAATTAGTGAGGGTGGAATGAAGACGCGAGACCACAAGAAAAAAAAAAGACACAACAAACAACATTAAAAATCATTATCGAAGCTTCGACTATCTAGGAACCAACTCAGCCAAAAATGATAACTGGTCAATTTTGGAAGCGACAACTCCGGGCACGTCTCTCGCATACTCACAGTTTGATGACAAGTCGCGCAATAGCAATCCAGCCGACTACTATTCACAACAGTTATCGGAAAGTGCTGCAACGTACAAAAATTTTGTCAATTGAAATCCCCGTCGAAATGGATGAATTTTCCTCCAAAGTATACCAGCCACCATAACTGTGTCATTTTCCAATTATCCTTGGGTGAAACATTAAAACGAGAGACGTTTATCATTTATCAATACATGGTGAATATTATGAAAGAAAAAAAAAATCAAAGGATGGTTAGAATTCTCCTCGCTGATTATTATTTAAAAAATAAATAAATGAATGTTTGTCAGATGCGTGGGCATACTTACTGCACTCTTGAGGTAAAGGCTCTGGAGGAGTAGTTGGAATCACTTCTTCTGCAATAAACAAAATTGTGAAAACTCTGGAAACTTTTTCTATTCATTGTAGACTTTCCGTCATTTCCATTTAAAACCATGTTTATATAAAGCATAATTGTTTATATAAAGCATAAATCTTTGTGAATTACAGAAGTGTATACAGGACATCATGTTAGTTAAATGGTAACTAGCAAAACACTTCTAGATATTAAAGCCTTTGTTCCGTAAGAAGAACAAAGCCAAATGGCTTTGTTCTTCTTACGGAGCAAAAATACAACAGGAATGAATGAAACCAACCTAGCCAGTAGAATTTGAATGCTAAAGTATGGAGCCATTCAAAACAATGTCGATTAATGAGTTTATTTTTCTTTATATTCAAGAATATTGGATATTTTTGAAACCAACGGACATGCTCTTTTATTTTTAATAACCATAATTCCTATTTTCATTATCGATAAGAAAACAAATACTAAAATAATGCCATGACACCTAGATGCCCCAGTGTGGACGCCGTTAGCTTCAATTTTTAGCTCTTTGAGTCACTCTACACCGATGAGTCACCGATAGTCTATGATTTTTCTAGGCCACAAACCTTCGACAACTGCAGTGATTTCCAAAATTCTGCGTTATACGCATTTTACGAGTTACTTTAGCAGTGATTCAGTTACTCTGAGACATTCGTTAACATTATTTACAACTTGTGTCCGTAAGTAGTACTGTCACGTCGTAGTAACTCGACGGGTAGCGGGAATGATCACAGACTAATACAGAGGCCGTTCGCACATTTTTTAGCCGATTTTGGTAAGCGGGAATAAAAAATCGTTTGCTGCAAAAGAAATAATTGTAATTGTACTATGTTTTTAAAAGTCAAAATTATCGTCTGCGGCTTGAAAGTTTTGTTTTTATTCAAAATGGCGTTTTTAACAAAGCAGTGGTTCGAAGGCTACATTTATGCTCTTTCCGAAGAGAAATATGCATACTCCGTTATCCAAAAACGATGTGAGAGTCATGGTTTTGTGATATCTAAAGCGTCGATAGGTAATATCGTCAACAAGAAAGGAAAAAAACATCAAATTGGAGCCTCAAGTGGGACAAAAATTCCAAACAAGTATCCAAGGAAAAAACGGACATCTTCGACTATTGCAAAGATACGTTGTTTAATGTTAAAAGAAAATCCCCCTAGTCAAAGGACAGTTGCAAAATCATTAAAATGCTCGGTGTCCACTGTAAACAAAATGATAAACGTTGATTTAAATCTTAAGAAAGCGAAAAAACGCAATGTGCATCGTCTTCTTCCAAATCATATCGCTGAACGCAGGACACGCTGCAGAATTCTATATGAGAAACACTTATCCAAAGAAAAATGGAAAACAATTGTCACAATAGATGGATCATGGGTGTATTTAAATTATTGCAACAAAAAAAGAGCCATTTATTATCATAAAAGGGGAGAAAAAAATTTAAGTGCATGGTTCAAAGAATCGAAAGAAAGTTTTTCTAAGGGATTCATGATTGTTGCTGGTTTTTCTTATAATGGCAAGTTAAAAATAAAGAGAGTGGAAGAAATGTCAAGATTAACTCCAAATACTATCAGGAACATATTTTATCGCCAATTTTTCTGAATGAAATACCATCGCTTTACCCACAGTGCCATCAATCTGTGAGACTCCATCAGGACAAAGCTAGCAGTCACACATCAAAATCCACTGTAAATTTCCTAAAAGAAATGGAACAAAAAACTGGTATCAAGGCGATACCCTTCACTGATATCCCTACTAAATCTCCCGATGTATCACCTATGGAGTTTTGTGCTTTCGGACTTTTAAAATCTGCATTATCCAAACGTCGTCCCAAAACTCTTACAGGACTCTGGAAAGCTGTTCAGGAGAAATGGGATAGAATACCTCTTCTGACACTTCAAAAGGCATTATTATCCTGGAAATTGCGGTGTCGAAAGATAGTTCAGAATAAGGGATGTCAAATAGAACGTTTAAAACACAAGAATTTTATGTAATTTAGTTTTGTGAATACAATATACATCGTCTAAAAAATGTGTGAACAGCCTCTGTATTAAAGCTTCCTAGTCGTACTTCTCGATTATATGGATTTATTACATAGAAGATCAAGACAAAAGGTTATATACGGTGCAAGTCAGATGGGTTAAGGTACACATCAAATTCGTGTAGGTACACAAGTTGACGGTGTACTTTCTCTGAGAGAACAGCGTTCTCGATCGCCTCGCAGTTCTCAATCAGAACTCGGAAGTAAAATCTAAGCCTCTAGTATGGAGCAAGATTCCTGCCGATACAGCGTCTCTCTGGAGGCTCTCGTAGCCTGATGATACTTCACCGATTCTGATAAGGATGTTCACTGCAAAGATCTTACGGATCTATTCTCGGCGGGTAACTCGTGGATTTCACACCACTCAGAGATGACCGATTGCCTCTCTGCAGTTCTCTTCGTCGTCTCTCTCGAAAATCAATCTCAAGTTAACATCCTCGATTTTAAGGGGGGGGAGGGGACGGCGTCTCCTGGTTCTCTTATTGGTCACTGAACTCATGACGTTCTCTGACCAGGTGACTCGTCTTTCGCCCTTGGCATGTGGGGCTTTAATTGGCGGCAACCCTTTTGTGTTCCACTTCTAAATGCCAGCAGTCGGCTCTTAACACTGAAGATTCTGTGGACTATCTTGCCATCGGCCTGTGCAATCGGGGACTCTTTCTCCAGTTGTTCTTATTTCCCGCCGCAAGAGAACGTTTCGTTTCCGGAAATAAAACATTATTCCTGTCAGACACCGTCTTTTTTAGCGCACGCATATTCCCTCGTTGCTCGTGTAGGGTCTTTCGTTTGACCATCTGCGACACCGGATGTGCTATTGTTGGTCCGGTGAACGGATCTGTTACAGTACACAGCAACAGAAACTGAAGCTGACTTTGGTGACAATTCTTATTCAGAAGCCATTTACTGCTCAAACTCAGACAGACACAAATAAATGAAAATTATTCTTAATGGCAATGTTTTGCTTCAACAACTTTCTCAGTGGAATGATGCGACATCATGGGGTGTTTGTCAAAAAGTGAAAGATATTGACTAAACTTCAGGCAGAACTAAAGACAAAGAATTCTATGCTATATTTAATGCTGTACAGCTGATGGTTATTTTCGGTGTAGTATATGTACCTAAATTGAGGTCCTTTCATTCTCCCGTATTCTCGACTCCAGGAAACAAGCCTTATATATATATATATATATATAGTTGTACTAATTGACGTTGTTTGGGACTATAGGAAACTCCAGAGTAACTATGCAGATCAAACTTCATGAAACTTGAAAATTAATAAATTTTTAATGATCGTATAATAATGTTTAAGATTTTATCAAGAATTATATGGTAAATTAAATATTATGGACAAAAAGTATCCCGACTCAAGAAACATTTAAGGAAAAATATTTTTTATTTATGTTTATAGGGACCAATAAGCAAAGCTGTAAATTAGTTATCGCAACGCATTGGACACGTTTCTCTTAAATTTCGACAGGAATACTCTTCGATTCCGTTTGAAAAACAACTGGCATAGTTGCTTTCGAGGAAGGATTTTACGACTATGATTTGGCTCAGTGTTTCACCTTACTCAAAAGGTATTCAACTGGTTATTTGAAATGACTTGTCAGCTTTATAAGCTTGATTTCCTTGAACTAGTTTCGACTCATTCTACACTGGAGAATGGCTATTTTTATGTCTTAACAGGCAAAGTTCCTTTTCGAGGTATTTTCTCAATTTACTCAAGTAGTACAACAACCAGCAGTCTAAATGTCCTTCGACTGAAACAGCCCTAAACTATTACAGAACACTTGCAAAGTTTTACAACTGATCAACTCAGAACTGGGGAAAAGGACTCACATAAAGTGTCACTGTAAAAACTCATCGAAATGTGACAGTTTGAGCCTTGGCTATAAGCTCCAGCATTAAATATTATGTCGATCTCATAAGCTATAATATTTGAAAAGGAATTATGTTAACATGCAATACCTTCATCAACTGCTGTGAAATTTGCTTTGAAGCCTTTGCCTTCGAAACAACAATCCGTGCGGAACAGGAAAAGCATCGAATTTCCAGTGGAGTACATTGAAACAGGTCTTTTACCATGGCAGTACCTGTTTTAGTGAAAACAAATCAGATCTTATAATTTTTAGAAAGTATTATAAGCCATAATGTTATTAAATAAGTCTTAGGATTTCATTTTCATTTTCATCTACAGAATCTGTAAATCAGTGATATCAATACAAACGCTGCAATATTCCGTGAATCATTTATCCCATCCATATTTAGATATATTTCTCTGATTGCATCCACATAAAAAGCATTTTCTCTAAAAAATGACAATATTTAAAACTACCATTTATAAGACTGTAATAATAACAATGTCATTATGTAAGACTGTCATTTATATAAAATGACAGTCTCCGTTTGTTGGGGTATAAACCTGTGTCAGATTCAAAAATGAGAGTTGCTTTTTGACTTTGGAGATGATCCTTGCATCTTTCTCCTTTGACAGCTGTTCAAACAGATCAGCAGTCAAGACAGATTATGTCTCTTTGTATTTCATCTTATTTTACTGTTATTCTATCGGCAGTCAAAGACGGAGAAATCAAACGCAAAGAATATACTCAAAAGAGAGAAAGAGAGAGAGAGAGAGAGAAAGTTTTATATAAATTTAAAGTAATTTTTATTACATACTCAGCAATCATTGTCAGAGAATGGAAATACTAAAAGATAAACACTAGAATAAACAACGAATAAAGGTATTTAAATTTTGTGGTACAACAATAAATAGCGCTATGTATGTGTCACACTTGATACAGCTCATACTGTATCACTCTCGTGGCACCATCTAGTGGACCTTAGCGCAAATAGAACCAAATATTGCATAAAAAATTGAATCAAATTTTTCCTAGAATAAATTTAAAATTAGGGCTTCGAGATGCTCTTACAAATGAATGATAACATAATAAATGCAACAATTTACTTTAAGAAATAATAACAAATGCGATTGATTCTTCGAAGAATCAACGGTAATTCTTCGAAATGTCTGTGATTCCCGCTTTATTTACGGATATATATCGGATAGCGGTGGAGTCTGCTTTTAGAATTAAAATATCTGTAAAACTATTAAAGAAACAGAATAACTGTAAGCAGAAAAAATTATAAGTTTTCAAAGCTCTTTCCAAATATGTAAGATTTATGTACTTTCATGAGAAAAAAAATACACCGATTTTCGACCAAAATGGTCGCCAAAATCGCGCCATATCAAGAGGGGTGATTTTCGGAAGTGTAACAGCTTCCATTTACTGTTGTCACCCTTCAAAATTGTTGGTTTTTTATTAATTAAAAATTAATGGTAATAAAATTTAAAATTCGGGCTTCGAGATGCACATGTTCAGAATCTTCACTACCCGTGTGCCAAATTTAATAGTTGTAAGTTTATAGATTCGTCTCGACGCAGCACACATATAACATGGACACCCGGAGGTGTGACCGGCGGACAGAATCCAACCTTGCTTTATTAATATAGATTTCCAGAGCAATTTGAGGATTACTAAACAGAAAAAAAATTATCTAAATGGGCCCAATTTGAATTAATTTACCGAATTCGCCTACTCACCAATACACCAAATTTGCCAAATTTGTTTTTTCAATTAATATGCGGCTTTAGGTAAACTATTCTTTTGTATTTGTTTCAAAGAAATCTTCCAACATTAGGTTAAGACTATGTTAAGCAGCCATTCTCAATTCGCATGTAATATATTTTCATACGTAATATTAACTTAATAAGTTATAGAACCTGAATTTTAAACCAACAATACTTTCGGCATTAAAATATTAAAGATCCGAAGATTTTCATTTCCTAAGCAACTGAAATTTTCATAAAAGCGTCTCTCTCGTTTGTAACTTGATTTGTGGAATTTCAGACTATCACATATCAAGAAAACCAACTTCGACCTTTCGTATCAGTTTCACGATACGTACCTTTTTATATGGGTATTGAAGTCACCAGTTAAACTGACTGCCAAATAGTCCTGCACACACAACGGTTCATAAGCCCGGACGTCAAACGTGTCATCGAATTCTACGAGAATCCTTTTACCCTCTGGTACCTCAAGGGGGAAAAATTACAAAGATAAATAGTAAAGTAGCATTATCTCATTAACTTTACATGTTATGGTCAGAAAGCATGATAAAGAGGATATCAAAATATAAAAAGTAGTCAAGGAATTGTCAAGCTTCAAGAGAAGATTTATATATCCAGTATGCAAGCAGACGGCAAGAACATTTTCGAACTTGTACTGTGTCTTCGGCTAGATAGAGATTTCCTAGAAAGCATTTCTCGCTGTGCCGCTAGTATAATTTTATCAAAAGACTGCAAACCAGTATCAGAATAATAGAATCTTGCAATGATTAAAACGCCAAAGGTTTCGAATTTTATTACTTCGTAAAATAGATTATTTACTCCAATATTTCTCATTTATAACTGCCTGAATCTTAAATTTTTTTTTATTTGACCGATAAACTTTTTACTGTAACCATTTTATTCCTTTATAGCAAACCCTCTATAATCCCTCTATATTCTAATAAACTCTTAAAGGTTTATTAGAATACTATAAAATATATAGTAATCTAACAAACCTTCAATTATAAAAACTTCTACCAACTAACAAACCTTCTATTTATAAAAACTTCTACTTTTTGTATAGCTTAGGACAAGGTCAGGACAAGGACAAGTTTTGGTTGCAGTTAATTTACGATTTCAGAAATAGTTTAAACACTTACATTGATCTTCCAGGCGCAGATGTCGTCTGCATAATACCTCCCTGGGTAGTTTGGCGATGAAAACGTTCCGGACTCAACATCTTTAAACTGCTCAGAGCATCCTGTGTTATACATTTCTAGAATAATACTGTACCCTCTGGATTCTTCTTTCGAATCCGTGAAAAAACGGATATGCAATTTCGATCCCTCGGACAAAATTGTTCTTCCCACTTGCGCTCCACAATACCTAAAAAATTTTAATAATCTGTAATTCCTGGATGAAAAGACATGAAATTCGCATGTTTCATTCTCCAGCAACCCGTGAGCTTGCAATAAAAAAGAGAATCAACGTGGGGGAGTTTACAAATGCATCCTCACCCTTGCAGTATGCTACGTGTTTCATGCTAAAACTAGGTATGTCAGTTTCTTTATTGCTGCCACGGGATAGTTCTGTACGTCAGAGGTAAACCATCATAAGTGAATTTTCTTCAGCGAATTTTCCTATTTTTCAGGAAAGTTTGTGATGGTTTAACTGTCTTCAGGACTTACATATGCGATAGTTCATAAGTCAGTCTATATTTCACCCGCCATCTTGTTTTGCATATAGGAAGTTTTCCTCAAAGAAGCTCCATCCAAAAGGAGTCACTTACAATAAAAATATCGAAAATGAAGTAAATTCACTTATAATGGTTTACCTCTGACGTACTGAGTTAAGACTAAATAGTCCGAATCTCTGGTGAGGCTTGTGAAATTCTAGTTTCGGCGGAGCAACCAACTATCAACATTTTAAAAAGACCTATAGAGCTTAATATTGAACAGATTCGATTGAAGCTTGGTTTTTTCGATAAGTTATTCGCTAACTTATCGATATTTTATATGTTTCAGTTTAAAAATAAATATTTCTATCTTTAACTAGCATAAAACTGTAAAATTAGCATCTCAGGGCTATAGTACGCCAAAATGGCAACCATTATTCAGCAACACTACTATTTTCACAATCGTTTAATCATAGAAGGATTGCGATTGCCACCCAGTGGCTAAGTGGTTAAAGCATCAGCCTGCCACGCTGCGGACACGAGCTCGATTCCCGCATAACACTTGTTTGTATTCTGGAGAATTTTTAATTATTTTGTATATGTATGTCCGTATATTTTTTTTATATGTCTATAGAAAATACTAAGGATTGAATTCAAATAATAAGGATTAATTATTATTCATATTTTACTTTTTGCTACAACCACGTGGGTTTGCAAAATAGAGAAATATTAATTTCTCAATAAAATATACATATAAGTATACAAAATATACATATAGCAAATGATTAATGATGAATAAATAGTGTTTAGTACGATATTTCCCATTGTGTTTATAAAGGTTGACTAGAATAGAAAAATGCCATCCAAATTACAATTAAAACGAAAAACAACCAGGCCTACTACAGAGATTCGAAAAAAACAAAAATTGATCCAATTAAGTTAACGAAGTGGCACATTTGTAACTGATGATGAGACTCCAGATATCAGGCAATTGTTTGCCGGCAAAAGCCCAGTTTGTGAATGGTTATTTACCTATTTAAAAAAAATAACTGATATCCACTAAAAAACTTTCAAAAAGTAAATAAACGCCAAGCTTCAAAACAAAAGTTATGACTAAAAAATGGTGTGATATCAAATATCCAAGCTTATTAAGTTCTGGTACTTAATTTCCCGAATCACGAATTTTTCACATCTAAGTGAAGTGGTTAAGCATGACTTGTTGATAGAAACCCTTCTTCCCTAGACCAAACTCATCATAACCTGTTTCTGAAAATCATAACCTGTCATCATAACACATCATAACCTAATTCTGAGGTTTTAAATATCTATACATGCCAGGCTTGGCGGCCGTCTTAAAAATAAAAAATAAAAATCTGGCAACGATAGTCATTGTTTGATCTCTTCTGTTATAACTCTCCATCATCTGTTAAAATGTCGTGGTTACAGTTTTCTGCTTGGCTGGATCCCAGCTCATGTTGGAATCCCTGGTAATGAACTTGCAAACACAGGAACAAGAAAATCCACAACAGTTTTAAATCACCCTGTCCCTTTCACTGACGTCAAACACACCATTAAAAATTTTATTTTCGATAACTGGCGTTCGGTATGGAATCTACAATTAGATAATAAACTTCATCACATCAAACCCGTCATCTCTATCTGGCCTCCACTATATCCAAGGAAACTTGACGTCATGATCACCCGTCTAAGAATTGGACATACTAGAGTCACTCACAGATATTTGTTGGAGGGGGAAGATACCCCAATTTGCTTTCATTGCAACTGTGACCTTACCATTTTGCATATTTTAACCGACTGTACAGGACTTACCAATTTTTACTCCAAATACTTTGGTTCTACTTCACTCGTCTTAAAAGATCTTTTAGGTGAAACACCTCACCCTGCAATTTTCCGATTTTTGAAAGTACAGGATTTTACCCTTTGATTTAATAGCTTTATCCTTGTTTTCTATCATTTTATAATACTTGACTGCAATCTAGATGGGGATCCCCATCTAGAGGTTTTGACATTACCAGTACTGCGTTTTATCTTCCTCGTTCATAATCTAGAATTATTGCTTTTTACCATACATTTTATTCCTTTACAATGCTGTTATTTTATCATATTTGACTGTTTCTTACGTTTATGACACGACTATTTTTATCATACTTATATAGTAATGGTTTTACAACGTCTATAATTTTATTATCGTTTTGATTGATTGTGGTTTTAAAATGACTTGTGTTTTTTTCCGGATTTCACCATGTGTTTGGCACAGCATGTCCTTTCTGGACCATTAAACTTCAACCAACCAACCAACCAACCAACCAACTAACCTAAAGTAAAGCAGTTTTAAAATTCTAAAAGATTGGCTTTTGAAACAGAACAATAATAAAAAAATTGAGAAATTTTGCACCAAAACAGCCATTTCAACGTAGGTAGATACCTTATTTTATTATTAGTATTATTATTATTATTTATTATTATTATTTTTAACCAATGCGGAGGCACTTGTCGTGAAGACATTCGCCTATAGCACACCGCATTTTTGCTGGCCATAGATACCTTAGTTTTACTGCTATCATAAGATGCCATCTAACTTACACTTTGACCTGATCGGACATGTCGGCCACTTCTAGTCCATCCTTGGTGCAAAAGTCGCTGTCCTGCACAGTGAACATCTCGAAAGTCAGAAGGATCCGATTGCTCAGCTGCTTCACTTCGTCGTCGAGTTTTATCTGGCATAAGACATTTTAAACGTTACAACAACATATTGCCGAAGTAAAAATAAGACAAATAACACAACAGTTGCAAAAGGAAAAAAAAGAAAATCCTTTATTTCAAGTAGCTGTTTATATTAAAACAATCTTGATAAGTTCTAGATAGCATCCACTAAGCCTTTGACAGAATTATTTTACAATACCGTGTTGGTAATTTACAAAATATCTCATAAACATTTTTCAAATGCATCCAGTATTTTTATGATACAGACGTCAGAACTGATTAATGACATTTCAACATGAACCAAAATTCATAAATAATCAGGCACACAATTTTAGAAGTCTATTGGTACGTCATGTTGTTTCATTAGGTAAAATAAATTTGCATTTATCCTTAATTCTCTACCATATAAATTTTTATACATCTTCGCGAGCAAATGCACAGTGAAAAGTTGACAGGCCGCAAACGTAAAGGTGATTCTAATCAATAGCCTCATATCGATCCTTACATTTATCCCTATATTATCCTAATCTGCATTTTAGCAAAATCGTCACTACCCGACATTGCTAAAATGCATACTTGGCAGCTCAGAATTTAATGACGAGAAAACGAACTGACAGTGAAAATCTGACTGGGCGCAGGCATAGAGCTGATTTCGATTAATATCGTTAATCAGTCTTTATTTCAGCAGTAGTATTGCAGTTTTAGAATTTTTTCTGACGTGGGCACACAATCGTAGCATTTTTTAATTGTTTCGTGGTTTTAATTTAGATTGTGATGTAGAATATATTTCGTTCAATTGCCTCTGAGACTAAATTGCATTGATGTTATATTACCAGGAAAGGAGTGGAACTGTGTTTCCTTACTTCAGTGGAAGATTATTTTAAGTTCGTAGGTAAAATGATAGCTTCTAATTTACATTTCTTCTTAGACGTTTATATACATTTTCCTGCATTTTAAATGTACTTGTCAAATGAATTTTGCCGTTGTATCCAAATTATTCTTAGCTCCCTTTTAGTTCCAGTCACGTTTTAATCTTCCTTCTAATAAAATTTTCCAAAAATAAGCTTAAGTTTTGGTGCAATATTGAAATTAGATTGAGTTTATAACCTATGAATAGTGGATGACCCAACGGGTTACGAGTGATCCTGTAATTACTAAAATCAAATACGCGGATAAGTACTTTTAAATATAAACAAAATTTTCATGCTGAAACACTTCGAACTTAAACCTTGCAGTTTATAAATACATCTTCTATGAAGAATATTTTGTTTATGTTGACGAACAGGAGACTGGAACTCGAACCATCCAGACAAGCTAATTATCCTCTATGACTCGAAATTCTCACTTCGAACCTCCTGACTGACACACACAGCCAATGAGACTTTTTTACCTGTTTCCCAAACACAATTTATTGGCGAAATCGAATCGATATTTCTTCAGTATGGTAACTGATTCTTGATATTTATTTTGGTAAATATGAAGAACATGATAGGTTCCTCCGCCAAGATTTTTAAAAAAAAATTTTTTTCACCAATGGTTTGACCCTTTGGAGTTTAGTTTCTGGGTTTTCTAGAAAGAGCTTTGTTATTTTTCAGATCATGGTTCTTCAATTTTCAATGCCACACTGGCACCATATCACCTCAGGTTGGTGACCGTATCCTGTTCTTCATAATAACCTTTATTTTATTTCATGATACTAGTTCCCGAGTTAAACGAATAACAGATTTGCTGAGACATGAAAACACGTAAATCCGTCGAAATTTTGCATTTTTTAATCTTTAGTTAGCTACGAAATTCTTCTTGAATGTTGGATTTTCATGTTTTTTTTTCTGCTGCTATATTAACCTTAACGAATAATGGAAGCTGCTTTTGCAGTCTGCCTTTAGCAAACACAAGGAAATTGGTAAAATCTTATCACTTACCTCCACTTCGTACAAGATGTGAGTATCAGGTGGGTAGTTTTCGTAGGGGAATCCAGGACTGGAAATCGTATATCGGGGATTTTTCGTGTTCAGTTCTATTCTATAATCAGGAGTGAATTCGTATTCTGGAAAATAATAAATAAGGAGCATTTTCATCCCGCAGGAGGTAACTTGAAAGTTCATTTTTGCCGTGAAACTTACTTTGATTTTCTTTTAACTCCCAAACCACTCAATTTCCCCCGCCTTAATAATGATAAGAGCATGAACTTTTCACGGCAAAAAGCGTGATATAACTAAGCGAAACTGAATATTACTATCTTATAAAAGTTTTTTGTTATGCCAATGAATAAAAAAACTGTTGTTGTTGCCAATGCGGGGCACTTGTCAAGGAAGACAATCGCACATAATCCGAGAGAATCATTGATTGCTTTCATTGAGGGCACTGGGCAGATGAACCGACACCACCCCCTGCCCCCCCCCCCATTTTCACTGAGATCTGGAGGGCTCTCACCTTCCCCCATCCACTCACTTCGTGGAAAGACTTTCCGGTCTATGGATTGAATGTGTTCCTATCCGGTCTAGACACGAAGGTATTGAATGGCGTTCGTCGGGATTCGAACCGAGCAACTACCCCCCCCCCCCCGTCCGAAGTCCAACACGCTACCACTAGGCTACTACGGGCTCCTAACCTAAATGTAGAATACAAGAATTCGCAGTTATAGGTTGTATCAAAAATGTGTGTTATTAGACGCCATTAATTTTAATTTTGGGAATTTTGATTCTGGCACACAAGTTTGTCAAGAGAGCCACTAAGAGCGTGATAAATGGCCGCAGATTGACCATCCTTGGCATTTACTAATCACATTGAAGACTTTTAAAAAATGAGAAAATTTTAAGCATTTAAAATGAATACCTTTCAAATTCTTCTGAAATCTTGAAGTTTCATTCGGAAAGATCTAAAATATAGATATAAAAAAAATATGTTTTTAAAGTATTATTTCATGAACAGGTCGTAAAAAATACAAAAGAGTACCTTCTTGTCAGAAATTGCCATTTGAAAGCACTTACATTTTTCTGCTGTGATGTAATGAAAACCATAGGCATAAAAGTTACGTTTATCACCAGAGGAATATGAAGCACACTGTTTGCACTTATCACCATTAAAATGATTTTAGTGATCACTTATTCATATTCAGTATAGCATATTCTCAACTTTTTTAGAGAAATTATTTTACTTGCGACTTAAATTGATGATGTTTCGCCGTCGAATCAAATGTTCATTTCTAAGTTCCGAATAACTGGGAGAGCATAATTCAAGCTTCAATAAATCGACGTGCTGAGTAATTTTAAAAACTATTTAATATAATATAAGAAATATTTACAAGAATTTACAGGAGGCCCAAGCGGCCAGAAGTACTCGCACATATCTACTCAAATCCAAAATCGACTACGTACTCAAGGGAATGCGTTCGAACTAAATACCCCCCTCCCCCCAAACGGCGCCGTTGCCACTCTCATGAACAAAATCTTTGATACATGGAGGCGCGGGGATAGCAAGCTCGTCACAGATGGGTTTTTTTTTTTTTTTTTACCAAAGTCTTCTTCGCATAGGCGTAGCGTCGGGGGGGGGGGGGGGGGGGGGGGACGTGCCCCCCCCAACTTAACTTGAAATAAATTAAAACGTTAATAGAAGTAGAAAACTTTTAAGAAAGTTAGGTTTTCCCGCTTTTTCAAACTGTTAAACTGAAGATTCCGATTAGGTCTTTAGCTTTAACATTGTTTTTAACAATGATATGATACATAACAAAAATTCGATTCTATATTTCTTATCTAATTTTATTTATATTATATTAATTTTTCTCATTGTATAACTTTTGAATATTACTCAAACATCAATTCTATTGTTATTCAATGTTAAAAAAATCATAATATTTCATATTTTAAGGACGTCCGCCAGTCATTGCGCTGAGGAGGGCCCTAAGTGAATTCAATTCATGCCCCCCCCCCCCCCCCCCCAAAAAAAAAAAGTTAGAAGCACGTTACGCCTATGCTTCCTCCGGAAGTCTGTCAAATGCGACTACAACATTATTTGTGCTTGGCTTAACCTACCAGCCACGGGTGACGCCGAAATCACGTTCTACAGCAGTGCTTCTTAAACTTTTTTCATTCGTGACCCCTTTTTATCATTCAGATTTTTTCATGACCCCAGGAAATAAAGATATAAAGATAAACATTTTCTCATAAACAATTTATTTCTTTTGTTAACAATATACATATGAAAAATAGTAGTATATATGAAAACTAGTAAGTAAATAAAATAAAATATGTGTCTTAGATCAGTGATTCCCAACCACTGAGCCGCGAGATTCGTGAAATGTGCCGCCACTGCGAATACCCATACATAAGCGACGTCAGGCAAGTAGTTCAATCAGTTCTACCTTCCTAGCGGGGACTGGCTGAACTAATGCGCATGAATATTACAGTTCTGGAATGGTAGCTGGTAATTCTGGACTATTAAAAGCTCTGGACTTTTAAATCTGGATCACGAAATGAAAGTAGCATTATCATTTTTACGCCAAAATATGAAGTTATCAAAAAACAACAAGCTCAAATTTCGCATTAAATGTAATTTGTGGTTAAATAAACATTTTGTTTACTTTGCAATGCAATTTCATTTTATATTTCCATGAAAATTATTTCGTATGCTATTTTTACAAAATATATTATATGTACATCAATCAATTATCCAAGTATAATTCTATCAAATTTATCTTAATGTTAGTGTGCCACCATTTTTTCTAATTATTAAAAGTGTACTGTGACGAAAAAAAGGTTGAGAATCACTGTCTTGGATACTCGCGGGGGACGACAAGAATTAAATTCCTGTATCAGAATTAAATTTTCTCGACCCCAAAATTTCGCTTTGCGACCCCATTTTAAGAAACGCTGATCTACAGGGTGCGGAAGAATGGACTCCCGTATTTCTGAAGGTCACTGGTGAGGGAGTAGTTGGGAATAGGGCGTTGCGGGAGGTGGCAACAGTTCGGGCGAATTTTGTAGACACCCTTTGGGCCTGTTCACATAGGAGTCCGTCGCGTAGCGTTAAGGTATTGAAATATATTTAACCAATGACAAACCTCCAAACGATTAGCAATGAAATTTTTAACGCCTATGATTGGTTTATTTTCGTCTCAACGTCATATTTCCCTTAACGCAACGCAACGGACTCCTAAGTGAACAGGCCCTAAGTGGGTCCGATAAACATCGCGGTTTCATTATCGAGGCGTTTGTTAAAAACAGCGATTCTGTGTATCACGACACAGATGACATTTAGGACGGGCTTCGGGCTTTATGCCACTAATGCCGTTCCTGTGATGGCTTTCAGGCGTGACAGCAAGTGGGTCTGCATTGCCAAGGACACCGAGGGGTCGTCCTGAGAGCATTATATCACCTGAAAATGTGCAACGAGTCCGCAGTGGTGTTATTTTCAAAACCTAGTGAATAGAAACTAGCTTATTAGTTCTTTTCGAAAATATAAAGCTTTTTTTTCTGTCAATTGTTTCGTTCGTTTTTCATTACTCTTTGAAATGCACCCCGTACTTATTCGGTTAATGGGTTGGTGAGCCGCTCTATTATCTTGTCGATTTGAATAATTAGAATATTTGAACCGTTATTTTCCTGTCGGGTGACCTTTATTATGTATTTGAATGGAGGAAGACGTTATTTAACCAGCTATTCTTCCAGGATATATTGCCTCTAAGAAATACATATCAATATAAATAAAATTGCTTCTAGGAAATATGTTTTTTTCCTAAATTGTTTTTCATGCCTTTGTTAGAGGCGGTATTTGCGTTTCCTGCAAGGTGTTATGTAATAAATAAAAATATTTCCATTTTTCTCTGCTTATTTTAACTATTTATTTATTTATTTTATTTTGTATTGCAATAAATGTTTATGTACGAGAAATCTATACAACATATAAATTTCGCCCACGATTTTTACAGAAAAATATGAAAATTGACGGTTCAGTTCGTATTAGATAGTGGAAAATTGTAGAACAGTATTTTTTTATGCATAAAATGTAACTTTAAAATAACGGTTATAAAGATATCTGAAATAGAAAATAGTGCAGATAGCTTTGAGTATAACTCGATCAGATTTTTAAAGTGCTTAAAATGGCGCTGAATTTGTGACTAGGTTTCTCTTCCCTGTTTTTGTCTGTTTGGCTAGTCTCCTATTGTTGCTGCAGCCGGCTGCTTCTCGTTATATATATACATATATATAAGGAAGCATTTAGTTAAAATAAACAAGAAAAGAAGAATTAAACTAATGGAGCGATGCACACAAATGGCCAGAGGGGAGTTGTGACCCCTCTTCCATTCCTCTCCTAGAGTGCACGGAAAAACATTATTTGCGAAGTAGAATAGTGGATGAAAAGGAGAGCTGAGAGAAAGAGACGGACGAAGTATTGAAGCGGATTGTGACATGAAGAAAGAAAACAAATGCAACTAAAATGATCGAAAAGCTCAATTTGCATCTCCATGTTCCGGTATCAACCATCAGAAGTAGAAGGGAACTTCACAAACAAAGCATTTACGGAAAAGTAGCTATTCCCAAACCACTCGTAATGGATGCCAAAAATTTTCAAATTCTGGTCGAGTAATATGTCGAAAAACGGCATTTGGTCCGACGAATAATTGTTCACGTTGTTCCTCGCAACAGGATGGGCGTATGTCTGGAGAACATCTACACAAGCGTAAGATTCTGGCTGTTTCATCTCAACTGTCAATCATGGAGATAGATCTATCGGGGTTTAGGATGACACCTCATGGTTTTCTTCAGGCCCTATTGTAACCCTAAAATGGAGATTGAATGGGAAGGACTATGTCGAAATTTTAGCTCACTAGTCCATCCTATGGTGCAAACATTGTTTCTTGCAGGAGATGGCGTTCTCCAGGATGATAATCTCCCTATACATACAGCTAAATCTATCAAGTATTGGTTTGAAGAGCATGAAAAAGAAGTCCAATATCTTATCTTGCCCTGTACAATTCCCCTTGACTATACATCATCCAACCACTGTGATCTGTATAAGCGGATAGAGCTAGGTATCGATATCCACCACAGCATCTCTACAGGAACTTTCATGATTTTTCTCTGAAGAATGGTATAATATATTCTTAACCATTATTCATGACTTGTATAATCCAATTCCAAGGTGAATCAGGTGATATTGCATGAGAAAGGTGATTCTGGAGCCATTCGGTAGTAACTCTCGATGTGGGGGGGGGGTTCACATTGTCCTCCTGGAATTGTCCAAGTCCGTCGGAATGCACAATGGTCATGAATGGGTGTAGATTATCGGACAGGATGTATTATACCATTCTTCAGAGAAAAATCGTGAAAGTTCCTGTAGAGATGCTGTGGTGGATACATGCTTAGTCACCTGTCAGAGTCGTCTCTAGACGTATCAGGGGTCCCATATCACGCCATCTGCACACGCCCCACACCATCACAGAGGCTCCACCAGCTTGAACAGTCCCCGGTTGACATGTATGGTCCATGGATGCATGAGGTTGTCTCTATACCCGTACTTGTCCATCCGCCCGATACAGTTGGAAACGAGACTCGCCAGACCAGGCAACGTGTTCCAGTCATCAACTGTCCAATGGAGGTGTTGGCGGTCCCAGGCAAGGCTTAAAGCTTTGCGCCGTGCAGTCAACAACGGTACACGAATGGGCCTGAAGCTCCGAAAGCCCATATAAATGACGCTCGTTGAACAGTTACCACGCGGACACCTGTTGATGCCCCAGAACTGAAATCCGCAGCAATTTGAGGAAGTGATGCACGTCTATCTCGTTTAATAATTTTCGTCAGTCGTCGACGGTCCAGTTCTTTCAAGGTGTTTTTCCGGCCGCAACGCTGTCGCAGGTTCGATGTTCTACCGGATACCTGATATTCACGGTACACTCGTGAAATGGTCGTGTGCAAAAATCCAAATTGCGTCGCTACTTCGGAGATGCCATGTAACTCCTTGTCTTGTAACATAGCTAGCAACGAATTTTTAAGGTGCGCAAAGAATAAATTTCCCTGAATAGTTTTTAATACAATTCTCTTCAGCTTGTCTTGCATATACGAAGACCTTCTAAACATATAAAAAACGCGGATAGGCCCATATTTACAAGAAGGTTTAGTCTTGATGTTAAACAATGTGCTAGTTTTCCTGGATCTCTGTAGCTAAGCTAGGCGGGATTGTGCCACCAAGAAATAGCCCAGCACATTTCCTATAAATATTTTTGATTGGTGCTTATTAATTCATCATTAACATCCGGCAATTCTGAACTTACAGCTTCAAAGGTCACCACTTTATATTCTTGGCACTTTTCAAGCCCTTTTCCAATGTTTCCTGAAAAACTATTTGGACCTGTCGTGGTACCATCGAGGCTGGCAAAAAGATGACGGAGTGGTAATTCATTAGCATGTAGTAGGCACACAAACCTTTTTAACGGTCGAATAAGATATTTTCCCAATAGTATAATGACACCGCTTTTCTGTCCTGTATTTACAGCAGTACCGTCACATCCAATTGCCACCAACGATGTATGAAATTCGGAACTTTTTTCTAGAAACTCAACTGTAATTTTTTATAATCTATAATCTGACTCAGAAATCAAAGAAATATACTCTTCAGTCTTAATTCTAAGTACATAGGACATCTTTCACTTGATTCGGGTAATGCAAATACGATTCAAAAAATTACAGTTGAGTTTCTAGAAAAAAGTTCCGAATTTCATACATCGTTGGTGGCAATTGGATGTGACGGTACTGTTGTAAATACAGGACAGAAAAACGGTGTCATTATACTATTGGAAAAATATCTTATTCGACCGTTAAAGTTGTTTGTGTGCCTACTACATGCTAATGAATTACCACTCCGTCATCTTTTCGCCAGCCTCGATGGTACCACGACAGGTCCAAATAGTTTTTCAGGAAACATTGGAAAAAGGCTTGAAAAGTGCCTAGAATATAAAGTGGTGACCTTTGAAGCTGTAAGTTCAGAATTGTCGGATGTTAATGCTGAATTATTAAGAACCAATCAAAAATATTTATAGGAAATGTGCTGGGCTATTTCTTGGTGGCACAATCCCGCCTAGCTTAGCTAACAGAGATCCAGGAAAACTAGCACATTCCCGATGGCTTACTTGTGAAAACAGGATTCTTCGTTTATATGTAGGAACAACGAAACCATCGGTCAACCTTAAAGAACTTGTCGATTTTATTATGAAAGTGTACGCACCAACCTTGTTTAACATCAAGACTAAACCTTCTTGTAAATATGGGCCTATCCGCGTTTTTTATATGTTTAGAAGGTCTTCGTATATGCAAGACAAGCTGAGGAGAATTGTATTAAAAACTATTCAACGAAATTTATTCTTTACGCACCTTAAAAATTCGTTGCTAGCTATGTTATAAGACAAGGAGTTACATATAAGAGAACTAGCTCTTCGAAGAATATTAAAAGCAAGAGAACAGACCAAAGCCAGAAAAGTACGCGTGTTTCAGCTTCCTGAACTTCAGATCAGAGTATCACATTATTACAATTTGATAAATTGGTGGACAGAAAATGTTACCGAACCACCAATGGCGATGAAATACAGTGATACGGAAATAACTGTTTGTGGTTCAGAGGCAAGAGACGGTTATATAAGAACGAAGATAAAAACTAGGCAAAACTTGCCAATTTTTGAGACAAAATCTCAATATTTTCACGAAAAACAAAGTCGAAAAAACTTCTGAAAATGATACTTAAACATTATTAAGGAGGAGTCTATTGCTAAAATGCTTTTTAATATAATATATTTAATTTGCGTAACAAATAAACACAAATAAAAATGTATAATTGAGTTTATTACCACTTTTTTAAATGTCGCATTTTTATACTACACTGCTGGCCACCCAGATTACAACACCAAGAAAGACAAGAGATATCACAACAAAATTTATTTTGTAGATAACATGTTGACCAAGTATCAAATGATTAAATTTATAGACTTCTGTGAAGTGTGCTTCCTGCCAAAATCAGTAGCCAGAGTAGCCGCCATTGTTGGAGATCACCGCTGCCACACGCCTCGGCATTGATTCAAAGAGACTTTGGATGAGTTCTTGGGGTACAGCAGACCAAGCAGCTTCCACACGTTGCCAAAGTTGATCTGCTGTGGCAGCTGGGGATGGAATCTGGGTCAATCGTAGAGCAACCATGGACCACATGTTTTCTATAGGCGAAAGATCCGGAGAGCGAGGCGGCCAGGGAAGCAATTCAATCTGGCGATTGACGAAGAACCGTTGGACAATGCGTGCCACGTGTGGTCGCGCATTATCCTGTTGAAATATGGCTGTGGGCAAGCCCTGAAGGTAAGGAAGGACAACTGGCTCCAACACCTCGGAGATGTAGCGCTGGCTGTTTAAAGTACCGGCAATGCGTACTAGAGGTGTGCGAGAGTGATATCCAATACTGCCCCATACCATAATACCCGGTGCAGGACCAGTGTGGCGGTGCATAACACAGCTGTTCAGCATCCTCTCTTCACGGTGTCTCCAGACTCGAATGCGACCATCGTGGTGTTGCAGACAGAAGCGTGACTCGTCAGTAAAGACAATTTCATTCCATTCTGCCGTCCACATCCTTCTGTCATCGCACCATTGGCGGCGGAGACGTCTGTGGATCTGCGTCAAGGGTAGACAAAGCAATGGACGTCTTGCGGACAGACCACTCTGCTGTAAACGGCGTCGAATGGTACGCGCAGACACTGGATGATGCGTTACAGACTGCATGTGCTGTGCTATGGTTCGTGATGTGACTGAGCGATCCGTCACTGCCATGCGCACAATTTGCCTGTCATCACGTGAAGTGGTGCGCTGAGGCGGATGCGATCGAACACGCCGGTCCGTCGTACCCTCCTGCATCCAACGATCACATATCCGCATTACAGTTGTTTGGTTTCGTCCAACACGACTACCGATTTCCCTGAAAGATAATCCACAATCTCGGTAGGCCACTATCCTTCCTCTGTCGAACTCGGATACTTGATCAAAAGATGATCGCTGTTTTCGACGAGGCATAATTGATCGTTTTTTTGAAACAACCACAAGAAAAACACAATTGCCGAACTTGAAATCGTCGAAATCTCCAAGCCTTAAATAGTGCTTTGAAGTGGCGCCACAGGCGCGCGTGATGTGCGTCTGCGCTGAAATTCTAATCATTTGCATATCTCACCTCCGCTAATGCATGTTGTAAATTTCATGTTATTTGCATGTTTCCTTCAGGGTGTTGCATTTACAGTGGCCAGCAGTGTACTTTTCAAAACTTCAATTCTAGTGCGCCACTTGAAGATATTTTCAAAACAGGTTGAAATTTTGCACTTTTGCATCTTGGGCCATGGATCAATGATTGATGATGCAGGAAAGAAAAAAATTTAAAAAAATTTTTTTTCGCTCCACCTTAATACATATGTATATATATATATATATATATATATATATATATATATATATATATATATATACACCGAAGAGCCATTACATTATGACCACCCTCCTTCTGTAACAATGAGCTCGCACAGAAGCAAAACCACGGCGCGTGCGCGGCTGAAGTTGGAGTATAAAAAAGGTCCATGCATTGTCTTTCGAAACATAGATTAGCGACATAATGGGAAAAGCAGCTGATTTATCAGACTTCGATAAAGTTCAAATGGTTATGGTTCGGCACCTGGGAACGTCGATATCAGAAACGGTGCGTTTGGTGGGCTGTTCACGTGCAGTCATTCTGAGCACGTATCGAAAGTGGTGTAAGGAGGATGAAACGAAAAGTTGCCCGCCAGCGGTGTGTCGCCCGTGGCGCATTGATTCCAGAAGAGAGCGGAGACTGTTATGCATTATTCGCCGTGACCGAAGAGCTACAATAGCCGAAATTACCAACAGCTACAACAGTGGTGACCTAGACAGTGTTTCTCAACACACAGTGCAGTGTTCTCTGCTGCGTATGGGCCTACGAAGCCGGAGGCCGAAGCACGGCCCTGCTCTGAAGGCACGTCATCGCCAGCAGCGCCTGGAATGGGCCAAGGAACATCGGGAATGGTCCATAGAAGAATGGAAGGAAGTTGCATGGTCCGACGAATCACGTATTCTGGTCCATCACATCGACGGGCGCGTGCGAATACGCCGATTTCCAACGGAATGTCTTTCTCCCGGATGCATAGTTGGACAGAAACAAGCTGTTGGCGGCTGTATTATGGTGTGGGCGATGTTTTCATGGAGTACATTAGGACCCATAATCTCCTTAGAACAATTCCTGACGTCTGTGCGCTACGTGAACATTGTTGCAGACCAGGTGCACCCATTCATGTCAACAATGTTTCCGGCGGGTGATGGCGTTTACCAACAAGATAATGAACCATGTATTAAGGGTCGAATCGTCAGGGAGTAGTTCGAGAAACATTCTAGTGGCTTTCAAGTCATGTCTTAGCCTCTAAATTTACCTGATATTAATCCAATAGAACCTTTGTGGTTCCTCCTGAAAAACCGAATTCGGGCTGCCTCGCTACGACCTCTCAATGTGAGGGAATAGCAGGACCCGTTGGTGAGCGCTTGGTACCAGTTAACTCAGACTACATATCAGCACCTTGTTGAGTTAATGCCACGCCGGGTGTTGGCGGTTTTGAAGGCGAAATGTGGTCCTACGTCGTATTAAACAGGTGGTCATAATGTAATGGCTCTTCGGTATATATATATATCTGTAGGTTGGTAAAAGAAGTGCCAAAAAACTTCTGAAACTTAAACATTACTAATTACATGATACTTAAACATTACTAATTACATGATACTTAAACATTATTAAGGAGGAGTCTATTGCTTAGATGCTTTTTAATATAATATATTTAATTTGCGTAACAAATAAAAACAAATAAAAATGTATAATTTAGTTTTATTACCACTGTTTTAAATGTCTCCTTTTTATACTACTTTTCAAAACTTCAATTCTAGTGAGCCACCTGAAGATATTTTCAAAACAGGTTGAAATTTTGCACTTTTGCATCCTGGGCCATGGATCAATGATTGATGATACAGGAAAGAAAAAAATTTAAAAAAAATTTTTTGCGCTCCACCCTAATATATATATATGTTACCGTGAAAGACCGAAATTGGAGAATGTCGACTTTCACCGGTGAATGTCAACAAACACCAAATACGTCGGTGAGAGATCGAATATTTCATTACATTCTTGTACATTCGGACCCTCACCGGTGTATGTCGACAATCACAGATATGCTCTGGTGGAGGTCGAAAAGAGAGGACTAGCGCGTCTTTCGCGACGGAGCACCCAATGCGTGGAACAGTCCATCTGAATTGAGAGGTGGGATACGTTAGGTTGTAGGGTGGCGCCATCTATTCGCTATTCTACGATTCACTTGCCGACGGGGCACTCAATGCGTGGCACCCAACGCGTGGCACCCAACTTCTGTATATCTTCACAAGTACCTTGCAGCATTTTTGAGATTTTATTAAAAGTTTCAAGTATTTTACTTTGTACAATTATTAAAATAATTGTTGGAAATTGTTCAAAATACTTGTAATTAATCAAATTTTCAGCTTCATGTTGATTATCACATTTTTTTCTATTCACTAAAAAATATGTCAATATTTTAATTACAAAATGCCTATATTTTTAAGATCTATAAGGCGTGGATGTTCTAATGGTTCAGAATCCACTTTAAACCATAGGTCTCAGTCCAAAATGAGCATATTTGACCATACAGTTACAAATCAACCAACCCAATAGTCCAAATTTAATATTGTCTGTGTCATTTTTGTTAATTTCTAATAAAAATATCTTCTAAATAAGGGTTAGCAGAATTTGAGATAAAAAATATCTTGCTCTTTAAAAATGATTTAATCATTATCAACCTGAATTAAAATTAAGGTATAAACTGAAGCTACTTCAGTTCCGTGAATTCAACGGTTGAAGATTATAAAGGTACTAATTATGGCTACTAGGTTATCTAGTGTAATATGTACTCAAATTTTCTTAGAATTAGATCTCATGAAATCCCAAGAAACATAAAATATTTATCTCTATTACCCAAAAAAGTTACAGAATTTACAGTGTTTCATTTAGCTCTCTTTGGTAATTGTAGAAATGCACTTAGCATCCTTCAGTTTATTGCCACAGCTTCGAAAGGTACTGGCTTTTGAGGTTATTGAATATTAGAAGTTCATTAGTATTGTTATATACAATACAAATGATAAAGGCAATCTTTTCAGGTAAGTCATCTTTTAGTAATTTTTATAAAATAAAATTACTAAATAAATTAAAAAAAGCAATATGCAGTAGTATCATCCAAGTGCAGTAGTATATGCCCAAAGACTTGTATGATCACAACACAAGAAATATAAATGTTGAATACAGAACTTTAAAGTTATGTTTCAAAATGCTCTAAATCTTTAAACAACAAAATAAAAACCCATTAAATTAATTTCTACACTTAATGAGCAGTATAATAAATAAAAATAAAGTTCAAACAATAATAACTGCAACAGCATACGTATTTAAAAAATATAAATTGATAAATGAAAAAATTAGTAATTCAAGGTGTCAATAGATGGCGAAATAAAAATTTGATTAATTACAAGTATTTTGAACAATTTCCAACAATTGTTTTAATAATTGTACAAAGTAAAATACTTGAAACTTTTAATAAAATCTCAAAAATGCTGCAAGGTACTTGTGAAGATATACAGAAATTGGGTGCCCCGTCGGGTGCCACGCATTGAGTGCCCCGTCGGCAAGTGAATCGTAGAATAGCGAATAGATGGCACCACCCTACAACCTAACGTATCCCACCTCTAAATTCAAATGAACTGTTCCACGCATTGGGTGCCCCGTAGCGAAAGACGCGCTAGTAAAGAGAGGAGCCGACAAAGAGGCGACTGGCTGTTTCCCGCCAAATCCTTTGTTCTGCTTGGAGTCAGTCAGCTTTGTCAGTCTTATGCAAGGTTTGATGGTGAGAGCAACGTTTTCTTAATTTTTATTCCGATACCCTAATTTATACAGAATGGATACTGCAGTGAATCGTGATCTTTTTCTTGAAAAGTTAAATGCATTAATTGCGGGTAAACGAGAAGACAATTGTTTTTATTTTTCTCAAGAAAAGTACTCTAAAATACTTTCTGAAGTGGTTTCTGCTAAAACTAAGTGCAACACACCTTTGGATTACAGACGATTTAAACGTTTTGACGTTTTAAAAATTAATGATGAAGAGAAGTTAATTGTACCATTAAACCAGGAGAAACGAATATACAGTATTATGTTACCAATGAGGAATTGTTCAGTATACTATATGAAACTCACACCAGAATAGGCCACGGAGGAAGAACACGTATGCTTGAAGAGTTGCAAAATAAATACAAATATATTACATATGAAGTTGTAATGTTGTATTTAAATTTATGCAAACAGTGTCAAATGAAACACAGTGCACCTAAGAAAGGTATTGTTGTGAAACCAATGATCTGTTCTGAGTTAAACTCAAGATGTCAAGTTGATCTGATAGATCTGCAGTCAAACAGAGATGGCGAATATAAGTTCATAATGGTGTATCAAGATCATTTAACTAAGTTTGTCCAGCTACGACCTTTGAAAACTAAGAGGGCGGAAGAAGTAGCGTATCACGTTCTTCCAATATTTTTAGCATTTGGTGCTCCAGCAATATTGCAATCAGATAATGGTAGAGAATTCAGTAATCAAGTCATATCCGAAATGCGCTATGTGGAAATGCGCTATGTGGAAAGATGTTAAGATAGTTCATGGAAATCCTCGTCACAGTCAAACACAAGGCTCAGTTGAAAGGGCCAATCAGGCTATACAGAATATGCTAACTGCATGGATGAACGATAACGATACAAATAAATGGTCAGAAGGTTTACCCTTTGTTCAATTTGCCAAGAACACTACATACCACGAAGGAATACGCTAAAGTCCTTATGAAGCCATGTTTGGCATTAAAGCGAAAAGAGGCATAGCATCGTCTTTTTTGCCTAGCGAACAAATCGCAAATATCGAAACCGAAGAACAACTTGAAGAAATTGCCAATACTTTTGAAACCGAAGAACAACTTGAAGAAACTGGTAATACTTCTGAAAAAAATTTGAGCGGTGGTCATACGAAAACCATATTCCAAAGGAAAATATTGAAGAGTTCTTGCAATCTACCACGTCTTCACATCAAGTTCTGACTGAAAAACACGAGTAAATTTCTATAAAAAGAGCGGTCGCGAAAGAGAATCTTCTACTGCAAGCAACAAAAATGTTACGAACCTCACAAAAACAATTTCTTCCTGCTCAAATTGGTAATACTGTACGAATACAAGTCCCTGATGTCGACCGTGGTCGTACAGATAACTGAAATGTGTTAGCGGTTGTTGTTGGAACAGAAGACTCCGACTTCTATAAACTTGCAAATGAAAATGGTACCCTAAAGCAGCTTTACACACGTAATCAGTTCGTAATTTGTAAAGAAAAGTTACTTTCCATAGATGAGATTTATTTTCAAGAAATTTCGCTGAGAGAAGCAGCTGCAGCTAATTCGAGAAGCGGTGGGCAAGGCTATACACGCTGTCATTGCAAAAGGAAGTGTTCCACAAATAAATGCAGTTGTAAAAGCAAGGGCCTCTTGTGCAATTCAAAGTGTCATAATAGTTTAAGTTGTTGCAATAAATAAGATTTGAATCACATAATTTAGTAAGTTTTTTATTACTATTATTTTATTTTCTCATTTAGAACGTACTGTATAATTAAGTAAGTTTTTAACTTCTATTATTTTCCTTTCTCATTTTGAATGTAATGTATAATTAAGTAAGTTTTTAACTTCTATTATTTTCCTTTCTCATTTTGAATGTACTGTGTGTTTTAAGTTCTTAGTCATTCCTCTCAGAAAGAGAGGCGAAAAATTTATCGACTGAATTACGGAGAAGAAAATATAAATCTCGGACATGTTCAACATTCACCATTAGTGCATGGTGAATGTCGACATTTACTGGTGTAAGTCAGAAATAAGGGTATTTAGCAAATATTTCGGACATACACCAAGCGACTATGTGTTTGTTGACATTCACCGGTGAAAGTCGACATTCTCCAGATTTCGGTGTTTCACCGTAACATATGTTTATATATATATATATATATATATATATATATATATATATATATATATATATATTCATGGCTCCAAAATAAAAAGGTGCCGTTTTGAGGAGTGGCCGTTGAAAAGAGGTTTCTTCCATAATATTGGCTCTTTGGGGTCTTGAATCGGTTCTGATCAAAATATGACTGTTTCGAGGGGTGATCGGCAAGAGAAATTTCAATATATATATATATATATATATATATATATATACTAGAAGGTAACCCGTCATTTTGACGTCATAATACTAATAATGACGTCATAATGGAATATGAAAGTTATGAAAGTTAAGAAATATCCCGAATTATCTAACAATATTACATTTAATCCACACCTTGTAAAAGCAAACTCTTTCATTATTTTTTATTTATTTAGTTTTTCATGCGATTGGAGTAGTAGACTGCCATCCAACCCGTCATTTTGACGTCATAATACTAATAATGACGTCATAATGGAAAAAGTATATGAAAGTGAAAAAATATCCCGAATCATCTAACAATATTGCATTTAATCCACACCTTGTAAAAGCAAACCCTTTCACTATTTTTTATTTATTTAGTTTTTCATGCGATTGGAGTAGTAGACTGCCATCCAGTTTTTTACAGCTCACTACGCAATATGAATACTTGAGCTACTTGATTCATTCACATTCAAGTTTGTGTACTTTCAGAATTCATCGCAAAAGTAAGCAGATTTTTAAAAACTGTTAAATATACAGCTAAAAGCATTCAATTTGTTTTAGTTCTGAATGTTTTATAGAAAAATAGGCTGAACAAAGGTGATTTGATGGAGAAGATATTAGTTTTTAGGTAAGAAAATATTCTGATCCACATCTGAAATTGAAATTAAGCCTAACCGGCCGTAAGTTTACCGAGGGCTTCAATTGAAAGATGAGTACAGCCCGGAAGTGTTATACAGAGACAACGGCTATTATATATATATATATATATATATATATATATATATATATATATATATATATATATATATATATATAAATATATACTTCTTACAAAGCTAATGATTGCATAATACAAAACCTAAAACAACTCTATGCGTAATTATTCGATGTAAATTCTTAAAGAAAATACTTTCTATATAAGATATAGTCAACAAGTTCATTTACGGAAGTTAAATTCCAATCTGAATAATATGAAAACTTACCAATCCAAAGTTTGCGGTCACACGCATTAAAATAAATATGCCCCAAAATACATAATCCTTCATGTTGTTAAATTTGGATGATGTGATTTCGCACTGCGCTCAGATATTTAGAAAACAACGGTGATAAAGGAAGTGGGTGATTTTTAAAACTCTAATCTAACAGATGGCAGAGCACCTGTGAGTAATTCGAGGCATTTGAAAACCACCTGTGTAAAAACTAAAGAACTGTCGATTGCCTTTAATAGAACCATCTCAATTTAGGCATCAACTTGTTCATCACTTTAGCACAATTCGTTACAAAGTTAGCAACTGCATGCATGGTTCCAATCTGTTTTCTTTTGAAAATGTGACGGGACTGTCTCTTTACCAGTAACTACAAGAAAATATATCTTTCACGCTAAAGACCTGTTTAAGAAACATATCTACATTTCACAAAGACTTTTTTTAAAAGTTAATTTCTCAGGAAAGAGTTAATTTAAATACTAGATTCCTAAAAAATAAAAGAAAAGGACTGAAACACAAAATAAGAGTAATTAGTTAAGATATTTTCGATATATATACGAAATATCGCATCTATAGCCGACACTTAACGACGATATCCGGGAAAGCAGCCGAAAGGTTATTCATCTTGGTAGTCAGGCCTTGGGCACATAAAGTAAAAATCAAATAATGCAGTTAAATGGAAAAATAATTTTATTACTTAGGGTTAAACAAAACACATTATGGTACTTTAAACACATTATGGCAATCTAACAGTTAAACATATTATGCGAAATGTAAAGGAGTAGAAGCTATTTACATATTTACAAGCAGAGAGATATGATAATGGCGCCCGCTCAATCCCTGATTCAATCTATTAGTCCATAGTACCGGCGCTCACATCAGCATATATGAAATTTAGTTTCTGTTTACCACGTGACCCCTTCTGGTGTCATATGCCCAGGCGCATATAGAAGGAACGCAGAAGTTAGTTATATAATGTGAAAGACAAGATTGGAATCGAATTAAAACTGGTGTGGCGTTATTATTATAGAATATTCTCCCCCCCCCCCCCCCCCCCCCCACCCCACTTCCAGAAAAGACTTGCGAGAGGTGCTGGGCCCAAGCCCCTCGACCAAGGCTTCAGGTGAGAACAGCGAAAGAAATATAGAAAAGAACTTTAAGGGTTAAATACTTTTAAAATATTTTCTCTCTACTCAAAATTTTGCACCTTCAGATATTACTTAAAAATACAATTGTGGTAGGTAGAGTAATTGTATAGTGGATTCTAATAAGTTTGTGGCAGGAAAATATAAGGCAATTCTGGCTCGAAATTATAGATTGGTTTATTGGACACTCATAACATCAAAATACATTCCTGTCATCTATTATGCATATTAATAGAGATATTCATGCATTTTATCTGTACTTCATTATTATACAATATTACTTTCTACACATATTCATTATATTCAAATCCTTTAATTATACAGCATAAATACGAATATATTTAAATCATAGTAAATTGGGTCATCTTAGTCCCTCAACTTATTATAATATCGATCGATAAATATCTATTCATCTTCCTTAATTAATTCAATCAGTTATTACGGATTTATGAAGCAATGGTAGACTTATTGGTGAGCAAATGACACGGTACCTCCACTGATGAGCATACGTTGATAGTCGTTGATCAGTCTCATAGGGCTGCATCTTTTGGGCACTTGGATTGTCCGGAAATATAACGGGACCGTTGATAGGCACACATCAGGCATCGGGTTTGATCTGGACGCATCTGGTGGCTAGGCAGCATTCGGTCCACGTAGCCGACGTCCCGCATATTAACTCTGCAAGCGCAGTACTCTCTCTCTATATGGCATGACCTCTATTCGTCAAGGGGCAGTACTTCTCGGGATATTTGTACTACAAAAGGTGCTAATATTAGTAAACAATATTAAAAAGGTGCGTGTATCAGTGTACATGCGTAAGATGTGAAACTTCTTCAGGTTATATATCATTGTATTTTTTTTGGTGTTTAAAATAAATAGGTTAGATGAGGTATGAGCAAAAGAATTTTTTTTAAAATAAAAACTATTTTACTATAGAGATATTTAAAAACAGTATGATTATAAGTATTATTATTATTATTCAACTTCGTTTATTATAAGAGAATTATTATTATACACTTTTGTAATCAAAGATTTATGATAACTAAAATAAGAAATACAGGTGGTTATCAAAATAGTGGAAACATCAAGGAATTGCATGAAATCCTTTTATGATATGGCGTAGGGACGCTTTTGGCATGTTATACCGCCTAAATTCGCCTAGGAACAGATTTGTAGAGTCCTTTATAGTTGTTAAGGGAGTATTATACCATTCTTCATGGAGAAACGGTGAAAGTTACTCTTGAGATGCTGGTGGAGGATATCGATACTTGATATACTCTATTCTCTGAAACAGACCACAGTGTTTCGATGATATTGAAGTTGGGGGACTGTGGAATTCAAATAATATGTTTGACTTTGTTTTCGTACACTTGTTTGGGAGTTCAACAGACGTACAAACGTCCTTTTGTGGGAAACAATATTAACGATGATTTGTCTGACCAAAAGACATTCTTCCACATGTCACTCGACTAGGATTTGCGCTCATGGCATCATTGTGGACGGTGTTTTGCATTCACATCTGATACAAGTGGCTTGAGAATTGCTACTCTTCCCTAAATATTTTGTTTTGAAAGTTGCCATTGTTGATACTGGAGCATACAGATGAAGATTGAGCTTTACGGTCAATTTGGTTGCAGTTGTCTTCTTTTTTATGTCACAATCCGCTTTAATACTCGTCCGTCTGTTTCACTCAGCTTTCCCTTTGATCCACTATTATGTTTCACAGAGGATGTTTATACATGCACTCCGTATGCTGTCAGGACTTCCGATATCATAGCTCTAGAAACGTCCATTTCACTGGAGGGTATCATAACAGATGCTCCAAACAGACAAGCGCCAACAATTTGCCTTCTTTGAAAGTCAATAAAGTCTGACATTTTACACTATTTACAAAAAAGCACGATGCCCACAGCTTCATTACTACTACCTGACAGTAGAATAATATGTACAATATATTCTTAAAAAATACTTGTAGCCAGACTTGTTTTTTAAGGAATACGAGGCACATTCATGAACACCACTCAGAATGATAAGTGTTTCCATTATTTTGATAACCACCTGTATATGTTTTACATTCAACATGATCCAGGGACCTTGTGAAAATTGCATCAGTTATTGTATTTGATTTTGTTGTTGAAATTTGTGGATTGTTTTGCATAGATAAATTAAAATTATCTTTTAAAAATTCCACCAGCTTCGCAGATTTCTCTAATGCAAAATTGACATTAAAATCCCTTCTTAAAATCATAGGTATTTTATCATTGTCATTACGTAGTAAAGCGGCACCTCCTATCGTATACGGTAATAATGAATGATGAAGAAAACCAATAATATCATTTAACTTTTGATTAGGAGAAATATACAATGCTACAATAACGTTTTGCCCATTTTCCATTTGACATTGAGCCGTATACAAGTCGCCAACTGTCGATGCTATTGAACTATGGATATTGGATTGTGTAACAGAAAAATCTATAGATGGAGTTAGAATGTTGATGACATTATTAGAATTATGAAATATTCCAACACCTCCTGCTCTAGTATTAGGCCGTTTGTATTTTACAATGCAGTTGAAATTAGGAACGGATTTTTCATCTTCATCGCCTAGCCAAGTTTCAGATAAAACTAAGACATTTGAATTTTTTACAATTAAATAATTTAAGTCATTAGCATGAGCTCTAAGACTTTGGCAATTAAAAGTAAATTCTGATAAACCTTTTCTGCTATTGGTAAAATTAACTGAATTTTTATCTTAGTTGTTTAGTTTTTAGTTTGTTTAGTGAAAGTCGTTTAAATTCCGTTTGTAAATCTATTGTTGATGACGATGTTCTTCGACCATGGTAAAATATATTTTCATTGTTCTGCGTCGTTATATGTAATCCTTCAATACTCGTCTCACGAGATAAAGAAACATATAACAACGATTAACTGTGACGTCAATCGTATTCATAAACAATTTCCGAAAACGTGCTACCTTGCGATTTATGAATTGTGGTAGCACAAGCACACACCAGTGGAATGTGGGTATGTTTAGCAAATACAGTTTTATTGTTGTTGAGTGAAATAGTGGAAGATCTTAGTACAGTTGGCACAACCATTCTACTGACGTTATTTTCTGCTGTGTGACCTGCTGCTTTGCGTCTTAGTTTTTCACCTATTTGAGGTAAATCTGGAAACTCGAGCCATGCTATTTTAACCACTCCATCGTCATCTGTCTCTACACGAACTAACTTTCCAACGGCACCATTCGCTAATCCGCCTGATACGTCGATATTTGTGGTAATCATGTAATAAATATTTTTCCCAAAAATCGTTAGATAAGGCAATCCGATTGTATCAATTAATGACATTTTATTTTTTGCAGTTTTTGGTGGACGAAAGTTTCTTGTTCTTTTGAAGTACAGGTAATTTATACATCTTTTGAAGTTGAAGTTATTTTCTCCGTATACGAATTCAATATTTTATTATTGTACTCAGTGACTGAATGGTTCGTGTTGAATAATCGTATGCCTTGAGGACACCTAATTGAAGCTTCTTCTACAGTACAAAAACGAGATTCAATTAGAGCTATTTCATATTCCTCAAGACGCTCACAATTTACAATTTTCGTAAGTATAGAATTTAAAAAATTCTTTGAAATAGAATCCATCCCAGACAATAATAAGGATGTAATAAAAAGGGAAGAAGAAGTGTTCTGCGAAGAAAATTTTTTGAAAACATACAAGTGGGATGAGACAGATAGATTCGTAGTACATTTACCATTAAGAGAGGGTGCAAGAGAGTTGTTAGGGCATTCTAAAGAAAATGCTAATGAAAGGTTAGACGCTATTTGGAATGGACTAGATAAAAATAAAACAATGGCAAATTTATACAGGGAATTTATGGAGGAGTACGAGAATCTAAGACATATGGAGGAAATTAAACACGATGAAGGGGACGAGGTCTCTTATTATATTCCTCATCACGCTGTGTACAAGCCAGAAAAGACATCGACTACTTTAAGACTAGTCTTCGACGCGTCATGTAAAACCACTAGTGGCGTTTCTCTGAAGTCGGTTCTACTAAACGGAGGGACTATTCAACAAGATATTTTCTCTCTGATCAATAGGTTTAGAACACATAGATATCCCTTTAGTGCGGATATAAAAAGGATGTTTAGATAGAGCCGAAACAGAGAAACCTTCAACGCATCGTTTGGAAGTCATGTAAAGACGCACCAGTAAAAATTTATAATCTATGCACCGTTACGCACGGAACGGTTAACGCTCCATTTCTAGCAATGAGAACGTTGAAGGCCTTAGCGGAGGCAAAAAGTAAGAATTTCCCTGAGGCTGCTGCAATTACCTGTAGAGATGTCTACATGGATGATTTTTTAAGTGGAGCTGATACTTTGGAGAAAGCCAACATTTTACAATCCCAGCTTATTCAGCTTTTAAAACGAGGTGGAATGGAGCTGCATAAAGGGATTTCCAACGATCCACAACTGTTACAAGATGCTTCAAGTTCAGATTATTCATTTACGGAAACTTCTCAGCAAATTTCTGTATAGGCATTAGGAATGCTGTGGCAACCCCAATCTGATTATTTTAACTTCAAAGTAAACATCGAGCATAAGGACGTTTACACAAAAAGAGAAGTTTTCTCAGCTAATGCTAGACTATTTGACCCTTTAGGTCTAATTGGACCAGTAGTGACAAGGGCAAAAATATTTTTGCAGAGCCTTTGGTAACAAAAGTTAGATTGGAATGATCTGTTGCTAACAAATTTACTCAAGGAATGGAAGGAATTTCTTCTAAAGTTAGAAGAGGTAAATAAAATCACTATTCCAAGATATGTCCTTACTGAAGATGCTATCCAGATAGAAGTTCATGGCTTCGCAGATGCAAGTCAGAGGGCTTACGGTGCTTCAATGTACATAAGATGCTGCTCTAGGTCTGAAAGATTTCGAACAAGACTTCTTTGTAGCAAATCCAGAGTAGCTCCTCTGAAGACACTAACCATTCCCCGTCTGGAGCTTTGCGCGGCATTATTGCTAGCACGATTAGTCAAAAGGACCACATCTATTCTTTGCATACCAATTGACAAGGTCATGTTATGGACAGACTCAAGCATAGTCTTAGCTTGGATAAACACTCAGCCTCATAAGCTAAAGACATTCGTGAGCAAAAGGGTTGCAGAGATTCAGTCGCTGCGCAAGGGTTACGATTGGAGACATGTATCGTCCGAAGACAATCCGGCGGATATCCTCTCCAGAGGTTCAGATGCCAGCAATCTCTTAGGGAACGCCTTATGGTGGTACGGACCCGACTTTCTTCTGCAAGAGTTACCCATAGACTTACCTACAGACTTACCTACCTGTATGGACAAATACTATGAAAAAGAATTGAAAGGACTGGTGAACTTTACACGGCAAACCTCAGCCAGTGATCTGATAGATTCCTTAATCAATCGTTCTAATAATTTTCTTAAACTAATTAGAATTTTTAGTTATATTTTCAGCTTTATAAATACACTCATGGACAAAAAAATTAGCGCACTAAGAAATAATTGCGGGATCGTAACGAAACTTGCAATGAAGGTACATGTCGGGGAGATATGCAAATGATTAGAAATGCAGCGTGATTGCGCATTATGTATAGCCGGTAGAGGGCGTTGAACATCGTACTCTGTGGAGTATAAAATAGGTAACGAAAGCTTGTTTGAGTGTGCTGAATCATTTACAAAGGAAGAGCTGAGATAGACATGCCATTACGCCATGTTCGAAAACAATATAAGCAGTTGTCGCAGTTTGAGAGGGGGAGAATCGTCGGGATGATGGAAGCTGGGTGGTCAGCTAGGCGAGTAGCTCGTCAATTAGGCCGGTCTGATTGTGTTGTGAGGAAGTGTTGGGACCAGTGGACCCGAGAGATGTCATGTACACGAAGACCAGGCTCAGGACGCCCTCGACAGACCAGTCGTCGAGAAGACTGCTACATCGTAAGAAATTCACGCGTACAGCCAACTGCTTCATCGGCCGCCATCCAGGCACAGGTAGCACCTTCACTAGGGGCCTCTGTGTCTTCTCGAACCATACGAAGGCGCCTGGCTGAAGGACAGTTGGTATCGCGACGCCCATTACGTGTGCAGCCCTTGACGCCCACCCATCGACGCCTCCGTTTGGAGTTTTGCCGCGCACGAGGAAACTGGACTGCAGCGAAATGGAACCAGGTCGTCTTTAGCGACGAATCCAGATTCAATCTCGGCAGTGATGACAATCGTGTTCGTGTGTGGAGAGCCCGTGGTGAACGCTTCAATCCTGCCTTTGCTGTACAGCGACACATCGCTCCCACAGCTGGTGTGATGGTATGGGGTGCCATTGCCTACAATACACGGTCACCCCTAGTATTGTTCCGTGGCACCATGACAGCCCAGCGGTATGTTCATGAAATCCTGCAACACATGTGTTGCCACTCATTCAACGGCTCCCAGGAGCCATTTTTCAACAAGACAATGCTCGGCCTCATACGGCAAGGGTGTCACAAGACTGTCTCCGCACTGTTACTACCCTTCCTTGGCCTGCCCGATCCCCAGATTTGTCTCCAATCGAGCATATCTGGGATCATTTGGGACGACGAGTTGGGCATCCCACGAGTTTGAACGAACTAGAGGCAAGGTTCCAGCAAATATGGAACGAAATGTCTCAAGACATCATACAGAACTTGTATGACTCAATGCCCAATCGTATCGCATCGTGCATTCGCGCTAGAGGGGGTCCAACGGAGTATTAACTCCTCCGTTCTTTTGCCTTTTTCTCTGAAATAAATTATCCTTTTTCTTTGATTTTCTTATCATTTACTTATATCAAAGTAGTCATTACGTATGTAAAATTTCGTTTCATTTTGACGACTCCTTCTTGGTGAGCTAATTTTTTTGTCCATGAGTGTAAGATGCGAAGAAAGGAGGTTAGCTGCCCACACCTAACTAGTAAGGAAATCCAGGCAAGCACTATATTTTTGATGAAGTGTATTCAAGCTGGTGAGTTCGCGGCCGAAATTACTGCGTTAAAAAAGGGTCATAATGTATCCCCAGCAAGCAAGGTAAGATCACTTGATCCTTTCTTAGACGATGACTCCATTATGAGAGTTGGCGGCAGACTTAAAAACTCAGGTTTGCCCTTTGAGTCTAAACACCAAATAATTTTGCCAAGTAGTCATAAATTAGCAAAATTAATATTTGAATATTATCATAAGAATTATTTGCACATTGGTGCGCAAGGTTTGTTGCATCAAATTCGTTTACGATATTGGCCCATAAACGGTAAAGGGATTGCTCGAAAGATAGTCCATGATTGCTTAATATGTTTTTAAAATAAGCCTAAGGTACTAGATCAACTGATGGGCAATCTACCATCCGAACGTGTAACTCCAAATCCCCCATTTCTAAATTCGGCAGTAGACTTTTGCGGACCGTTTCAAATAAAATTTCGCAACCAGCGAAAGGGCATTTTTCATAAGATATTTGTAGCGATATTTATTTGTCTAGCTACTAAGGCAATTCACATGGAAACAGTAAGTAAGTGATCTTACTTCAGAGGCCTTCATTACAGCTCTGAAGAGGTTTTGTGCCCGTAGGGGTAAAGTAGCTACAATCATGTCTGATAATGCCGCAAATTTCAAGGGGGCCAATTCGGAATTGAAGCGCTTACAAAATTTAGTTCAAACTCCAGATTCAAAAGTGGCAGATTTTTATTCGTCCGAATCCATTAACTGGAAATTTATACCACCGCGTTCTCCCAATTTTGGCGGTTTATGGGAGGCGGGTGTAAAATCAGTCAAACATCCCCTACAAAGAACTTTAGGCAACAATAAACTAACATTAGAGGAATTCGAAACGATAATCATTCAGGTAGAGGGTATTTTAAACTCGCGCCCTTTAGTACCATTGTCGTCAGACATAAATGCGTTTGAAGTGTTGACTCCAGCACATTTCTTCATCGGGCGACCAATTACTATGATACCTGAACCTCAGATTATTAATTTAGCAGATAATAGATTATCATGCTGGCAGCAGATGAAAGAGTATGTTCAAGTTATTTGGAAGCGCTGGCAGCGCGACTATCTTAATCATTTACAGCAAAGACATAAGTGGCAGTTTGACAAAAATAATGTTGAATTCGGAACTTTAGTTCTAATGAAAGAAGATGGTTTACCTCCTTGTAAGTGGGCCCTTGCAAGGGTGTTATAGGTAATTCCAGGGGCTTATGGCAAGATTCGTGTGGTAAAGTTGAAAACTGCTACAGGTATTTTCACACGAGCCATTGGAAAAATTTGTATTTTACCGGCTAGAGACAATTGGGAATAAATGTAAACAGTGCTATATTGCAATGTATATAGTCCAATGTGTTTAGTATTTGTTGTTCAGTTGTAAATATTGGGTGTTTATGTAAATAGTTGTGCTTGTATGTAAATGTTGTGTTATGTACACCAGTTTGTAACCAAGTTTAAATTTTTGCAAATTTCAACGCCGGGCGGGGTGTTCCGTCTCGGAATGTTGACTACAGCGCCACTGTGAAGGTGTGGCCAAATCCTGTAAAACGACAGAATGCTCAACGCTCCCCGACCAAGCGGGACGCAGTTGTAATCTGTATCGTTCACCCGACTTAGCGGTGACAATTTAAAAAAATTGTTAATGAACGGTTATTCAAACGACCATTGACGAATTATAATATTGTACAGTCCACGATAAATAAATAAAATCTACCGAAGGATCAAATATATTTGAACAAAGTTCTGTATTGTTGGGCAATCTTATTACTTAACTAGCCGGGCTTCGCCCGGCTATGTTCGGGCATCGGCCAGCTACGCTCAGGCCATCCGTCCACCAGATAGACGGCTTTGAATTGATTCAGTGAGAGGGAGAATTTTCATAAGAGGCACTATTAATCTGCTCCACCCCACAAAAAGAAAAATTTGTCATTCGTATTAACACCCACCACCACCTGGTATGATATGAGCATACCTGCATTACAAAAAGATAAATTTTCATGTAGCAGTCTGCAATTAAATTCTAACGGAACAGCATTAACCTCTTGAGACTCGAGCAAAATAAAATTTAAATATTTTTTATAATTATAGTTTATTAAAACAAATGGACATTAGAAAGCTTGTTTTTCAAGAAATTAATGAATTTAAATTTTTTAACATTTAAGGAGAGCACATCCATTTTATTGGATGTTGAGGTCATAAACACGATAAATAATGACATACCCGCACAAACACATTTAAACAAAAAACTTTATTTAGGTAAACTAATAAACTTTATATGGTTAATACTAAGTTAATTATTGAATTTTAAACTAACATTTAATTAAAAAGTTAATTATTGAATTTTAAAAGTGTATTGCTAATAGTTAATAGCAGTTAATTACATATCAATTTACATTAAGATTCATGAAAAACTTTAAAACAATTTCTTTCGGCAGTAATACACAAAAACATTTTGCAAAGTGTACCACTAAAAGCTGTGAAGTAAAAATGTCAAATTGTGGAATAATTGTTAACCAAAATCAATTTAAAAATTAAACACAGTATAAATAACATAAGAAATGAAGCATGTGAAATGTTATACGCATGAATAAAAAGAAAACCCAATATAAAAAATATAAATTTATAATTAAAGTCCTCAGAATTCAGCTAGATTTAGCCTTTCATCATTGGAGCAAAAAACCTGAAAAGTAAAGCATAAAATATATACATTTATAATAAACCACTAAAAGCTGAAAAGTAAAAATCACAATTTTAAAAATCGTTGCCATTCTGCAAGCAAACGATAACCAAAATTGATGCACGTTATAAAATAAAATTATTTAACACAAATATAAATAACAAAAAATAGTTATTTAGTGTGCTACCAGCCAAGCCACTACATATTAAAAATAGAACCAAACGAATAGAATGCAACTAATTCAGTTACCAATAATACAAAAAATTATTTTAAATCGTAGTAAGCAATGAAAAACATTATACACACTTCATTAATAGCAAAACAAAAAAAGATGGTAAAATAGATCTTGTCAGTGATTAATTTTTTTAGTGAGAATCACGCTGTGTTTACATTTTGTTCAGTGGAGTATGCATTTAGAAATGAATTATCTCTAAAAGTAACAGAATAAGTGTACGCAGAAAAAATTATCAGTTTTTAAAGCACTTTCCAAATATGTAACATTTATGTACTTTCATGAAAAAAAACGACGTTTTCAAATATGGCCGAATTTCATAATGGAAGCCCGGCTCACCCGGAACTGTGACACGACAGACATAGCATTTTCTTTATTTATATAGAAGGAAATAATCGGATAATATTTTTAAAGCGGTATGAACAGCGCCGGTTGCCTTCTGCGCTCATCTCAAGTTGGCGTAACCTGCGCATGCGCCTTCGCATCAGCACAGTCAATTGGCGCCGCCTGTAAGTCGCGTGTCAGAGGCTCACATCGCGAACCCCAACTCTCTGGCGCATTCTTGGACGGAAGTGCAACGCGTTTCCGTAACACAAAATCACAACAGGATACCGTACTCCTCTCCGCCGATAAAGAAGTTTCACTTCAATAACAAAAGGAAATACAATATTACACTATTACTACGAAAACTACTCGGATATCAACACTAAACATAACGTTTGAAAAATTTAATAGCTTGGAAAAGTTCCCATTTCATAACATAACATGACAGAATTACGTGTAGTACTACAGTATTATTTTAGGATCCTCAAAAATTCTGCCGATTGAGAGAAAAACTTCTCGATCTTCTTACGTAATTGCTGGATTTTGTCAAAGCGTCGGGAATCACTCGGATGTGTCGAAGTAAAATGGCAGGAAGAAGAACAGCGCTTACTTTTGGAGGTGTAATTTCAAGAATCTGATCGGCGATTTCCGCAGCCTTTTGAGAAGAAGAAGCACTGATTGAAGCTACACGCTAACAGGCATTTGTTGTAGGAAAAGTTATAAAAGGAGACAGTCGGCGGTATTATGAGACTCAGCTCTGCGTTGCATAATACGTAATAGTTCGGTAGGCTTACGGTCTCCCAACTGCTCCCCGGCAAGGAGACGTCAAATATCTTGAGTTTTAGTTTCACCACATAGCGAGATAATCTGCTTTTTAAGATCATCCTATGGGTCAGTCTTATTGGGATTTCCGATAATCACATCACGCACAATATCGGGCAAAAGATTGGAGACCACGTTATTGTAATTCGCTTTCGAATCACTGATAGGTTTTGTTTCGAAGTGGCGAGTTCGGAAGTAGCTTCTCACATGTGAAACCATATTGTAGAATCCAAGTTGTTATAGGCGGGAATCTTGACAGCTGAATTCTCGCTCATCGTGTGGCACAATAATCCAGATGAAGAAAATTTTAAGATAAAACGAAGGTTCGATTTCTCAAAAGCTAATTCTTATAGAAAAGAAACTGCAAGAATTTCAGGGGTCACCATTTGGCGTATAGAATACAGTCCAAACAGAGTAGAAAATAGGAACACTTTTCTAAATAATCTTTATTTCAGCATTGCAGGATTCCATAAAACGGAGAGCTCCGTAAAAGGAAATGGTCAGAGCAACAACCATGAAGCTGTAAGTTTCAACGGGAATTCCTCGAAAAATGGATCGATTACGGTCGCTCACCGACAGATGGTGTGACATGCAACAGAGGCACGGATTTTTCATTGAGTTTTACGGACGCGTTTTTTTAAAAATTGTTTAACAAATTTTTTAATTTATTCTGTGCACAGATATGCCAGCATGTTTTGCACCTGGTTGTACCAGTGGCTATCCATCAGTCTTAAAACGAAACAAAGAAACTGGACAGCGAAATCCTCGTTTGTTTACTGCTCCTAAGGTAAGAAATTATAATTATTTTGTTTTAATACAAGATGTATAATAGTGAGAGAAAAAATACAGCTGCTGTGTTTTAAGCAAACACAAAGTTAAAAACAGCTAAAATTCTACCGAAAGAAGCGTGTTTTATTTTTCAATCATCCCTATATCCCAACGGTGGGCAAATGCGGCTTCTATTAAAATTTTAGTTTTATTTGTTTCCCTGAACCGTTTGTAGTACGCGTGTGCGCAAACCGTATTAGCCAGTCCACATGTTAAAGGGGGTAGTAGCGGTAATTAGAATTCAGCGCCCTTGCATATAGCACGTATGTAAAACTCGATTTTTGTTCAACATATTGCTGTGAATCTTTGTACTCCACAATGAAGTTCGTGAAGTCGAAACATCGTTCACAGTTGACCAATCAACATCTTACAGAATTTCTGCGGACAGTTTTAACTCATCTTACGCCAAATTAAAAAAAAATTGGCCAAAGATTGTCGTTAGATGTAATTATACTTTTTATTAATAAATATATTTTTATTATATTTGATATTTATTATATTTGAATTTTATTACTAAAATTTTGAAATATTTTCTTTTCATAATTATATTTTTATATGTGTTCTTATATGTGATTTGTGAAAATATGCAATTACATTAAATTAAAAATTTTGAATTTGTGTATCTACGTGTGACTCTTTATACAATATAAAAAACTGGATTGTGGCTCTCTTTGGCCTCATATGTGCCCACCGCAGCTATATCCCATCAGAAGAAAAGGTGTTCACAAAGCTCTATTGTACGTGAAGAAATGAAAATAATTACTGAAATTATTGCTCTAAAGGAAATCGCTTAGTCAACAAAAGATGTGCCATACTTACATATATAATGAAGTATTATTTTTTCATGTTTTTCATATATTTAATTAAAAATCAAAGTTATAAATCTCATTGTTTATTATTAAATTTAAGCTTTTATTTTATATTACTTTTGAATTGAATTATTCTACTCATTTAATGATTTAACTGAATATTATCTTTTATTATACCATTAAAATTAACTATGATATTAAATCTAACTGTATGTCGATTCAACTTGTAAAGTAATTTCCTTGTTAATACCAATGAATAATGTTGTCAGTATCTGTAAAACCTGTCATGTATAATTTTTTATTCTAGTTTATCTATAGTAAATTGTATATCAAGCATTTAATTTTTTCCATGTTTGTATTAACTCGCTTTCTTTTTTGTGTGTGTGTTTGTCCAGTACAAATCTTGCAATCGATTTTTAACTAACTTCCCGACCAGCTAGACATTTGAAACTTTTAGAATAGCTCAGAACACGATGACAATACATTCTTTTGATACTTTTAGCCATCTTTAAGCAGGTTTGAATTCATTTTCAGTTACTTTTCAGTTCATTTTGTTTTGTAGACTGGTGCAGCCATCTATCAGCCGGGACGGGAACGAAAAGTTAAACGAAATTTAACTTCCAATTAACTTCATTTTCTTTCAAGTTGATGGGATAATTCATCAAAAAAAATTTTAAAAAGTATTTATTAATGCATAGAATTGTCAAGTTTATATGATTCAACAGAAAATTTAAAAACATGGTATATAAAAAGTTCTCTTTATCTTGTAATTATTATTTTATAATAATGTATTAGTAGTGTATGTTGTTAATTTCAATTCTTTATAATTATGAAATACTTTTTTTCTTTTCAACATATTTTGTGGTTATGGCAAATTAAGATACATGTCTGAGCTAAAGCCATCATTTTTTTTTAACCCCTTGCCTGTGACATATATTTCAGAAAAATGCACCAAAAATGGGAAAAATTTTCCGACTAAGGCCGTCTGCACACGGAGCAACTCAAAAGAAACTGATAACTGACTCAAATCACAAACCAGTCCGTGATGAGTCGCAACCTATGTAATTGAATGGAGCCACGCACACGGCGCAACTGGTTACAAACCCGTCCGACGGGTTTGTTGCTATTAAATTAGTTTCGATAAGTAAATAAGTTTTCATTGTATAATAAACAATGTAGTCACTATAAATGCTTATGCATAATCTGTTCTGTATAATATTTTTTTAAATAATATTTTCAGATCTTTTTACTGTGAGTATAATGAAACCCATACTTTGTGAAAATGCAAAAAGTATAGCTGATTTGTCTTTGTCAATGTTATTTGGGTTTTTTTTCTTTTTAATTGGCTGAAAGAAATTTGTATTCAGTAATTTACCAACTTGTCGGTTATATCTCCAGTTTTAATCTGAGATGCTTTGATTGATTTTTTTTTTACCAAAGGAAGATAATTAAAAGTATTGTGCGATTAAATACTGAATTGGATTCCTATTTAATTAGTTCTGATTAGAATTTATTTGGGATTATTGATAGAAAATGTTGCTTTCCATTTTAAAAGCTGTTATGTATGATGTATTATTCAAACTTACCTGAAAATAAAAATATTCTTATATTACTATGTGTGTGTGTGTTTTGGTTAATCAGTAGTATTTCTCACAATTTTTATTTTCAATGAAAGATTCCCTTCAGAATTCTTATTTTGTAATCTCATTTTCTTAATTATTCAATTATTACAAAATTCTGAACTCATTTATTTTGAAACTAATACACAATTGTTCTGAAAGGGTTTATATAATGAAGTATGATTCTTCATGTGTCAGATGTTTGTCATCTCATGTTTGGACATTACATACTCTGTTGCTGCAGCTTGCAGCTAGTATGTGCATGTAACTAACTAGCTCTAGAAAATAATGTACGCTTATTTACTCATTCCTTTAAGAATTTTAATGAAGTTCAGCAAAAAAAGCAATTAAAATAGACATTTTGAATGAAAATAAACAATTGTTAAGTTGAATAAATAAATTCATATTAAATACGCATTTTAAAAAAACTTATTTTCTCTTGTAAAATACGAAAAATCCATATTAATGCGTATGGTTTCCGTATCAAAGCTCTGCCCCCAACAGACGCGCGCTCCATCTAGTGGCGGCGACCAAATGTGAGACACTTTTTTAACACTGGGCTATTCTTCCTTCTTTAGCTTCATGCATGAAGCTAAAGAGTAAGTCTGTAGCTTCATGGCTTCATGGCAACAACAAACATTCCACAAAGCCAACACACTGTTGCCACTCGTGCAAATGCAAACACTGGAAGGAGTCTACCACAAAGTAGGTATTTTGGACTATTTCTATCTCATCTTCGGACGACGCCCCTGCTTAACTTTCTGCGATGAAAACAAGTTTGCTGTCCTCTCTAAAAAGCAGTTCAGAGCAATCGCGTTTCGTTTTCTTGAAAGTGAGTCTTGTTATTAGTACAAGAAGTTTCCTCCTAGGCGTCTATGTAAGTCCTTAAATAAAATAATAAAAAAATATAAAAAAGGGGTAAATAACCAGAACTACAGCCTTAAAAACACGATGCAGCGCCAGTTACCTGAGTTAAAATGCGTTAACCAATTTGTTTTCCTATTTAATCACTGATTTTATATGTTTTATGTAATACTGTTTTGTAATTGCTTTTAACTTACATAATGACGTTCCGCCGATATAACGAGGGCTAGTCTGTCATACATCCTGACTCACATTTCCTTCCTCAATAAGGGGACAGTGGACCTTCAAACCTAACTTTTTTTGTTTTGAATGAATTTGCCTGAAATTTGAATATGTGATTAGTACCATAGATATGTAAAAATGGTTAAAATTTAATGATGAAACATTAATAATTTATGAATTATAAATTATTAATTATATCAAAAATTGGTCTAATTAAAAATGTTCCATACGCATTTCTTTTGCATATAATATGGAAATTTTTATTTACAGGATACCTTATAGAACTAACAATGAAACTTATTCCTTATTTTAAGCATTCATTAAAAATATAAAGAGAAAAAAATAATAATAGTGAAAACACCCTTTTTATTACGCAAAATACCTATAAATCATCTTTTCAAGTACAAAATTTAGAAATTATGAGCTACGAAGCATAATTTTTTTCAGTAAGATTTATTTGATATACTGTTAAGTATATAAAACTTAAATTTCAAAGCAATTCGATAATTAGAAATGCGCCCGGAGCAGTTTGAATATTCGTATGACATAAAAATTTTTATTTTGAGAAAAACACAGTTAAAGTTATTGCTATTAGTAACCACATAATATCTAAATTAAATACAAATGCCTATAACTTAGAAAGTAATCACAGAAATTAAAAATTCTTTTTGCAACACATTCCTAAACGTAAAATTGCGTCCCAACGCAGCAGGCACCTGTCCCGAGACTTCTGCATAAATACACCGCGAGTTTTGTTGGCTACTTTGTTAAAGGATCCCAGAGTCTGTGAGCAACATTGTTCCCATGAAGAGGGCAGTGCAAAAACATCCAAGCCTTGGCCGGGATTACATGCAAAATATATTATTTTTGTAATAATTTTCTACTACTCTTTTTAGGAGTGTGTCCAATATAATTGCAGCTTATTCATACTTCCTATTATCTTGATAAATATTATGGTTTTCTTACTATTAAGAATATTTAAGAGATATGTACTTGGATTATAGCCCTAAAATGCTTTTTTATAATGTAAGAGAGATAAACCAGTTCGTGTATAATACCAGCAATCTCTGTGAACGCTCTTTAAGAGTGATAATTTGAATCCGATTACCTCTGTAACTGTCGTAACCACGTATTCTTCTGCTTGAAGTATTATACGTTTCGTATAATTTAATTAATAGTCTTTTTCTAAATCGTTTTCATAAAGAGCTTCTTTATCAAGGGTCTGTAGGATTGGGCTCAAAATTCACCCTGTGTTACTGAAATCACAGAGAAGAACAATACGCCATCGGAGTGAGGCGGCCATCTTGGAGACCTTTGGAGAACAAAACTAAGAAACTTTATGGAGATTAACATGGCCTCTGTTTTGCGGAGACTTTTGCTCGAAACATATTCATACTTAACAAAATTTCTACTACGTAAACCTTAATTTATTTAAAAGCTGGGATTTTTAATAAAAAATTAAGCCTAGAAATGTCATTTTTAATCGAAAAAATAATAAATATTATTCAGTTTCGAATAGCACTTTGCCAAACGCTGCCCAGTACGCGATAAGCGTATTAAAATAGAAAATTATGATAGCCCTTGTATGGTAACCTTCTAAATCAGAAATGCCAAATCACTTTAGGTTTGTTTAGATTAATTCATTTCAGGTGTCTGTTAGCTGTGTGCGGTGACGACAACTTTCGATGTATGTTCTTTTTTAGCGGAAATTTAAATTTAGTAAAAAGGAGGGCAAGATGCTCTGAAGTCTTCCTACTTACAGTCGTTTTATTACTATCCATCTGGAATTATACGTGTTGACTTTGATTGTATTCATGCATCAATGAAAAATCAAGCAGGGCAGCCGACCTGCAACGAAGCTAAAAAAAAAAATAGACGCCAAATGAATAAACGCGCCACTTATTGCTTATATACTCTGCACCTCTCTCTCCTATATTTCCCATGTTAAAGCAGTGTACGTAAATTATAAAATTCCGAATGAACCAAGCATCGTACAAAATTAAAACAAAAAGTTGAAGAATCTTATCAGCGAGTACTTTAAATTGAGATAAAAATGGACTTTCAAAGTTAAAAATTAACCGAGATACGGAATTTTTAATTTTCCATAAAGTTAGGTAATTTGCTAGAACCGAGTTTTCGCCAAGAATTATTTCGTAAACATTTTAAGAAGACTTATAGAGTTTAATATTGAACAGATTCGATTGAGGCTTGGTTTTTTCGATAAGTTATTCGCTAACTTAAAATCTTTCATATGTTTCAGTTAAAAACAATAAACATTTCTATCTTTAATTAGCATAAAACTGTAAAATTAGCATCTCAGGGCGATAGTACGCCAAAATGGCAACCATTATTCAGCAACACCGCTATTTCCCAATCGTTTAAACATAGAATTGCGATTGTCGCCCAGTGGCTAAGTGGTTAAGGCATCAGGCGAGTTCGATTCCCGCGTAACACTTGGTTATATTCTGGAGAATTTTTAATTATTTTGTATATGTATGTCCGTATTTGTTTGTTTGTTTTATATGTCCATAGAAAATACTAAGGATTGAATTCAAATAATAAGGATTAATTATTATTCATATTTTACTTTTTGCCACAACCACGTGGGTTTGCAAAATAGAGAAATATTAATTTCTCAATAAAATATACATATACGTATACATCATTAATCATTTGCTATATGTATATTTTGTATAAATAGTGTTTAGTACGATATTTCCCATTGTGTTTATAAAGATTGACTAGAATAGAAAAATGCCATCCAAATTACAATTAAAACGAAAAAACAACCAGGCTTATTGCAGAGATTCGAAAACACAAAAAGTGCTCCAATTAAGTTAACAAAGTGACACATTTGTAACTGATAATGAGACACCGGGTATCAGGCAATTGTTTGCCGGCAAAAGCCTTGTTTGTGAATGGTCATTTACCTATTTCAAAAAAAAAAAAACCGATATCCACTAAAAAAACTTTTAAAAAGTAAAAAAACGCCAAGTTTCAAAACAAAAGTTATGACTAAAAAATGGTGTGATATCAAATATCCAAGCTTATTAAGTTCTGGTACTTAATTTCCTAATCATGAATTTTTCACATCTGAGTGAAGTGGTTTAGCATGACTTGTTGATAGACACCTTTCTTCCCTAGAACAAACTCATCATAACATGTTTCTGAACATTTAAGTTTTAAATATCTATACATGCCAGGCTTGGCGGCCGTCTTAAAAATAAAATCATTAAAATAACAGAAAGCAATAAAAAAAAATAGTTAATGTGAATTTAAAACATCAATTTCAGATTTTAACTGCGCACTTCGGTGCTCTGTTAGACAGTATGTTTATAGCATCAATCCAACAAAAGGTACGACAAAAAATGGTGTTATATCCAATTTTATTAAGCACTGGGACTCAATTACATTTCTTAACAGATTTTTAATGGGATATTAGTAATTTTAATCTGTCTTCTGTCTGAAGTTAATGCATGATGTCAAACAAAACAAACCGTTAGCTAGAAAGAAAAATAATAAATAATGTTGTCATTCCCCAAAGGAACAATTTTGAATTAAACAACAAAAAATATGAATACCATGCTTTGGAGTTCCGTTGCCCAAATGTACCGTGAAAAGAAATTTCAAATTTATAGAATAATTCGTGACCATCTTATAATTGCTTCTACATTCATTTTAAAAGTAAGCAAATAATAGGACACACATATTTTGCATAAATGACTAAAATGAATAATTTATACAACTAAATAACATACTTTCGACGTTTCAACAGCCAAAATTTGTTTATTCCAAAGACACCTTACAAGCCTGGCATGTATAAATATTTAAAACTTAAATTTTCAAAATCAGGTTATGATGAGTTTGGTCTAGGGAAGAAGGGTTTCTATCAACAAGTCATGCTTAACCACTTCACTTAGAAGTGAAAAATTTGTGATTCGGAAATTAAGTACCAGAACTTAATAAGCTTGGATATTTGATATCACACCATTTTTTAGTTTAACTTTTATTTTGAAGCTTGGCGTTTTTCTTTTTTTTTTTTACTTTTTAAAAGTTTTCTTAGTGGATAAAACTTACTATGTGTTTAATTTTGTTTCTGATTCTTTTTTCTCAAGCCTGTTTGGCCTTTTTAAAAACTTACATGCTCTTCTAGAGTTTAGTAAGTATTTGGGGATATTTAAATATTTGCCTTTTTTGGTTTGAAGTATTTTAAATTCCTCCACTTACGAGAACTTTCGAGGAACTTTCTTAAAGGTTTTTGAAATCGGTAAATAATCATACTTTAATTAAGTGCGAGATGTGAAGTTTATAGGTTATAATTAAAAAATATTACAATAATTTATTACATAAAATGAAATTCTTTGTTTTTGTTAATTATTTATCTCATGCCTAGCTAGCTGGTGTTACACTTTTGAAATAGATTAAGTCGAGAATTAATTTCAGGGTCCCGCCAAGTAGACACAAGCCAATTTCTGCTAGTGGCTTCTCTTCTTCGGACCCTCATGTCCGAACACCCAACGCAACTATCCTCTAGCCAAAATAATCCAGATTGATATCACCAAATCCACTCTACACGCAATACAAACCAGACATCCAAATACGCAGGTCCTCGGCAACTGACTATTAAACGTTAATCTCTCTTTACTGCAAATCCATTATTATTATCACTCACTATAAGGCAACGCCGACCACCACCATCATACTCACAATCAGGCATCAAAACTCATCCCTCTAAAGAATTTTTAACATCTATAATTACTTATTTTACAAGTAATACTTATGACAATTCCAGGAGTAACTTAAATTGGAACATTAAATATAAATATCCCCACCCTTATTTAAAGGAGTCCTTTTTCATCCAATCTTTTTTTCCTTTTTTCCCCTTTTTTTAATTAACATAATATTACAATGATATGTATCCAGCTCGGATACCAACAACTACATATTTTACAAACAGGTTTTCATAAGGACTTATTCAACTCAAAGTAAATTAACAAACCAATACTTAATATGAATTAGTTAAACAAACATAAAGAATTTATAATAATTGCAACTGCTATTTTAACTAATAAAATTTATCAGAGTCACTTTCATTTGTCTCGTTATTATATATAAATCATTTCTGCGTACTTTGTTACTCGGTACCATTTGCTGTATTTGAACTGTTGGACCAAGGATCCGGAAGCTAGAGCGAAAGTTCCATGCCACCCTGTCATATCTTCCAATCTATTTTCATAAAAGCCTACCCCCCGAACTTCATTTTAAACTAATTAGCAAATATTATTTACTATTTTTACAGATAAAGTAACCCCTAGTTCTTTATTATAATTATTTTAACTCATTTATTTATTTAATAATTTTAATTTAACTCTAAATCTTACCAACTTTACGGCTCTCTACAATTTACACATCTGCACCGCAGAAACACTAATTATTCGCTGTCACATTATTGGCCATTAGTCTGTTAAATACTGACATCTTTTAATGTTTTATATGTTTGGTATTGGTTCTACAATCGAGTACCAAATTGTAGTTAGCTTCAAACCTGCACGTAAGTTTATTTTTCATATTTTTTAATATTTTACCTCTATGAATGTTTCTTATATCGTATCAATGTTACATTTTATATTGCACGTTTTAACCCTTCAAAGCAGAATATAATGACTGTGCCAAACTACTGATCATGTTGCTAATTTTTCTTCTTTTTTATACCACTATTATTTACATTCTATACTGTAAAGCATGTTCTAATTAATTTTTATTGTCGAACATTTAAGTACAATATACTTTGGCTTACTATGATATTTGAGCATATATACCGTTTGTTTTTAGATTATGTATCACAATATATATATATATATATATATATTATACTAATACACTTCGTAAACTTTTACACAAATATATGTGTCGTACGCATGCTTCATGTTACAACTGGCAACAGGCGATCCTGACCTCTAGCGCCACCCAGCAGAGACTAGGCAGAAAGAACGAACTCTGTGATGAGTAAACACCGATATCCGTTGTGCTGTAATGTTAAAATAGATGTTAAGTAGTTAAGTGTAATTGTTTATGTAATATAGTTGTTAAATATAATAATTATAAAAGCAACGAGTAGTTTCTATGCTCTAGTCTGAATTAATTAGCGAACAGCATGATGGATAATACAGTTACAGGATATTTTCACCCCTCCCGAGACTAGAATCAAGATGCAGATCGAGAGCTGACTATATTTGAGGTAAGAACACCTTGTTTATTTTCTCTAACGACCGAAGTCAGTGAAGATTTGCAATAATTTGGCATCCCTGCCGGGATGGGAGTGGAAATTTCTGAAACTTGAAATAGAATTATTTGTCTCAGAGTAGCTATTTAGAAATTGTTTTAAGTACTGTTTTTGTTTCGGTTTATATTGAAAGTTAGAAGAAATGACGGAAGATACAATAAACGTATTAAAAACGTAGTAAAAGAACTAAGTTAAGAACCGCCATTACCAAATGTTGTCAGAAAATAGAGGCTGAAATTGCAAAAACAGAAGTTAACGTTGAGGAGTTAGAAGAAACTTTAGAACTACTTAACGAGAAAGCAGAAACACTAAAGGGTACTGACACCGATCTCGAACGACTTTTGAAACCAAAAGAATATGAGAAAGAATTCGATAGTATAGAAGAGTATAGTGAAAAAGTAACGCTATGGAAGTTTAGGGCGAAGAAACGCATATCGGCAAATGCCCCACCACCGCGTAAACATGACGATAACTCAGCAGTTCCGCACCAAATCGAAAGTCCAAAAGAAACGACTACGGTGAAGCTGCCGAAACTTTCGATTCCTAAATTTTACGGAGATAGTAGTCAGTGGCTTAATTTTTGGAATTCATTTCAATCGGCGATTAATAATAATGAGTCACTGAATAAAATTGATAAGTTTAACTATCTGAAAGCATATTTGGGGGGAACTGCTGCTAGCATTGTAGAAGGATTTTCGCTTTCACCAGAGAATTACGATTCAGTTATTAAACTGTTAGAAGAGCGATTCGGGCAAAAATCCATTTTAATAGACGCCCACATAGGCAATTTATTAAACATCCCTCCTCTGAAACATTCGAGTGATGTTAAAGGATTCAGAAATTTATTTGATAGATGTCAGACACAAATTAGAAGTTTAGACGCATTAGGAGTTGTGTCTGATACTTATGGTTCCTTATTATGCCCTATTCTTTTGAAGTTACTACCGCAAGATTTAGTGCTCGCATTTAACAGAACGGAAGGTGCAACTGACAATTTCAAAGTAAATGACTTAATGAATTTCTTAATGAAAGAATTAACTTCTCTTGAACGTACTAAAGCGACATTTACTCAACAGAAAAGAGATGATTTCCCCCGTCAAACGTTTTTACCCCCTCCTACTAGTCGCCGGCCTTTCTTCCCCCATGACCCACATATGTCGGCCGGAAAGGGTAAACATCATCCGATGGCAAAAAAGGAATGTGCTACAGCTGCTGATTTATTTAGTAAAACCGAAGCAGCGCGGAATATAGAAAATAAACAGATCTGTGTGTTCTGTAATGATGACTCACACAACAGTCGAGATTGCGAATTCGCACAGAGCTTGTCCTTGGATGAGAAAAAGTCCATTTTGAAAAAGAAAGGAGCCTGTTTTAGATGTTTGCACATAAAACATATCGCGCGTGATTGCAAAGCGAAAACGATTTGCACAATATGTGGTTATAAACATCTTTCGATTATGTGTAATTTTTCTAAACATGATAATGTTAATAATGTTTCTTTGGAAAAAACAGAAAATAAAAGTGATAGCAGTGTCGGGGATAGTGTACTGACCAATCAATCTGACTATACGGAAGTGTATTTACAAACTTTGATTGTAGGTATTCATGGAAAAGATGGTAAAAAAGGTTTTATTCGATGTATAATTGACATGGGGAGTCAAAATTCCTACATAAGTAAATATGTCGTTGAAAGGTTGCAATTAAAAAGTTTAAAAGAAGAAATTGTCACCCATGGGTTATTTGGCGGATTAGAAGTTTCGGAAAAGCATAACCGCTATCGTATAAGATTAAGCAGCATAGATGAATCCCACACTTGTGAAGTTGACGTGTTGGATGAAAAGAAAATTTGTTCTGTAATTCCTAAAGTCAAAAATATGTATTGGATTAGAGAACTGAGAAATAGGGGAATTTATGTCAGTGACATTTTTGAAAAAGAAACATCTCGATTGTACCAAGAGGATCCCCAAGAGATTCATTTGCTGCTAGGAGCAGACATTGCGGGTAGTTTATTTACTAGTCAAATTGAACAACTGCCATGGGGAGGATTGGTAGCTTTGAAGACTAAACTGGGATGGACATTAATGGGCAAAATGACCTCTGGCAACACTGAAACAAAAAATTCCTTGTTAGGACTGACTTTATCTCTACATGTGTCCGACGCCAAACTGGCCGACCTCTGGCGCTTAGACACATTGGGAATTTTGGATAACGAAGAAAACAAAAATAAGAGTTTATTAGAAGAGGAAGCAAGAAAGTATTTCGTAGACACAGTGAAACGAAATAAAGATGGTCGATATGAGGTATCACTACCCTGGATTTTAGATAACTCCATGTTACCCAGTAATCGAGACTTAGCTGAAAAATGTCTTCGTAAGACTGAGAAGAAACTTGTTAGTTCGAATAAAAGGGAAGACTATCACGAAGTTTTTAGTTATTGGGAATCTAATGACATAATAGAATGTATAACCGATGAAAAGGAACATGGAACACATTATTTGCCTCATCGGCCTATAATTAAGGAAACAAGCCAAACAACAAAAATACGCCCTGTGTTCAACGCCTCGGCACGGTTAAAAAACTCTCCTTCACTGAATGATTGTCTCACTAAAGGTCCCAATTTAATTGAAATTTTCCCCAGAATTTTAAATCGTTTCCGAAAATATCGGATTGCTGTTTCTTCCGACATCGAAAAAGCTTTTCTCCAAATAAGCATTAGGGAGACCGATCGAGATTTTTTACGGTTTCTGTGGTTCGATGCCGAAAATAACTTGAAAATATATCGTCACAAGCGGGTAGTTTTTGGACTGACTTCTAGTCCCTTCCTATTGGCGGCAACGCTTGATTACCATTTGAACCAAGTTCCAGATAATTTGTCTGAGACCGCAGAACTTTTGAGAAACTCATTTTATGTAGATAACTCCCTGATCAGTCTAAATTCGATACAAGAAACCGAAAAATTCATTGAAGAATCTAATTTGATTTTGTCTTCTGGACATTTCAATTTGAGATGTTGGCGATCTAACGTGCCAAATGCTATGATAAATGAAACTGAAACGGAAGCTGTACATATCTTAGGATTGTTGTGGGATCTTGAAACCGACACTCTATCATTAAAGATAGAACAAATACTGATCGATGATGAACCTGTGACTAAAAGAAAGGCTCTGTCCTTAATACAAAGAATTTTTGATCCTATTGGATTTACTGTGCCCGTCATACTTGTAGCAAAAATTATCCTTCAAGAAACTTGGCTACTAAAAATAAAATGGGATGACGAACTACCAACACCTTTGAACAATCAGTTTAAAACTTGTTTTAATCAATTATTTTTGCTTTCTCAGTTACGTGTGCCTCGATGGTTGAATATAAGCTATGATAAAGAAAACGAAATCACCCTTCATGTATTTTGTGACGCAAGTAAACGTGCTTATGCAACTTGCGCCTTTTTAAGAATTTCAACTACTGCAGGTATCAGGGTTCAGTTAGTTACCGCTAGGAGTCGTCTAGCTCCTCTTAAACCGATGTCGATTCCACGTTTGGAACTTTTGTCTTGTTTGATTGGTGCGAGACTTGCATCAACAGTTTTATCTGATTTGAAGTTACCCAATGTTGCTACTGTCCTTTGGAGTGATTCTTCTACAGCTTTGGGGTGGATTAAGAGAGAACACTCATGGGGAACGTTTGTACATAATAGAGTTCAAGAGATACGAACGCTAACAAGTCCATCTACCTGGAGACACATTCCAGGAAATCATAACCCTGCGGACCTTCCATCAAGGGGCTGTTCTGCAACTCAACTGTCGAAGTCCAGATGGGAGGGACCTCATTGGCTTTACCTTACTGAAACCGAATGGCCCCAAATAGATGAACAACCCGATGAAGATCTTTTGCATCAAGAGAAACGAAAAACTATTTTGACTTCTCAGAACAAAGAGAAAAATTCAGATTCAGACTGGTTTTACCGATATTTCTCATCTTTCCAGAAGATAGTCAGGTTGATAGCTTGGATTTTCAGATTTTGTTATAACGCAAGGAGTTTAGAACGGAACACTGCAAATCTCTCGGTAGCAGAAACTGAAAGAGCTGAAAGGTCATTGTGTTGCCTGATTCAGAATGATTCCTTTACTGGACAAGAAGATAATTCTATTCGCGCTTTAAGGCCAATAGTAGATCAGGATGGCATTTTACGAGCAAAGACTAACATAATATACCGAAAAGATATAGAACATTTCCGATTCCCTGTTATCTTGCCTTCTAATCACGCAGTTGTACATTCATTAATTTTTGAGAAACATATAGAACTGCAGCATGCAGGTGTCTCGATACTAATTGCCAATTTGAGAGAGAAATATTGGATATTGAAATCAAGAAAAACCATTCGAAAAGTCATCCAAAAATGTGTAAAGTGTCAGCGGTTCAATGCACAGAAATCCGAAACTGAACCTGGAATTCCCCCGGAAGATAGAGTTCGGGATGCATCCGTATTTGAAGTCGTGGGTGTGGACTTGGCAGGCCCACTTTATTTGAAAGGAAACACAAAATCATGGATTGTATTGTTTACGTGCGCCGTTTTCCGAGCCGTACACCTCGAGCTTGTGACCTCCTTGTCAACTGAAGCCTTTATACTGTCTTTGAGACGGTTTATCGCTAGAAGAGGAAAACCATTCATCATATATTCAGATAATGGGACTAACTTTATTGGTACAGATAGGGCATTGTGTAATATTGATTGGGATGCTGTCTTATCTGTCGCCACTACCCAGAAGATTCGATGGAAGTTCAATCCCCCATCTGTCGCATGGTGGGGCGGATGGTGGGAGAGACTGATACGAATGGTAAAACAACTTTTAAGACGAATTTTGGGTCGAGCGTCATTAGACTATGAAGAATTAAATACTATCTTATGCGACTGTGAACAGATAATCAATTCTAGACCCATTTCATACGTGTCAGAAGATGTAAGAGATCCAGCCCCTTTGTCCCCTTCAATGTTCTTGCATGACTTGCCTTCTTCAGGAATTCCTGACATTGATGCAGTGGATGGCAATGAACTGAATAGGAGGGCTAAATATCGACAAAGATTGAGAGATGAATTGCGCAAGAGATTTGGCAATGAATATTTGGAGCAGTTACGTCAACGAACGGTAAAAGAACTTAATGACAAACAATTAGCTATTGGAGATGTTGTTCTTCTAGAAGACGCAAAGAAAAATCGTATTCACTGGCCTTTAGCAAGAGTGATTGAGATCTTTCCTGGTAAAGATAAGGTTGTCAGAATAGCCAGGGTGAAGACTCAGTCTGGAGTTTTTCTTAGACCCGTACAGCGACTCTATCCACTTGAAATTCCCACCAGTGAAAGTAGGGTTCTGCAAGAGCCAGTAGTTGTTGAGAATACCACGTCAGATGAAAGAACCGTTCCACCAGAAACTGTAGGTATCCAGAACATCAAACCAGACAAAGGAAATCAACCAGTGCTCTCAAGTGGTAGGTCACCGGTCGTATCCAGAGTTGGACGTATGGTGAGACCCCCTAAGAGACTGAATCTAACAACATTGAGCCCCTCCAAGACCGTCGGGCCTCAAGGTGGGAGAATGTTACAACTGGCAACAGGCGATCCTGACCTCTAGCGCCACCCAGCAGAGACTAGGCAGAAAGAACGAACTCTGTGATGAGTAAACACCGATATCCGTTGTGCTGTAATGTTAAAATAGATGTTAAGTAGTTAAGTGTAATTGTTTATGTAATATATGTGTTAAATATAATAATTATAAAAGCAACGAGTAGTTTCTATGCTCTAGTCTGAATTAATTAGCGAACAGCATGATGGATAATACAGTTACAGGATATTTTCACCCCTCCCGAGACTAGAATCAAGATGCAGATCGAGAGCTGACTATATTTGAGGTAAGAACACCTTGTTTATTTTCTCTAACGACCGAAGTCAGTGAAGATTTGCAATACTTCATTTTGAGTTTACCTCATGCCATATAGTTTGTCAATAAATATTGTATACATTACTATCTTGATTCTTTTCTACTGTTGAAACTTCACGCCCAGCCTTCACTACGGAACTGAGTGTTTTCTTAATGATAATTGAACTTTAAATTTTATTTATTTGATTGTTCAATTTGTATTTACATATATGTATATATTTCTTTTCCCGATTTGTATTTCCCTCGATAAATTATGTTATTCTAAACCTATTAGAGTATGTTATTTGTACATTTTAATTCACTCTGATTAAGCTGACTTTTTCCTGAGTGATTTTATAATTTAACAGTCATACCAGTTGGATGAACCCACTCATATAGATGGCGCTGCTAGCGCCGATTAGTATGCTTTGTGATCAGAGACCTTCTGGATAGCGTACGAGAAACATGTACTATGTACGAGCGATGTGAATAATAAATGTTTTATGTTTTATTTGATTGTCGTCGATGTGTGAGATTCCACAGATTTATACCACTGAACAAACCACAGATTTGAACCAGCGATGCTCCGGTATAACAAAATGCTATTTCACAGAGCAGTTCCTGTCTGCAGAAGAAAATAAAACAAAGGTATGTAAGCAATACAATTAATGAGTAAAAGGGATATGAAGATCCATTAACACTTGTACAATCTTCTTTATCGCCTTGTTACAATAATAATCATTAAGGATTTTTAAATTTATCCCAGTTGACAAAATCACTGGGTAATGTCTCTCTTATCTGTTTGTTTATTCGTTTGTGATAACTTCAATGTTCTACCGTTTGCGTCTGACCACAGAAGCAAAGATCGTCCTTATTGTGGAATCTCTTTTGATAGGCCGCAAAGCAGCCATGGCCAGTTATTGCTTGGTTCATGAGGAAGTCCCCGCATAAGTGGTCTCCTCTGAAAGTCTTATAAATTTGGTATGTCCATCTACCTTTTTCTGAGTTGATCCAATCTTGCTGCCATATATATAATTCATTCTTTTCAATTTTCTTTGTAATTGCTTTCCTGCTATATTTATAAGTAACATTAATAATATCAGAAGCTGAAGCCTCTTTGGCTGCCATGTCGGCCTCTTCATTACCCAATATCCCGACATGGGCCTTCACCCAGTGCAAAAATATATCCATTTTTTTCTCTTTCTATCGTTGTTTTTATTTGGGTAAACTAGGTCTCCTTTATACTAATTGATTTAAGTGGCTCAAGGGCACTTCTTGAGTCTGTGAAAATATCACCTCCTTTTTATATTCTTTTTTATCATTATCTCAATAACCATTTGAATTGCTCGTAGTTCCACGATATACGAGTAGTCGCCCACTAGAGTGGACCGAAACAGGGGTTAAAAACTTTCTTTCGAAACTCAAGATGCCTATATGCGCAAAAGTGGCAGCATTGAGCTCATTTGAACATCCGATACAGTTGGAAGAGTGGCCTTGTTCCATATCAGTTTAAGTTCCGTGATCAGAAATTTGCCGAAGCGTTGGCTCGGCAGCTTGTATTTTCCAGAGTATTCAAGAAATTTTCTCTGATATATTAATATTCCAGAATCATATCAGTGTATGTACGTAACACATTAGCATGAAATTGTGAAGGTGCTTCAAATATAGGGCAGTCGGATTTTTTTCTAGTTTTGGCTATATTGAAAGAGAGCAGTTTCGATATATTACAACAAAAATGAAAGAACTTCCATATCCTTCGCTTTACTTTGGACCTTTCAAGACGAGAGCAAATACACAAATGAGGTGTGAATGCAAATCTTTATTGTCTTGGTCAAAAGTGGGAAAATCGAAGCGTCAGACAGGAAGTCGCTGCATCTGGATGGTGGTTGGCGGGGTTACTCATTCAGATGCTTCTTGCGAAGTAGGCAGAGCTTACTGCAATGTTACAAACTTCACACGTGTTGCGGCACCGCAAAATGTACTCCGATTTCTTTTAAATTTCACCCTTCTTTTTTAATCCCTAGTAGATTGCTTTTCCGAACATAGGCTTACTAAATATCAAAAGTTGGTTTTTTAGGCCCACGCTACCGCTCACCATACGTTCTTTATAGATTTCCTTTATGCCCTCTTTATAGTGCTACTACTACTCCCGCACCGATTTTATCTTCTGTTCTTGATCCATCTGTATAAAAAAAATGTCACTCGTCCTACATTTTTCTTGAAATGTCTAGTCGATACTCATCCACTCATCTATATCCTCTATCCTTCGGCTTCTTAAAATTTACAACTCAGAAAACTGTACTTTATTTCCAATTTTAATTTCTTTACCTTCTTCATATACCTTAAAACATTTTTCGTGCCAGCACGCCAAGAACACGAAGCGGACGACAACAACTGCATAATACACAGGCGATGAATGAATTCACAAGGGGGGAAAAACAGTGGCGGTCAATTGAAGTTAAGAAACTTCAGCTGCAGTATGCTGCGTTTTACAACTAGATCACCAACTAAAACACAAAATATCAAACAGCTTGTTAAATGAGAAGTATTTTTTTCCGCTTAAAAACAGTATGAAGATGTTAACTGTATTTTGCATCTTTCATATTAATATTTATTCATTACATATTTATTTTTTTAACATCTATATCTGCATCTCCTACAGATTTCGTTTGATTCAGAATAACGACCATTTTTATATCCGTTAAGGCAGTTTCTAAAATCGAAACATGTTTTCACGGTTCATCTTTTCGAATGGTCTAAAATTTACTTAGGAATTTAATACTGCCGTTATGCTTTATCATCTGCTTGAAGCGTTGGTGCAGAGCCTGTCTAGTTTTGTCCCGTACTTAATAAAACAATGCATCTGAAACATTTCTTATGAATTAATTATCGGTACATACTCGCAATTAAACAGCCTTTTTTGTTTCCGTAAACGTGTTTCCTGAAATTTTAGGGTTACTTCTAAATCAGTCGCAAACTGTGGCTCCAACTAAAATTTGTTACATATATTTTTAGTTTTATTAATTATATTTTAGACACAGTGCTTTTTTTCTAAAGAAATAGAAGGGGTTACTGTGTTTTCTCAAGTAAAGGTGCGTATTTTTAGTACCGTGTTTTCACACGTCACGTCACAGGAGAACAAAAAAAAACTCGCAATTATTAAAAAAAAAATAATTTTTGTTATATATTAACAATTGATTCATAAGTTTCTTAAAATTTCGGTTAAGTCAAAATAATACTTAAAAGAAAGGTGGGTATACGCCGTATCCCCCGCGTACCCCCAGAAAAAAAGCCCTGTTTAGACATAATTTTTCTTACAGAGCGTGATTATATCCAATAAGGCAGTTGAACGTAGCATGTCACATCTCAACAACTCTTGCATAAGCAAATGACAAAAGTCTGTTATAAATCACATATATTATAAGGGCCTGTTCACATAAAAATCCGGTAGCGGAAGCTTTGAAGTATTGAAATATATTTAACCAATGACAAACCTCCAAACAATTAGAAACGAAACTTTTAACGCCTATAATTGGTTTATTTTCGCCTCTGCGCCATATTTCCTTTTCTGCTTCCGCTTCGGGACTCCTATGTGAACAGGCCCTAACAGTGGCGTAGCTACATATTCAACGTCCTGGAGCAAGTAAAATCGGTGCGCCCACTTGCTTTTCGGAACTGTTCTGGCGAAATTTGTTTTCTATCTAATCTTATTTCGATTTAAAGCCTTACTTAATAACAATTTATTTGAAATTCAAGCATTTCAACAATAAGATATTCAATTTAATAAATATAATAAAACAAATTATAATTCTTTAAGTACGGAGTACCTACTAATATTTACTACATATTTTATAACATGTATTGACAAAATGCACTTAAGCGTGTTTAGTTACCACATTTTTAAAAAAAATTGTTTTCTCGCTTTTACGTTTACAAATCGGTCAATCACTCTCTCAAGATCAAGTTACCAAGCTATTGTTTTTTTCAATTGATATAGTGGCCAAAGAGCTAAGACGGTGTTGTGACGTGCTGCTTCTTTAATGTAATTTGATTAATTTTAGCTTGGAAAACTTTGTTCTGCTGTCGCTGTCGTCATCGGTAAAGTTAAAATATCGGGCATGATGTAATAATGTCAAAGAAGCTACTTGAGGCTGCAGTGGGATTTAAAAGTAGTTCAGCAACTTCGCGTATAGAAGTAATTTGTTTTCATTGAATATAAAAGAACATTTTAAATTGAAGCAGTTGAGGTCCAGACTAGGTGAAATATCGGAAAGATATGCCGATTGTAACAATTCTGATCCTTCCAGAATACTTTTATCAGTTTCCGCGACGAGAGATGCAGATGATAAACATTTTAAAAGTGTACATAATTGTCCATCGAGTTCAAATCTAATAGTTCATTGATTAATTATTAAATCCATTATTTTATAAAACACCTCGACTTCAAAACATTGTTCGTTGTTTTCAGTGCGTTCATCTACTTGTAATTCATCAAGGAACTTTTTCACACGACGTAATCTTTTTGGGGGAAAACAAGGTTCAGTATTCCATGTAGCTGATAACTCAAGGGTATCGTTTTTAACAAACTCCCAATTATTCCTTAAGTTCTGGAATTGGGTTAGGATTGATGAAAGCATCTCAACGGATTTCTCTATATCTTCATGAGTACCTTGCAGCATTTTCGAGACTGTATTAATAGGTTAGAGTATTTTACTTTGTACAAATATCAAAATAATTGTTGAAAATTCTTCAAAATAATAAAATTTTAAGGGCTTACGTTGCTCCTCATAATTTTTTCCGTTCAATGATAATTATGTCAATATTTTAATTGCATCAAAATATGGAGAACAAAATGCATCAAGAGCTTGAACACGGGAAAACCATCATGTTGGAGAAACTTTTTTTAATGTTTTTGCTACGTTGGTTTGATTCATTTCCATTAATATTGCCCAACGCCTAACAGAATTGAAAAAAACGTAAAATTTTTTCTAGCCCTTCATAAAATTGCTTAACTTCCTGTACATTGGTGATACTGTCGTTGATCACTAAATTTATAATATGAGAACAGCGGTGCACAAATCTGGAAGCGGGGTTTTGTTGTCTTATCCTTGCTTGTAACCCTGAGTAGGCACCACTCATAACTGCAGCCCCATAGTAATCTTGACTCCTGCAATTTTGATAGGTCGGTGAAATTTTTAATAATTTTTAAAACTGTTGTTTCTAATCCTTGTGATGTTTGATCAGTAACCTGAGTAAATCCACAAAATGTTTCCATTATTTGCAGCTCGATTGGTTTCTCATTTTCATCCATTTTTTTTATTGTAACATAACGGAATACAGTACTTAGCCGATTGATTTTTGATAAATCTTGCGTTGTATGTGTCATTATTGTTATGAAAGCGGCCTCTTCTATTTCACTTTTAATTTGGATATTAATTTCATGTGCAATCAAATTAATTCATTCTTTATATCTGGATTCAAGTAATTGGTACTGCCTTTGGGTTTCTTTAACAGATCTGCTGAAACGTCATCATTGCGAGAAAGTAATTTAATTACTTCTAGAAAATTTCCTTGCGAAGTTTCTGCATTTTTAAGATCTGTAATCCTATGGGCGCGGAAAGGTACATTATTCATAGCAAGTGTGATAGTTACATCTACTACACATCGTAACACTTTGTGCCAATAATTTATCCTATTGTTAATTTCTACCTGACTAACAATACCTATAGTTGAACCACTTTTCTGTCGATAGTAAACCTCGCAAGAAATTCCATGTTGGTTCGATTCTTCATGGTTTTCAATATTTCTTGTTAAATGCACCCAGTCAGTGTTCTTCTTACGAAAGCTAAATCGCAGTTTGACGTATCAAAGGGCCAGCAAGTTGACAGTAACAATTTTTTTTTCTGTTGAATAACATAACCATTGTCTTTTCATTTGTCTATGTCCGTTACAATTATAGTAATGTTTCTCGTTGAATCCTTTATTTACATTGCGACCAGATGAATCTTTAGGGAAAGGCCCCCGTTGGTTGATAGGAACCAAGACTAATAACGCTTTTGTTCAGTAGTTAGATCTTCTCAAAATTTTCCTTTGTCAGATGGGTCTATTTCGATATCAGTGCGTTCTGGAAGAACTTCAGTTTCTGCTTGAATTGGTTCAGGTGTAGGAATATTCGTAATATCTGTATCTGCAGGGCCGGCGCTAGCAGTTTCACCGCCCCGGGCAAAAAGGTAAAATGCCGCCCCTTTCTTTATAACAAAATTAAATGAGATAACCTAAACCCTTCCCACGCTTAGTAGTAAAATAAAACGTGAGCAAAAAAATGGGTATTAAAAATGTTAAAGTTTTGATTTGCCAAAAATACAAATTTCTTGATTTATAATTTTGGCACTAAATTGAAATTAAGGTTGCACAGAAAAAAAAGAAAAGACACCAATCTAGTATATAATTATAAAATGCATATCTTAAAAAGATAGTAAAACAAGTTATAGAACTACTAAAAATAAAAACCTAATTATTAAAAATACAGTTAAACTTAAAAGTGTTTTTTTTCACACTTTTAATTCTGAGAATTTTTTGACAATTTTTTTACATCAATTTCTTCAGCTATCTCATGTTCAATGGCTAATGTTGTCAAGCCATTTAACCGATCCTCGGTAGTTGTAGAGCGTAAAAATTTTTTAATGAACTTTAATTTGGAGAAACTTCTTTCTCCACTTGCCACACTTATTGGGAGAGTAAGCAAGATTCTTAAAACTATACCGAGATTTGGAGCAAAATCCAGCTTTGAAATGAATTTTAAAATTTCGATTGGACTTTCGTTTTTATTTAGTAAGGCCAAAACCGATACTATCTCGTCTGCCAGGTCCAGCGCGTTTATATCTGATGAATTACCATCAATTAACACTATTTCTAGATCTTTACAATATTTTAGTAAGTCGTTATGAGGGGTATCTTTTAAATCATAAATATTGTATAAAAACTGGAAATAGTTGCTGTGGGTACTGATCAAATCAAACCTGGATTCAAGTGCATTGATGGCTAGTATATTCGGAATCAGCAACTAAAAATACACACAAAAAAAACTGTTTCGCAACCGATACAGAAATGAAGTTAAATTTTGTAAATATGTGTAATATTTTTTTCTGTTTGGTGAAAGCTCTTTATCTGATATTAATTACTGAATTAAATAAGAAACTAATATTATTAAAACTTATCTTATTTTCTAGTGCACATTTTATAAATCTCTTATGTATTTCAAATAATGTTTAATATGTTTTGAATAAGTTTGTCCACACAGTAATGTTTGCTATAGAAATATCATATTTTTCGTGAATTGTATTGGCTTGTGTAGAATTCAAATGAAAGCTTGTATTTCTATTTAATGTCTTCATATTGGATTGTGTTAGGTTTGATTTTAAAGGCATATGTCTAGGAAACAAGTACAGTAAGTATTAAAATAATTACAGATGCTTTTGAGGTTTTCTTTACAGTTTTGTATTCTTCAAACTGCGTTTTCTCAGTTTGAGTATTTTCACAAAATCATAGTATTTAAAGTGATAAAACTTCAAGATATATTCAAGATAGGAACTTGAATTTTTTGTGTGTGTTCAATATGATCTGCTTAATAAAATTAGGGATTGGCTTTGCAAGATAAAAGGATCTTCAGAAGATAAAATATTAAAAATGAAAAAGTAACAGAAATCATGTTTTTTCTACGTTTTTCCAGGAATTTAAACTTTTTAATTTTTTTCTCAAAACGAATTCATTAATCGCAAAACCCATCCCTAAAATTGTAAAACATACTATTATAAGTATGGCAAAAATATTTTGGTAACAAAATATTGATAAATAAAAGAGGAAACTGAAACTTAAAATCCCTAAATTAAAAAAAATTCAAATTTTAAAATTTTCTATTCAATTTGGTTTTTCACGTGAAAATTATTTTCTTTAATAACCTCCAATAATATACACATGAGATAAGTAAAAATCCTTAAATAAAAAAAATTAGTCAAAAGGTGCCGAGTCCCCTTAAAAGTATTGATTTTGTGACTTTAAACCTCTCGAAAATTGTTTTTTCGATTTGTTTGGTATCTTCCGCATCTCTTAATGCACTACAGTTCTTAAATTACTGGGCTGCCTTGCCTTTAAATCTATTTTTTTATCAATACGGCTAATAGTTCGTGTGCGGAAGAAAAGACGGCACCATAATTTGTACTGTCGGAATGGGAACAGCACTATAGTTTGTGCTGAAGAATGAAGCTGTACCTTAGTTTGTAGAGATAAAATAGGAACGGAACCATTCTCTAATGAAGAAATGCGGCATCTTTTCTCTAATGAAGAAATAATTCTCTGATGAGGGAAATAATATCTATCTCTATATAGTAGAATTACACCTTAGTTAGTGGTAGATTTAGTGTCGTGCCGCTTCCTTTTCCTATCTCGATGACGAACTGTTCGTACGGGAATAATATGGCCGAAAGTATATGTCGAAGAAGAAACCGATGAACCCAGTCAAGAAAGTTCGTGGAGCTAGGAACAAGCAAAAATTACTTCGATGATGATAACCGCTTTTCAATAAAACGTGATGTAGAATTTAGAAGCCTAACTAGATTCAGTAGATATGTTGGCCGGTAACGTCGTTGTATAGTGGAATTAGCATGATGTGATAACAATACCCTCAGGCGGCGCCATCGTCTTCTGCAATCCGGGAACCAAAAACTCACACTAAGAAGAAAAAAAACGAGCCAAATATTAGGTCGACAGATCTTTATTCAGGCTCACTTTGGAGACTTTCATCGTTAGTAGCAAATACATAAAGCGGGCATGATGGTTCAAAATACTTATACGTAAAAAAAACTCGTAATCTCTCAAAGTGTGTGCATGAGAGTGTAAGTCAGTGAAAATGCATATCTCTGCGTATCCAAGTTCTTCCCAGACAGGAGTATATGGAGCGGGGGTTACACGAAAGTTGTGTGCCAATAAGCCAAGCGTCGTAGCGTGCGTAGTGTGAAGGCAAAACGCGCATTAAGTTAAAAGGGCGATAACGGGCGAAAAGTTGCAACCATCTGCTTAAGACGTAAAGGCGCGGCAGGTTTAAAAAGCGGTGATTGGCTGAGCAGGTGAGACCTGGCGACTTTTGAAATTCACCAAAATTTGGCGATTTATCGCCAAAGCGGTTTTCTCAAAAGCTGCACAGAATCAATTGACGGTATTGCCTTTGGGGGCAAGAGAAATGGCTTGTATTATGGAAACGTTACCTTGAGCGCCGTGAAAATGAGTAACTGCTTTCGAAAGGGGTTTTGATAGATGGTACGCTGTTTGTTAGCCCGGAAACCGGAAACCGTAGTTTAAAGAAATTCTTGCAACAGGAGAACCGTATCTTGGGAATAATAAAAACCGTAAAGATTTCTTCAACAAAATCGAGTTGATTCTATTTACGCACAGATGTGCATGAATGAACAAAGATGTTGTTAAAGTAGACCCACCCTGAATTCCAACTGGGGCTTAGAAACACACATGTTAACGTGAAATATTGCTTGACAGAGTGACTGAATTAAATTATTTCCTGATATTAAATAAATTCTAGATTAAATTGGGGCAAAATTAGCACACATTAACTGTAGCGTTAAATTTCACGCTACAGTTCGTCATCCCAGTTAGCTAATTTCGCAATATCTCACACCTGTTTAAATTTAAATTCAATGTCCTCTATTCCGTTTCCCTCAAATTCCGGCAATAATTCAATCATTTCTATATCATCTATGTTAGTATTCTGCTGCGTGGGCGGCTTCGCTTTCATATTTAATACTTTTATTTTGTTTACGTTTAGCCATTATTATCCCTTTAAGCTTCAATTCCCCTTTCTAACATTGCCTCTCTTTCTTCCCTATTTTGTCTTGCCATTTTTATTATCCCTTTGTTTCGCTTAGTATCCTAACCTATTTTCATTCAATTATCCTATCATTGCAGTACCATTCTGATTCATGTACATGCATATATCACACTGACATTTCTATCCTAATACACACATATCACTCCTAGCTAATAACATAAACACATATCATTTCTCAATAATTATTATACTTAAGTCTATACTGCATATATATATATATATATATATATAAAATCACAATGATGATTTACTATTTGTTCATTTCTCCTTATAAATTTCATAGCACACAAATATCACTCTTTTATACCATAATATATTCTTCTGCATTCCATATAATCTTAAATTTCAATACTTAATTTACTATTCTGCACTTTGCATTACTCACACTCTCAATACTTCCGTCTATTACTTCAATCAGATAATAACATTGCATTATACATTGCAAATTAACCGCCTTCTTTTTGTTTGTTTGTTTTTTGTCATCGGCACCAAATATGATGGGTGATTTGGCAATGGATGATTGTATAGCAGTAGTCACGGTAGCTAATTTCAGGTGTGAAGCCAATTGGGATAAATTACTTAACAGAGCTACCTATTTGAAGTGACTAATATATACACTTCTGGCCACCCAAATTGCAACACCAAGAATGACAAGAGATATCACAACAAAATTTATTTTGTAGATAACATGTTGACCAAGAATCAAATGATTAAATTTATAGACTTCTGTGAAGTGTGGTTCCTGCCAAAATCAGTAGCCAGAGTAGCCGCCATTGTTGGAGATCACCGCTGCCACACGCCTCGGCATTGATTCAAAGAGACTTTGGATGAGATCTTGGGGTACAGCAGACCAAGCAGCTTCCACACGCTGCCAAAGTTGATCTGCTGTGGCAGCTGGGGATGGAATCTGGGTCAATCGTAGAGCAACCATGGACCACATATTTTTTATCGGCGAAAGATCCGGAGAGCGAGGCAGCCAGGGAAGCAATTCAATCTGGCGATTGACGAAGAATCGTTGGACAATGCGTGCCACGTGTGGTCGCGCATTATCCTGTTGAAATATGGCTGTGGGCAAGCCCTGAAGGTAAGAAAGGACAACTGGCTCCAACACCTCGGAGATGTACCGCTGGCTGTTTAAAGTACCGGCAATGCGTACTAGAGGTGTGCCAGAGTGATATCCAATACCGCCCCATACCATAATACCCGGTGCAGGACCAGTGTGGCGGTGCATAACGCAGCTGTTCAGCATCCTCTCTTCACGGTGTCTCCAGACCCGAATGCGACCATCGTGGTGTTGCAGACAGAAGCGTGACTCGTCTGTAAAGACAATTTCATTCCATTCTGCCGTCCACATCCTTCTGTCATCGCACCATTGGCGGCGGAGACGTCTGTGGTTCTGCGTCAAGGGTAGACAAAGCTATGGACGTCTTGCGGACAGACCACTCTGCTGTAAACGGCGCTGAATGGTACGCGCAGACATTGGATGATGCGTTACAGACTGCATGTGCTGTGCTATGGTTCGTGATGTGACTGAGCGATCCGTCACTGCCATGCGCACAATTTGCCTGTCATCACGTGAAGTGGTGCGCTGAGGTGGATGTGATTGAACACGCCGGTCCGTCGTACCCTCCTGCATCCAACGATCATATATCCGCATTACAGTTGTTTGGTTTCGTCCAACACGACTACCGATTTCCCTGAAAGATAATCCACAATCTCGGTAGGACACTATCCTTCCTCTGTCGAACTCGGATACTTGATCAAAAGATGATCGCTGTTTTCGACGAGGCATAATTCATCCTTTTTTTGAAAAAACCCCAAGAAAAACACAATTGCCGAACTTGAAATCGTCAATATCTCCAAGCCTTAAATAGCCCTTTGAAGTGGCGCCACAGGCGCGCGTGATGTGCGTCTGCGCTGAAATTCTAATCATTTGCATATCTCACCTTCGCTAATGCATGTTGTAAATTTCATGTTATTTGCATGTTTCCTTCAGGGTGTTGCATTTACAGTGGCCAGCAGTGTATATAGTATCTTGCGTTGTTATAAATAAGATATGAGCCTTCTTATTGAAATTAATAGAGAGATTTATTAGAGGAAAACACATATATATCATTACAGTAATTCATCAATTATACTAGATTCTATAACCACTCCTATTCAATAAGAACTTAGATATACACTAAACTTCACACATCTTTGAAATTGCTTAACTCATTATTCATTATCTAGTTATACACGAGGTAGCATACATTAATAAACATTTCTGTACCATAACTTTCAAATTATCATTAACCCCTTAACGCAGGGGTTCTTAAACTTATGTAGTCCGAGGACCCCCTCTTGAACAACAATTTTTTGCGGACCCCATCCCAACACTAGGCATTTTACGTCGTTCTTGGGGCTTAATTTCTTTCATAATCTGGCTCCATAATCTCATAGGAACTACGTTATAATAAATATTGGTAAAAATGTATAACTGGTTATTTTAATATATGGTCTTGTGCATTTATAGAGATAAACATTTTTATTTGGATATAGAATAAAAACATAAAATGAATAAAAATAGTAGTAAAAAGAATTTTAAAAAGTTACAAATCATAATACATTAAACTCATACAAACATTTATTGGTCAAATATTAGTCAAAATAGATCTCTTTTGTTTTCTATAAATAATTTGTACTTAATGAGATGGGTGCAGTTGTTTTCTTGAAACCAGAATCACAATGTCGGGTTCTATGTTGGAAAGTTTTATTCTGAGGTCTGCTTCTACATAGAGTTTGTTTCTATACTTTGATTTCATGTTTAACAGCACCGAAAAAGTCTGTTCACATAAATATATTGGGCAGAACGGAATCAAATGTTGGAAAGCTTTATTTGCAAGTGCAGGGTAATCAGATCTGAGAAGTAACCAAAAGTTTGAGTTCAGTTTTGTTGAATTGTGGTTTCAAAGACGTATAGTATGATAATTCCTCGAGAATATCTTGTTCAAGTAAAGATAAATGTTTAGCATTAGTAACTTCCATGTTGAATGGATCTCTAATCCAGTTGTTGTTATAATCAGGTCTCAGAAAATAATTCTTAAGGCTGCTTTTTAGAGCCATTAAATGTTCAACAAAAATCTTCCGTGTTTCATTAGGGAGTTCTTTATTGGCAGTTTCTATAAAATCGTTTAGTGTAGGAAAAGACTCATACATACAGTTGTGAATTGGTTTCGACCACAAGTCGATTGTTTGCAAATGACGTCGGAGTTTGGCGGGTTTCATACTTTCGTCTGATATACTTTCGCAACATAGAACACAGACAGGTCTTACCACATCTTTATTGCATATATAAGTGAATCTGGAACAGCTTTCTCAGACGCACCGCCCTTGGCGACAAATTGGCGCCAAAGATTTTGGCGCCAACCTGAAGAAAAATTGGCCTAATAAACTGTCCAGTACCTGTATAAATAAATACCCAATAAAGGTGGGCGGGGTTGGAGCCTCAGACTTTGTGAAGAAAAGTCATAAGAAATAAGCTCCTGATGTACGCATATTTCTTATAGAATCTACCGGGAAATTGTTACACTTTTTCGGCATTGTTTATTCGACTTTTACGCCAATAATTTCTATATATATTTTTCCATGTTTCTCTGTCTTTATCCCTCTATCTATCTATCCATATACATACATATATATATATACATATATATATATATATATATATATATATATATATATATATATATATATATATATATGTATGTGTATATATATATGTATGTGTGTGTATATATATATATATATATATATATATATATATATATATATTCAGACTTTGTGAAGAAAAGTCATAAGAAATAAGCTCCTAATGTATGCATGTTTCTTATAGAATCTACCGGGAAATTGTTACACTTTTTCGGCATATATATATATATATATATATATATATATATATATATATATATGCCGAATATCATATATATATATATATATGCATGTATAATTGTCAATTTGCTACACGAAAACCAAGACCCAAACCGTAAGCTTCTCTGCGCACCACACTCCTTCCCATCGATCTTATTTCTGCACACCCAAACATACCCATCAGAAACATTATTCTTTTTTCTTAATTTTATTTTTAAATCACATTTCAGGCAAAATATATCAGGCTTTAAAAACTTCAAATCCCACAAGAATTTTAAAAGTATCATTCGATCAGAATGAATAAACCCATGTACAAGTGATTCATTTACCACCCCTTCCGTATATCTATCACAAGAATAACACCCTCTAACATTACCCAAAACCTTCGCCTGGTATTTACCAACAACATCCTTCACACTCAAAATGGCCGCCATCATAAATCTCGTAACAATTCCCAATCAAAAAACTTTCAAACTAATCGAAGCAACAACAAAAAACGATTAAATACCCATAATTGGTCAAAATAAATCACGTGATACATGCGTCACGAAATGATCACATGATAAAAAGTCACGAATTTACAGGAGCCACAACGTTGGCGCCTTAATCGCCTCAACTTGGCAACCAAAAAATTTCGCCAAAATCGCACGGTTACCACGCGATACACAAAATCGCCAAACTTGGCAGGGCGGTGCGTCTGCGAAAGCTGTACCGTGAATCCAAATGATACTCATCACAATAATTAATTTTATGTTTCCTGATGGATTTCAAGGTTGATGTTCCATCATCTGAGTCGCTTTCATCTATATTTTATTTCAGAGTAGATCCAATTTTTAGCCAACGATCCACCAGAGTCGCCAGTCTACTAGCTACGTGTTCCCGCGCTAGTGATGCGACATCGATAACAAAACATCGATGTTTTGAAACATCGATATTCAATATAAAACATCGATGCTAATAAAACATCGCCCAAAAACCATCGATGTTTTTAAACATCGATGTTTTAGAACATCCATTTTTTAAAACTGGTTTAGTAACCTCTAACATTAATGTTACTTCGGTTAGTCGTGTGTGTGGGGGGGGATGATTTAATTTTAATTTTTGATTGGGCTGACACAAATGACAAAAACTTGGTTGCTTTTGCCTTGGGCTACATTGATGACTCAAAATTCTCGTTGTAAATATCGCCATGTTTTGCCTTTAATTGTCCAGATAAATTCGTGGTATTACCAGAAGTTTTGAGGGATTTAAGGCAAATATTACATTTCGCTAATTTGTCAGAGGTTTTGCAAAAATATTTCCAAACGGTACTTTTAGGAGGCATCTTACTAATAATATTAGCGTCAACTTATATAAAACCAGAACAAAACAAAATATAAAATGGCTGCTCTCGTGTATATACTTTTTATAAAACCCTATCGAAGGTTCTGGAATGCCAAGAACATTCCAAGCCCTCTGATTGGTTCAGTGGTTGTTGATTGCTATTTGTCTGTTTTCGAAGGAATCGTTCCCCATTTTGTATTCATCCTTTACAGAATTCAGACTTACATTTACTGAGTGTGAAAATTATGCTACGTGGTAAATTTTTTTTATTATGGTACTTTTTCATTAAAAAAAACATCGAGACAACGTAAAACATCGAGCACAAAACATCGATGTTAAAAAAACATCGGCTTCAATAAATCGATGTTTAAAACATCGACATCGATGTCGCATCCCTATCCCGCGCCGCGCAATAGTCACAACAATGCAAAAAATTGCGTTGTTTTATTTATTTTTCCGTATCTGCAGCTGAATAAAAATAAAATGTTTACTAATTATTGTTTAGTTGTGTTAATAACTAATTAAGTAACAACAAATACAAAAAGTCTCGACCGTGTAGGATTTTTATTAAATGAGTTATTTGAATAAGAGCGAAAAGTTTGGGGATATAAAGTTAATGTCAGAATTGTTTCACGGACCCCCGGTAATGGCTACGAGGACCCCCAGGGGTCCGCGGACCACAGTTTAAGAACCTATGCCTTAACGCATTTGCCCGTGTCTCACACGGACGCCCTTGTATCTCGCGTTATTTTATTTCTAATGCCCGTGTGAGATCCGCTCTAGTAAAAATAGATAGGATAGATTATAATCAAACTTATTTACCATAGATGGCACCACTATGCAGCTTTTTTCTTGTGTAAATCACGTGGTGCATTTTGATGATTAGCTATAAGTTTGTTAGGAATTCTTTGTTATAAAGCAGTTCTTTGGTGTGGAAAAGGTAATATATCCATTTTTATTACGTTAAATATCATAAAAGTAAACAGTTAACCACAAATTAATTTTTACTAAATTTTTTGTAACTTGTTTAGAAAAAGTTATCTGATAATGAGCGACTCTGACGATTTTGAATATGCCAATTTATCAGAAAGTTTCAGCGATGAAAGTGATGATCTCTTGAGTGATGGAAGTGAATCTGAAGATAATGATGACGAGATTTTGGCTGTAGCAAGAAATTGGTATCAAATTAGTACAAATCAACCAAAGTTTGCACCGAGATTTCCATTTGTAGCAAACCCTGGCTGTTAAAAAAAACTGTATCATTTTTTACCAGTTTTTCCGAAAAAAAAAAACTCATGCTTTAAGGGGTTAAGTTATTTGATTAACTGTGGATGAGAGGCAGTAAGGCAAACATTACTCAGTGATCAATAATTAACATCACAAATACCTGGTGCGGTGCGTTACTTCTAATCCATCATTATCTCCGACTGGGCTAGAGGTTCGTCGTTGTGGGCATTTCCTTTGTAGAGGCACGCTCCGCTATGTAGTCATCTCTTTCGGTCGGTAACAGGGGTATCACTGGGTGGGCTCGCTGATGTTCGCTGTCGGCGTTGTTCTCGATCGGTCCCTTGGGGTAAACTAATTCACTCGCAGTCGAACTCCTTTGATCATCATCCAGTCCGTGAGCTCTTTTGGGCGGCGAAGGTTTGTCGCTGATGCTGGTATGGCACTTTAGGCTTTCATCATTGCTAGCTGCGGTTTTCTTCCCTTTTTTATAGACCTTGCTTCTGTGCTAGCATCTCAGCTCTCCGTCTGGTTAACCACGTGGCGTCATAAACATATCTGCTGCTAGCTCTTCTGTCTCATAAAAAAAATCTACTTTTTATCTTTTTCTTGCTTCTCTAATACGTATCTTGCATCCTTATTCATTGGCTCCTCCTTTCTCACTTTTATTGGTCATATATCTTCATGTCTTACTTTATTGGTTCTCATTCATGGTTCTCGAACCTTCCATCACCTCCTTCTCTGAGGGCGTGGCGCCTACCTTCATTACTACTCTTTTTTTCCCATGGCCACCACGTTTCTTGGACTTGCATGTGTTTCTCGTTCATCCCATCATTGCTAAATCATCCCTCCATTCATTGCTTCCTTCTTTATTCATCTCCGAGCTTAATCATCGTTTCCTCACATCTTCTTCCCTTTTCTTCCGCGTGCAGTTTTACTTAAACGCTGCTTCTAGCTAACTATGTTCTTTCAATTTGGCTATTTCTCCCTGTGGCACTTCCTGTTTTCATTAACTTCGCCCCTTTTGCAGTTTCTCATATTATTCTCTTTTACCATCTATTTAACCTTCCATACCTTCTTCACGGTCTTTCTTCGTTACTATGGCCCTTTTATTTTATTGTTTAACTTTATTCAATGTCGCTGCCATAAAGCCCGCGACAACATATATATGTATTACTTTTTTTGTTGTTTTTTTAAAATTATTTAATGAGATTTAGAATATTTAGTGTCAAAGTTACCATAAGCCGAAAAAATATTTTTCTGAACAACTACTTTTTACTTGGACCCATCGATTTTATTTTTAAAAAAGGCACTTTTCCTTATTTCTGTTAGGAAACATGCTCAAAGAAATAATTTTTATTTGGCTCATTTATTTTCGAAAAAAATACGTTGTATGAAGAATTATAAACCTTTCAAAACGAGGTGCCACTTGACTCGCTTTTTTTATCCAAATAATAGGAGTAAAAATTACTCTTCATATGGGTTGATAAATATAAAAAACAAAATAAAAAGAAAAGTGACTTCCTTGAAAACAAAATCGACATGTCCGAGCAAAAAGTCAAAATTTAAAGGTAACATGCTTAAAAAATAATTTTTAAATGGCTCATGCAAATTTAAAATTAAATATATATCAAAAACTATTCAAACGATTTATAAAAAAATCGACCGTAGTAAGAAGAATTAAGAACCCTTAAAATCAAGGTGCCACTCGGCCCATATTCCTTTCTAAATAAGAGGGGTGAAAATTGCCCCTCATAGGAGGTGTATCCTACTGTATGAAACACCAAAGTGGTCAAAAAAATTGACGGATTTGAGCGTTTTTTCCAAAAACATCCTGTAGAAGCTATAAAAATATTTGTTTAGAAAAGCTGCCTATTTTTTAATTATTACCTACTCACCTTACTTTTACAACACACTTTATGACACAATTTTCAAAAACTCACGGCAAATAATTATTGTATTTAACGCACTCTACTTCACTAGTAACCAACCTGTAAGGCAATTATTGCATAAATAAAACAATCGAACTGCCTCTTTTCCTTTTATAATAGTAGCGTAAAAATCGTGTCACAACTTGTCATGACTGGTTTCTCGCGACCCCATACATGTTCCGACAAATTAAAACACACGGAAAAAAATTCTTTAACGGCACTTTGTATGTGTGTCCATTTATTTAAATTATAATAAAGGTCATTTTTTATTTTATACATTTTTAAGCCATTTTTAAGCGGGAGTTTATTATACTTGTGAGCGGTTTCCTTGAAATATTTTGATATTTTATCTATATTGCTCTGTATTTTTGGTTCGGTTTTGGATTTGGTCTTTAATACACGAAAACTCTACTCATCTTTCAAAACATGTTTTTATTTAAAAACTACATACCTCAACCTTCTTATGTCGTTCTCATGCTTAAGGATTTTTGAAGTGAGTGGGTACCTATACTTGAAAGTTCGTAAAACATTAAAAGCAAATTTTATTAAAATTCCACCTAATTAATTTTTTATAAGTATTCAAATGAATCTTGGTTTAATCATTTTCTTCATAAACTAGTTAAATTTACAGCCCATTTGCCGCCTTCTAAAGTTGCCGCCCCAGGCTTGCTCGCCCCTAGCCCCGGCCCTGGTATCTGTTTTGTCTAGAGAATTCTTACCTTCAGCTTATGATTTGTTGTCACAAGAACTACAACTGGGTGCATCATTTTAATCGACCGTTTTAAAAAATGTTCATATTTTAGCAACTTTCATTAAAATTTCCTTTTCGGCTTCCTGCTTTTCTATTCTTCTTTTTCTAAACTGAGCGTCACTTAATTTTTTAGACACCTCTACCTACAATACATATACAGTGGACGCTCGTTAATTCGAACTCGGTTAATTCGAACTTTCGGTTAATTCGAACTATTCCAAAGGCCCCAAAAAACTTGTATTGGAGTTAATGTTAAAAATATCTCATTAATTCGAACTAAATTTTTATCACTTCGGTTAATTCGAACTAAAAATTTGACAAAAAAAATTCTTTTTCCTCGTTTAATAGAGAAAATACACACTGAATTTATGATTTTGTGTGTCAAAATTTCTTTTCTGTGTAAAGAGGCCCATGCCTGCATTCCTAGACTATTGCATGTCCGCTAAACGTTAGTAGCTATTGTCCTTATTAGTGCTAAACGGAAAAAGCAATTTTCCTTTATTCGGATCGATTTTCTTAGAATTTCAGAAAAAATAGTCTTTACTATAGATTCTAGGGAGCTGCGTCAGTTATAACTGCAGTGCAGACAAGTTAATGTGGTCCAGTTTTTCTTCCTCATTGTGTGGTGTGAACGTGTAAAAATTCAGGATGTCTACAAGTGGAAAGTACAAAACCCTAACTTTGAAGACAAAGGTAGAAATTTTAAAGAAAGTAGAGAATGGCGAATGTAAAACAAAGTTAGAAGCTGACTATAGAATTTTAAAAAATACCTTGTCAACTAATTTGAAAAACAAGGAGTCAATTTTAGATTCATGGGAAAAATCAAAATTTGCCAGAGGAAGGAAACGCATGGGAAATGCGTCCCAAGAGGTTCTAGAAAACGCTCTACTGCTATGGTTTCAGGATGTTAGATCTCGAAATTTTCCGATAAATGGACCCCTAGTGCTGACGAAGGCTGATGAATAGGCAATTCGAATGGGTATTGACGATTTTAAATGCCGTGATGGATGGCTTTCTCGATTTAAGTCATGGCACAATATTTCTTATCTCTGTATGTGGCCAAAGCTCTGATGTAATCGAAGACGTATGCACTAAATTTCGGTAGGAAACTGCCAGGGCTTTTCTCTACTTACCAGCCGAAAGATATTTATAATGCGGCCATAATGGTCAAAGCCATAATGGACTCTATTAAAACTCTGAAAGCATTTCTTTAGATGGAACCTTCCTCTGAAAATGAATTGAAATGTTTACTTCAAATCGAAAAACTGGCTGAACAATGTAGGCATCATAAACAGAACCAAACATCCATTTTACAGTTTTTCCCCAAAGTGTAATTCATATTTTTAATAAAAGTTTACTTTATACTGCATATCTTCTGCTTCATTTTATGATTAATGTAAGTCTGTATTGCTTTTTAATATGTTTAACTTTAGATAACATAGTATAATATATTTTCTGGAGTTATACATACTAGGAGAGTTTCTTCTTCAGTAATACACATTTAAAGTTATATATATTCTCTTAACATCGGATAATTCGAACTTTTTTCTGAGAACCTTCGAGTTCGAATTAACGAGCGTCCACTGTATAAATATACTAGCTGAAAACCCGCGCTTCGCTACGGAGTACATTCAAATTAAATACAACGGTCAACGTATGCAATTTATGCCAAAAAATAAATATATATATTTATAATAAATGCGATGATCAATGTATACAATTGATGTAAAATATATATCTATCTATATATATATATTTATAAAAAAATCGTAAGGGATATGCATTTTTTTTTTTTTTGGATAATATTCAATCGTCTGCTGCATTAGAAAGAGAAAAAAATATTTTTTTTATCTATTTAGTTGTTACGCACGTGACGATAAATTTATTGAAAGTACCAGAAAAAGAAATCACGTGATCAGCATTTATTAAATTAAATTCTAAAAATTAATCTTTAAAAATTCACCAAAAATCAGGAAATGGAGGTAAAAATTCGAAAACAATTTCATTTTGAAGGAATTTTTATGATTTTTCTCGTGATATAAATTTTATAACCCTCAATGTATTATTTTAAATGCAAACGTAAAAAAAGTTTAAAAAACAGCTTAAAAATTTAATTTAAAAAAATCTAAGAAGAATTTTTGAAAAATCTTTCTTAGTGCACCCCTACACTATTAGAAGAATCGCCATGCAAAATTTCAGCCCTTTAGGTCCAGCGGTTTGGTCTGTGCGTTGTATGTCAGTCAGTCAGTCAGTCAGTGAATGAATGAGTCAGTTACGGAACTGTTTTATATATATAGATAATATTTACTAACATAATTTAATTAACAGAATATGTATAAATATATATTCTGTTAAATGTTAATAATTACTTTTTTATTTAGTACTCTTGGAAATTTTAAGAACCATTTTTAAAATTATCGTTCGTTGTAAAATTAAATTAAATATTTTTCTTTACATTGCAACCTCAATTAAAATAGTAATTGATAAACAAACCCCTTACTTTTAAAATTATATGTCGATGAATCCAAAAACACACTATACAAAAGTAATTTAGTAAATTAATCGACATGAACTGTACAAAGTCACTTGAACAGAACAATTAATTACAACCCACAGTACCCTCTACAAGTTTTAAAAATTATATAAAACATTCATTCAAGAATCATCTTGAAATTCTTACACTACACAAAGTAAACAAAAGGAATATGAAGCGCTAAATACTACGCTTGCTTAAAAAAAATCGGAATATTTGCCTCTTTTCTGCACAGATGTTGACTTCCACTCGTGGGATTCCCCGTAACTTCTTTGCTGTAAAACACTACGTACAGTAAGTGCCTGCAGTAGTACTTTTAAACATTCTTAGCAATCATCTTACATTTTTATAGATTTATTAGAGGTATGTAAAAGGTTAAATTTATAATGAATATTTTCTGAAATCAAAATTTTAAGTCAAGTGCATAATAATACAAGGTGCGCCCATAAAGTAACCGGGCAATTTTTTATAAATAAGTAAAGTATTACTCACTTTCAAATAAATTTATCTTCTTCAAAATAATCGCCAAAGGAGTCTATACAATTTTTCTAACGTTTCTGCAAGTCATTGAAACACTTTTATAGGCGTTGGAACTAACCGTTCGCAAAATACGCGTAACATTTGATTTAATATCAGAGACGTTTTCAAATCTCTGTCCTTTCAAGGATTTTTCATTTTTTTTTTATTACAAAGGACTTATTCACCACGAATTTGTTCCTGAAAATCAAACAATTAATCAGTATTTTGACAAGGAGGGGCTTTTTCGATTAAGAAACAGGATAAGGCGAGTTAGGAAGGAACTGTTTGATTCTGGGCAATGGTTTCTTTAACACGATAATGCTAGGCCTCGTACAGCAATTTCTGTACAACAATATCTTGCTAAGCATTCAATTACAGTGATAAATCACCCACCATATTCTCCCGACTTATCGCCAGCTGATTTTTTCCTTTTTCCGAAGCTTAAAGGACAGAGATTTGAAAACGTCTCGGATATTAAATCAAATGTTACGCGTATTTTGCGAAGGGTCAGTTCCAACGCCTATAAACAGTGTTTCGATGACTTGAAGAAACGTTGGAAAAATTGTATAGACTCCTTTGGCGATTATTTTGAAGGAGATAAATTTATTTGAAGGTGAGTAATATTTTTCTTATTTATATAAAAATGTCCGGTTACTTTATGGGCGCACCTTGTATATTTAGACACTTACAGTTTTACCCTTTCTAATTTTGCGCCCTCCTGATTCTTGCGTCTGGAGCAGTTCGCTCAACTGCTCCACGGCAGCTACACCTGTGGACCCTAACTCATGTAGAGATTCATATCAGAGATCCACGTGAAAAATGTATGGCATCCATTTTCTGTCTTTCCCTTTCCCCCATTCAGATGGTTGTGTAAGTGACGTTGCGTGAAACTCTTATAGATCCAATTGGCTTAAGACCGACCCTCGTCGCCGAATCCGGGAACGAAAGATCCTGATCAGTCGGTCACTCTTAAGGGCTGTCCACGAGAGTTTTACATAACGTAGGAAGAGATGTTTACGCTAAGACTCAACTATGATCACGTGACGCAGTTGGCGTTGGCGCCAAACACGTTTCGCTGGTTTCACGCCAAATTCGTGGATGTTTACGCTGGTCAAGTCAACTTTAGAACATGTGACCGTAGACAGTCAGGTTGAACGCCAGTGTCGTCATATTTTGTTTCCTCGTGGCTTTGGCTGCTGAGTGCACGTGTGGTTGATTACCAATTTTATCTCTTCATTATTAGCACTTGTAAGTATTTCTTTGTTTCTGTAAATGTAGAGATTGTTTATTACCTCTTAATTATTAGCACTTGTAAGTATTTCTTTGTTTCTGTAAATGTAGAGACTGTTTATTACCTCTTAATTATTAGCACTTGTAAGTATTTCTTTGTTTCTGTAAGTGTAGAGACTTTATTTTAAGAGTGCAGTGATATTAAGCTATAATTTTATCATTTTTACTCTGTGATTTGCATTTAGATTAAAACTGAAAATATTGTAACCTAATGTATTACCTAGCAGTTGCATTGTATTCTGAATTGTGTTTTCCTTTCATATTCTACATTATTATTTTTTAATTGGTGTATTGATTGCATTCTGTTTAATTACAGCATTATTATCCCTAATATGTCAAAAACAATGTTAGGCATTGACTGCAGTTTGGAGGATGTTGCTGAGAATAATAGGAAACATTTGCTAGTATCGTATCCTCGTCAGTGTGTTGCTTGTAAAAAAATTTATAAAAGTAAATCATCTTTTAGTCATCACAAGAAACGTTGTGTAATAAATGTGAGTGATAATAATTCAGCTGTAGAGAGAATTAAACGGGAATGTAATGTGTGCCACAAAATATTTAGTTGCCGCCAATCACTATTTACTCATAAAAAATCTTGTTATAATATAATAGCTACAAAGAATGACTATTCTTATCCTCGCAAGTGTAGTTTTTGCAATTTAACTTTTTTAAATAAGGTTAGCTTCTTTAGTCATAAACCAAATTGCACGAGTCATGATAGGCCACCAGTTTTTAGTTGCATATTTCTTGAATGCAATGTAAATTTTGAGGATGTGTTCAATTTAAATAAGCACCTGTTTATGGTGCACAATATTAAGTATGTCAAACATCTAACATTTGATTCTGTAATAAGATTTTCAGACTGGTTGGAGATAGAAGGTACTTCTACATTTACATCATTTAGAAAGTTAACTGGAAGTAAAGTTTACAAGAATAAGATATATCATTATTATTCATGTCAGTTGTCTGTAAATGTTCCAAATAAAATCCCTAAAAGTAGTCGCAAAAATATAAAAGGTATTATTCCACAAAATATTAAATGTCCAGTAAGAATTTACGCCTGTGAAGAGGAAAATGGTTCTGTGAATGTTGTCTATTATCCTCAGCATAATCATAAACTGAGCTTTGACAATTGCAAATATCACCAAATAAAACCTAAAACACGCAACTTAATAAAAACGTGCCTAAGCCTATCAATACCATGTCAGAAGATAAGGGAGCTGTTACAAGATGATGCTGGAGGAAGGGAAAATAGGGATGTCTTTCCAGTCAAGGAAACTTTTATTTCTAGAAAGGCTATTTCTGCATATTCTAATTATATGAATAAAACATTATTCCCAGAAAATGATGCTGTCTCTGTAGCATCTTTAGTTAATAGATTGCAATCAGAGCAGTATAATCCTGTTTTAATTTATAAGCCTCAAGGAGGTTTGACTGTGTGTGGTCCATGTCATCTTGATAACTCAAAAAATAGTAAAGATTCTTTTGTTTTAGGAATTCAAACTCACGAACAAAAAATTATGATGATTAAAGGATTAGCTAAAATTCTTTGCATAGACTCAACACATCAGACTAACCAGTATGGTTTTTATGTTATTACTCTAATTGTTCCAGATGAGTTTGGTTGTGGATACCCGGTAGCACATTTCATTACAAATTATTTAGATCTAGAGACAATGATATGTTTGTTTGAAAGTCTTAAGAATAAAACATCTAACCTTTTTGTTAATTGCCTTATGACAGATGATGATAAGGTTACATTTCCTGCCTTTTCTCAAGTTTTTGGCCCTGAAATCAAACACTTGTTATGCTCATGGCATGTTCGTCAGAGTTGGACTCGTCAGCTTAATAGTAAGGTGAAGGATAAGAAGCTGCATAATGAAATGCAATCTAAATTATCCGAGCTGTTAAATGAAAACTGTAAACTTAAATTCCATTCCCTTCTTAATTCCTTTATTGAGTTTTATAATTCTAAGTGCAGTTTATTTATTGATTATTTCAAACAAAATTATTTAAATAGGGTTAAAATTTGGGCTTTTTCATATAGGAACTTTTACCATGCTTTCACTAATTCAAACATGTATTGTGAATCATTTCACAATAAGTTAAAAACAAATTACTTTTGTAGGAAATTTAATCGTCGTGTAGATAAACTTATTGCTACTCTTTTAACCATTGAAAAGGATACATTTTTAAGTTATAAATATAAAATCTTAACTGGAGTTCCTAATAAAGAATTTACTTCCTTTTGTCATAAAAATCATACTAAGGGAATGAGAATTCAAGATAATGCTGTAACAAAAATATCTCAGGATGAATGGTTAGTTTCATCACAAAGCATTTTAGGCAAAAGTTATAATGTTAAAAAAAATAGTGAATTTTGTACTTCTGATTTTTGTTATTATAGGTGTCCAGAAATGTCTTGCATTTCATTATGTAGCCACTTATATGAGTGCAATTGTCCTGATATGAACATGCTTTGTAAGCATATACATAAAGTACATTCTGTAATTAAAAGAGAATTTAAAATAAGTGGATATATTCCTGATAATGGAAATGATAGTTGTAAAAATAATGAAGTAGTTTTGAATTGTGTAGATTATCCTAAGCCCCGTACAACAGAATCCAGAATTAAAGATTGTGAAAACCTTGTCTATGAATTATTAAATTTAGTTAAAGAGCCTAAAGTTCAAAATATAATGCTAAAACATGTTAATTCCACTTTAAAAACATTAGTGTCTTCTTGTAAAGGGATTTTAAATTGTAATGAGCCTACCAGCTCCTTTAAAACAAGTTTAAAACTTGCACCAAATGAAAGGGCTTCTAAAGTGAATTTTTATAGAACAAGTAAAAAACGAAAATTAGGCAAAATTCTTGATAATCAAAAGTGTGAAGAAAATGAGATAAAAACTCCTGGATATCAGCCTTTAAAGCGGCAGAAATTGTGTAGCTTTCCTCAGGTGTTACCTGAATCTTCTGCCCCAATTTCTAATACAGGTGAATCTTTTACTCCTTCCATAGCTCATAGTAATTTGAATAAGCCATTATTCACTGTACAAGGATATGCTCTTGATTTAATATCGTTAAAAAGTTTAGATATCTTTATTTCTGAAAGTGAAGAGAAGGCACTAAAAATTCAGTCGCCCGATTTTAAAAGAGGATGGCTGTATGATGTTATTATAAATTCTTTCTTTTGTCGGTTGTTAGAAAATCTTCATGATGGTCTATTTGTAGATTCATCTGTAGCTTTATGTATTGCACAAAATCATAGTAAGCAATTATGGTTTCCACGTCCATTAAAATCTGCTAATTACATACTAATTCCATTATGTATTAATTCACACTGGTTATTAATTGTTGGATGTACTTTAACAAATACTTTTTATTTCTTTGATCCTGCTAGTAGTTCTTATAATGATAAGTATGAAATATATCTGAATAATCTAGGTTCTGCAATAAATAACTGTTTAGATTTAGATGTTACTTGGCATGTAAAGTCTCCTCCTCATGTTTTGCAAAATGATAACAGTAGTTGTGGTGTTTTCGTTTGTTATTATGCTTTATGTCATGTAAATAATTTAAATTTCAATAGTCCAATTAACATTAATCAATTTAGAAAAAAAATATATGATACATTAGTTAAAAATTCTCTAGCTGGTTCTGAACTGGGTTTGACTCAAGTACCATTTATCGATCTTAAGCTTGATAACAGTATTGACACAATGAACAAAAGTGTCATAAAAATAAATAATATACATATTACAGCATACATGCTAAAATCACTTGACCCTACAATAAGTGATGAAGAGGAAAATTATTTAAAATCTATTTCTCCTAGTTTTAAAAGAGGCTGGTTGTATGACACGATTATTGAAGGGTTTTTGTCAAAAATTTCCGATGACTGTAAAAAGTTTATCTTTCTTGATTCATATTGCTCTTTATCTGTATGGAATTCAAATTCAATTGATACTAATTTTCTTAAAAAAATTAATTTAAATTTGCTTCTTTTAATACCTGCTAATATAAATTCTCATTGGGTTCTGATAATAGTAAACTTTAAAGAAAATGTTTTTGAATTTTATGATCCTTTAGACAAATTCTGCAGTGATATGTATATGCTTCTTATTCACAAATGGAGCAATATTTTTAAATTGTATTTTAATATTCAAGATAAATTTAAAATCATTTGTCCGCCACATGTTATTCAGACTTACAGTAATAATTGTGGTGTTTTATTGTGTTTCTATGCATATCAGAAAATAAACAAAGCAAAATTAAATGCAAATTTTAAACCTTTTGAGTTTAGAAAATTTATATATGAAGTTCTAATAAAAAAGGACATTTTCATGTGCTAAGATACTAATAAGTATTGTTTCTCCCAGTTATTTGAGTCCCTGCTTTAAAAAGTATTGATTAGAAATGTATGTATAGTGGCTGGTAGTTATACTTTTTGTAATAATATTTTTAATGGGGCCTGCACGCATGAATACATTGTGTGGGTGGCTGTACCCCTAAAACTTAAAGTTGAACAATAAAGCAAGGTGAAAAATAGAGAGATAATCAACGGCTTCAAAATTTTGAAAGTTCGACATGCAACTTTATTCAGCAAAATTTCATGGCGCGTTGGGGAATTCTTTCCTTGTACGGTTGGAGGCACGGAAGAGTAGCAAGACGCGAGGTGGTGGATGAAATTTTTCGAGGTAGATATTCGGATGTTCGAGCACTGTGCTAGAGAGACCTCGCCTTCCACCTTCAATCCTGGCAGAATCAGCTTGAGAGAGAAGGCGCTATGATGAACGATCAACATGTTCTTGGCGGAGATAAGGAGACTCGTGACATATGCCATCGGAGAACTTCATTTGCGAGCATACCCCATTTCTTTTCCTTTTATTTTTTTTACTTCTAATGGCTGCAGCAGAGTCAGTAAAGATTTTTTTTTTTTTTACTTATTAGTTTAAAGTATTTTTTTATAAATAATATCACCAGCCACTTATTTAACTGGAGTTTGTCAACATGATTTCCCATGGGTTTTATTTTGTGTAATTATAAGTGGCAATTGCGTCCTCGTGCATTTAAGGTCAACTTAATTCTATTGGAGACTTGTAAAAATCTTGTTCAAGCCTATAATGTTAAAATAAATTTTGTTAATTATATTCTCTAAATTGGAGTTATGTCGTTTTTTGTGTCTATCTGGTTTTAAGTCTTATTTAGTCTTTTCTTTTAAGTTATTTTTGTTTCAGCTTCTCGTTTTTATTTTATTTTTGATTCATAGCCCATGATGGGTGCATCCGTTGGAACCACATTGATATATCACACCCCCGCAAGTGACACAAGTCAAAAAATGGTAATTTTGAGGTTATGTCATTGAAAAATATGTATGAAATGCCCCATCATGCTTGAAAAGTGACACATCTCTATCTCACAATTTGTCCACCTGGGGGCAGTTGTATCAGTTTTATTGTAATGCTAGTTCAAGCTGTATAGTATTGTTTAACTTTATTTTTCTCAAATGCTGTATTTTTGAGTTATGTTACTTTTCTTGCCAGTGTGAATTATGTTCATCGGGTCATTGAAACACAATATATTTTAATATCTAATGTACTAACCCCTAAATGATTTTTAAAGGCATAACCTTTAGAAATTGGTTCGTGAATTAAATTTTATTACCCCAACTCAATTTTGTCACAACAGCCAGCACTGATAAAAGATGAAAAGTGATATAAAAGAATAAAATGTTAAAAAATGAGAATATATATATGTGTGTGTGTGTATATTAATATATATACAGATGGAGTACAAAATAATACGAACACCTGTGAAAAAGTACGACGTATTTCACACCTGCAACAGAAGTCTGCCACCTAGTGAGCATGAAGAGGAAGGTATCAGTCTCTTAACAGCAGTCACCTACGTTGCATGCTTCTATCGAACTGTCTGTGATAAGTTGAAATGTCAGACCACTGAGTTCCAAAGAGGAATGATAGTTGAAGCGCGTTTAAGTGGAGCATCGGTTACGGAAACAGCTGAAATGCTGTTTCCGTAAGGAATGGCTTAATATTCCTTTAAATAATGTCCATGACCTTTATGCATCTACCCCACATCGCATTAAATCTTTACTTCCGTCAAAGGGTGGTCCAACCTCCTATTAATAAAGATTTTCCATTATTTCACAGGTGTTCGTATTATTTTGTCCACCATCTGTGTATGTATATATATATATATATATATATATATATAAAATGTGTGTGTGTGTAAAAATTTAAGGACAGCAAAAGATTTGTTTGATAAATTTCAAATCAGATGAAAAGAGTATACTATAATGTGTATCATAAAGTTGAAAAGCTAATTAAAAAAAGTCAACAGAATTTATCTGTAACTATTTTATTATGAAAATAAGATAATTATATAAAAAGAAAGAAAACCTATCTCTGCCTGAGTAAAAACTTTAAGTACAGGAAAATTAAAAACAATACTTAATGTGCTGTGTGCCCACCATTGCTTTTAATGACTGCAAATATTCTATCTTTCATAGACATTAATTTTTTGGACTAGTTTTGTACCGTTCATCTCCAATTGTAGATCTGAGTTCTGACACTGGGGGAAAATGCCTTCCATATATGTAAACTCGGGTTTACATATATGGAACTGTGTAATTCTAGATCTCCCCAACTATTTCTCGATAGGGATTAAATCGAAACTTCTGGGTGACAAAACTATAGTATTTTTCTTCTGAAACCAGGTGTCAACGGAAAAAATAACCTGTGGCCATTTGTCGTCCCAAGTCATCACTTGTCTTGTAAACTGTAAACACTGAGTTTTGTGTCTAGTCAGTAAAGAGGGTATACACAATTTTGCTGTGTACTGGAAATTCCTAGATCAAATAATTGTATTGCAGATTGTTTTCTTGCACACATTGAACTCAGTTGTTCGTAAAATTTCTTTACTTGAGTATTTTCCAGTTGATGGTAACTTTAAAACTTTCCTTCCATCTCTGGGTGACAAGGCTTTTGGTCTGCCTCCAGAATAATTTTTTTTTCCGTATTTGTCTTTTAACCTTAAAAAATTGTTGATGACAGTTTTAGGTCTTCCAATCTTTTTTGCAATAGACCGACAACTCATTCCTGAAAATGCAAAAGATTCAGCAGCACCTTTTTCGTATTCAGTCAGTTTACTAGCTTTTGGAATTATTATAAAATTTAAAAAACTCTTAACAGGAAATTCTAGTAATTCTTAGTCTATGTTTTGAAAGATATTAACTATACACAAGAGTTTTTAACATGCAAATCAATAATAGTTGTGCATAACATTTCTTAAAAAAAGAAGAGTGATGTTCTTAAAGCTTTTTCATAGGTGAAAATAGCATTTGTTTTCATAATTATGTTTTCGCAATAAAAAGCATGCAAATACATTTTGTTGACTTTTATACTGATATTCCAACTTTATGATCAACATTAAATTTCCATTCCAATTATCTCATTTTAAATTTATCGAAATTTTTACAATTGTTTGCTGTCTTTAAAGTTTTTACATGCACTGTATGTATATATTTTAAAGTAATAATTATCCTTTTTTATGGATAATTAAAATTAAAGTGGAAAGTAGATATATTCTTTCAGGAACCTGTATGCCATTGTATGAAACTGAATAAAAGATAATTCCATAATTATAATTTGTTCTTTTATTCTAGAAAGAGTCGTGCCAAAAAGCAGGCGACAATGAGCCTTTGGGAAAAGATGCTACCCTCCACATTCCAGATAGCATTAAATAAGCATTAGTAAGTTTTATATTAAGGAGCTTTTTTTAGGGGGGGGGGGGGTAATGTAAGGGTACTTGGGAGCCATTCACATAGAATCATGGAAGTTATTGCCTACTTTTTATCTGGGAGCACCTTACAGGTGAGTCAACATTTGCAAATATACTTGAATATGTGATTAATGCATGAGTTAAAATTTAAGCTTAGATGAAGTTTTTTGATGTACCATATTATTAATGTAAAAATTAATGTTATTTCTTAGTTAAACAACATTTTATAAAGTTGAACCAAACTTACTATATTGAAACATACAAAATGCATGCTAACATGAGTTGAGCCTGATCTGTGAATGGAAGTTAACCACACATGTAGTCTACATTGGCTAGTTGGAATGTCTCTGAAATAAGAGTTTTATACTGTTTCCTTATTTCAAGACGGACTTGCTTGCTTTTTTGTCAGCAGAACTCATACTATTAATATTTTATATACCTTGTAAATGTTTTGTCTTATATTTAAGTAGTATATATGTCATTAATATAGCTTTATTCTTCTAATCATTGGGCAACATAGTGTCTTCAAAGATATTGTTTTTATTTATTTATATTATACAGTGTTGTATACATTTTTTAGCACTGCATTTAACTATAAACATGATGAAAGAAAATGAATACTTGGCTCGCTGGAATATCTCTGAAATTGAAATTATATATTTGTTCTATTTCAAGATAAACTTGCTAGCTTAGAATGGACATTTACATACAGAAGTTACTACCAAAATGAAAGTGATTCAACTCAAGTTACTGCTGGAAAGAATTTTAATAATTTTAGCAAAATGTTATCTTCTGTGTAATGCTATATTAGAGAAAAAATGAAATAAAAGTATTGAATATGTCAAACTTGTAGGTTATTTATTCCAGTCTGGAAATATGTTAACTTGCTAGTATGAATGTACAAAAATTTGTATAATATTTTCCATTTTGCAGTCTTTACTTTTAGACTACAACAAATTCTTAGTCCATGTTTTGAAAGATATTAATCCTTGAATCAGGTGATGCATAATTTTTCAGTGTGTTGTTTTCTTTGTCATATCATATTTGTTCTTTCAGTATTTTTAATCCTTAAAAATGCTTTTTGGCCTTGTATCATGGATAGTTTACAAAAAATTAAAAAGTCTTGAATTCCAAATTCTGAAAGATGAAATTAATAAAATCCTCCATATAATTTCTCCATTGTGTGAGCAGTAACATGAGCTGACCGACTGAAATGGCTGTTAATCATGGTCCGCTATGGGAGCATCTCCCGCAGTATTTGTAAAAAAAGAATGGTTTCAGACTGCAAATCCATTTCTGTTACAGTAACAGTATGTTATATGTGACAGTCTGATTTTCAACTTAAATGAAAGAAAGAGGGAATATCATACATTACAAAACAGATTTGGTTTTTTATCAAATAGAGGTAATTTACCTAAAACTTAGCTTTGTGGGGCTGTTAAAAAGTTTCAAGAAGTTTACTCTGATGATATTGATGAAGAATTTATAGAGGAATTCCTCCAGTTTAGTGATTTTATGCCCAGCGTTTCAAATGCTACAGAGATACTGCAGATGATAAGATCTTTGCATATTGAGCATACGTATCCTAATGTGGAAGTTGAACTTAGGATATTTGTGTGTATTCCTGTATCAAACTGCTCTGGGGAACGATCATTTTCTGCAATGAAATGCATAAAAAGACTAAGAGCCAGTATGTCTGATGACAGACTCTCTGGGTTAGCTCTTCTTACCATGGAGAACGATATAACTAAAGGTCTTCTGTTTAAAGATATTTTAAATGATTTTTAAGCAATAAATCCAGAAAAAAATTGATGTAAAGTATTTGCAGGTGTACATAATATATATATATATATTATTTTGCTTAAAATGATTACAAATACACATAAAATAAAGCAGTTTTTAATGATTAGTTTTGACTATTCATCAAATTTACTTAAGAGGTAAGTGCACTTGATTTTATTTATTTTCTAATTTGTGAAAAGTGAATTATGAGGTTTAAAGGATTATTGATTAATATTATTAATGGTCTGATTACTATTGATTGGTTCATCATATGTATGGTATAGTGTATATAAGGGATTAATAAGTTTTTCTGGTTGCATTGTACAGAGGCTGTTCGCACATTTTTTAGACGATTTTGGTAAGTGGTAATAAAAAATCGTTTGCTGCAAAAGAAATAATTGCAATTGTACTATGTTTTTAAAAGTCAAAATTATGGTCTGCGGCTTGAAAGTTTTGTTTTTATTCAAAATGGCGTTTTTAACAAAGCAATGGTTCGAAGGCTACATTTATGCTCTTTCCGAGGAGAAATATGCATACTCCGTTATCCAAAAACGATGTGAGAGTCATGGTTTTGTGATATCTAAAGCATCGATAGGTAATATCGTCAACAAGAAAGGGAAAAAAACGTCAAATTGGAGCCTCAAGTGGAACAAAAATTCCAAACAAGTATCCAAGGAAAAAACGGACATCTTCGACTATTGCAAAGGTACGTTGTTTAATGTTAAAAGAAAATCCCCCTAGTCAAAGGACAGTTGCAAAATCATTAAAATGCTCGATATCCACTGTAAACAAAATGATAAACGTTGATTTAAATCTTAAGAAAGCGATAAAACGCAATGTGCATCGTCTTCTTCCAAATCATATCGCTGACGCAGGACACGCTGCAGAATTCTATATGAAAAACACTTATCCAAAGAAAAATGGAAAACAATTGTCACAATAGATGAATCATGGGTGTATTTAAATGATCGCAACAAAAAAAAAGAGCCATTTATTATCATAAAAGGGGAGAAAAAATTTTTATGTACATGGTTCAAAGAATCGAAAGAAAGTTTTTCTAAGGGATTCATGATTGTTGCTGGTTTTTCTTATAATGGCAAGTTAAAAATAAAGAGAGTGGAAAAAAATTGGAATGTCAAGATTAACTCCAAATACTATCAGGAACATATTTTATCGTCAATTTTTCTGAATGAAATACCATCGCTTTACCCACAGTGCCATCAATCTGTGAAACTCCATCGGGACAAAGCTAGCAGTCACATATCAAAATCCACTGTAAATTTCCTAAAAGAAATGGAACAAAAAACTGGTATCAAGGCCATACCCTTCACTGATATCCCTACTAAATCTCCCGATGTATCACCTATGGATTTTTGTGCCTTCGGACTTTTAAAATCTGCATTATCCAAACGTCGTCCCAAAACCCTTACAGGACTCTGGAAAGCTGTTCAGGAGGAATGGGATAGAATACCTCTTCTGACACTTCAAAAGGCATTATTATCCTGGAAATTGCGGTGTCGAAAGATAGTTCCGAATAAGGGATGTCAAATAGAACATTTAAAACACAAGAATTTTATGTAATTTAGTTTTGTGAATACAACATACATCGTCTAAAAAATGTGTGAACAGCCTCTGTATTTGTGTTTTAATAATGATACTATGGTGTATTGCTTTTTGTTATTTGATAATGTTCTAGGCCTCTACACTTCAAATAGCCAATTCTTTGTAAAATGGTACTTTCCCAATGATTCATGATTTTTTTTATTTTTGTGTGTGTGTGTCAATTTTGGAAATTTTACGCCCACATGAGTGTTAGGGGGCCCCAACCCGAGTTGGGCCTATAGTCATGAATTTTCTAAATCGGGCCCTGCTGTTACGACTTGAGTCCATAACTGTTGAAAGGTAGTATTTTACCTTTCAGCATTCATTGAAACTTGTCCACTGTAACAAGTGATGGCACTGCATCACAATTGGTGTAGACTGACTGAAGACAGTGTTATGCACTCCGTCAGTATACTCAGTAAAATCAAAGTAAAAATAAGCTCAAACATTGTGATATGGATTGACAACAATCTGGTCTTTTACCCACTTCTCATGGTAGTTTCCTCAGAATGTTGTAAAGCTTTGTCCAGAACATCGAATCAAGCCACAACTGCTCGCACAGCTTCATTTTGATAGTACCACTGAATGCCCGACAGGAATATCAGTGTATTTGCACTTCCTGCAAATTGTATATTTATTAATACTGCTTATTTTATGTCGGAAGTTTCCACAAAGCAGGGAGTGCAGAATATGTTTCATACATTTTCTTACTGCTGAAATTGAGCAACGGCAGAGCATTCCACTCCTGCCACACACAGTAGCTCAACTAGAATATATTTAAGGAAATCAGGAAGTGGTGTCTCATATCTATTATGATGATAAAAACACTGATGTAACCTACCATTTCGCAACTTGCCCGTGGTTGTCCTCTTGGCCATACAGAGCTTCCAAACTAAGTCCTGCACAGAGCGTTACCAGTTATCCAGGCAATTTCGCATTGAATTTGTTTCATCCTCTAGGTAATATGATGACATGACCCTGGATACCGTGGCTCTTAATTAAAAGAAAAACTCGACAGCTTCTTCACATACACTAGCGGGACATGCTCATATAATTTTGACGCCTCAATCTAGTCGCACAACCAGAATTTCTTTCTGGGAGGAAGGTGATAAAAATTAACACTGAAATAGTACTTCTAAAGAGAGCATTCTGGACACGATCTAGCTCAATCAAACAGGGTTGACTTACTAGGCTAATTACCTCGCTTGCCATATAACATCACAAAGCGGATATAAGATCTACAGATGGTGGACAAAATAATACGAACACCTGTGAAATAATGGAAAATCTATATTGATAGGGGGTTGGACCACCCTTTGACTGAAGTACAGATTTAATGCGACGTGGGATAGATGCATAAAGGTCATGGACAATATTTAAAGGAATATTCAGCCATTCCTCCTGCAGAGAGCGGTCTCTAATTCCGAAAGTCCAGATGGAGGTGGAAATCGGGAACGAAGTTTGGACTTCAAATATTGCCATAAATGTTCAATAATATTCAAGCCCGGAGACTGAGGGGGCCAGGCGAGATGTTCAACTGCATCGAGCATAATTGGCGCCCGGGGCACGATACTTTTTTGGCACTCTCCCCCTCCAAAAAAATATAGTAATAAATATATAGAATTAGTTACTTTGGGACCATTTGGCGCCCAGGGCATGATAGCCCCCCCCCCCCCTTGCCTCCCTCTCGCTATGCCACTGTCTGGCTACGTCTTTGATGATTTTTATCCTAATTCCCTCTGCTTTGTTCCATCATTGCAGTTCCGTGAAATAAGGCACATTTAAGGGGAGCACAGCAGAAGACTCAGAAATCAACGTTTTTATAGTTTTAAGATATTTACTTTATATAATTCTTGCCTTACAATTGAGGCTCCACAAAGGAGTTACAGCACAGGGAATGTGAAATGGTAATAAAATTTAGGAGGGGGGGGGGGACTAAATTTCCAGTTTTGTTGACCAACCCCTGAATATGATTTAAATTACCCGAGTTCCCCCTTCCAACTCATATCACTTTGGAAATTCAAACAATTTTCTTTTTACCGTTATTAATTAGGGTTGCCCAAACTGGTCGGCAGATCTGTACTGTCCGTCCGGCGCCCAGGCCTATATGAAACTTAAACTGAAAAGGGGAAATGAACCCTCGGCTGAGTTTGCAGGAATTGCTACGCAGCGCCGGTCTTCAGATATTTCATGGGCCAATACGCGAGGTGTCAAACGACTTACCGTTATTAATTGGTCATTTTACACAAAATCTTTTAGTTTCCCATAAAATTCTTAAATACAGGAGTTGTCATAAATAACACTACGCTTAAAAAAGTGAATTTCATTCCTGCTGATTAAAGAGCTAATTGCACAAATCGCCACTACTTTTTTTTTATTTTCGTGGAGTCGTTTAGCTAGCTAATCGTTTAGAGACGGGATGACATTAAAGGTGACTGTTATCTCAAACAAAAAGATCACCGAGACAAAGATGAATGCTGTGCTTAATACGCATGCACAGAACCCATACAGTCTTGACTCATACAGTGAGGTGGGAACTGTATAATCAAAATATTTACAACAGAACTGCTTTTCTAAAATTCCGTGTCACAGATGAATAAAAAAAGTAGACTACAGTGGTGCCAGTAACATAAAGACAAGGAATTGCGCACCGTTGGGTTTTTCTTTTTCAGGCCTCTCGAGCATCCATTTTCGGCATGTTTCTACTAAATTAGTTCTATTCAAAATTCTTCTTTTATCCATCTTAAATGGCCTTTTTAGCCGGCGGATTGGAGCGATACACGTTTTTCCCTTGCTATCTCTGTGGCCCTGGGGTGGGGGCGCCAGGGGCTTGTTTAGGTGCGTCCGCGGAGTAGCTGCCGTCTGCGGTCTATACCCAGACCCACCGGTGGGAATCGAAACCTAGAAGGTCTCCTTTCATGCCATGGTGGGTCTCACTTGGTGCCTTAGGACAGGTCAATAGAAACATTTTTTTTTTCAGATGAATCAACCTTTACTCTATTCCCTACCTCGGGACGTGTTTACCGGCAGAACCTCACAACTGAAAATATCTCCTTCCAACCGTAAAGCATAGTTGAGGTCCCGTCATGCTTTGGGCAGTCATATCGTGGTTTTCAGCAGGTCTCATTATCACTTTAGGACGAAAGATAACTAGCAGGGACTATTTAAACATTTTGGATAAATATGTCTATTTAAAGGCGCTCACATTATTTCCTGTAGATTACATCTTTCAAGATAATAGCGCCCTTATTGACAGAGCTGGAATTGGTAGATCATGGTTTGAGTAACCCTGATGATAAAGTTGGACACCTTCCCTGGCCTGAACAATCACCATATTTAAACAACATTGAGCCACTGTGGACTGAATAAGAAAACAGAATGAAATCTCGTTTTCCTCCTGCATCTCTCAAGGTAATAGAGCAGTTTTCCCCTGAAGAATGGTGTAACATACAACTTACCACCATTCAAGACTTTCGTCCGTTTCAAGAAGAATTCAAGCAGTTTTAAATGCCAAATATACTCCAGCACCGTATTAAGAGCGTAATACTACAAGGTGTTTCCATTATTTTGGACAAAATCTAGACGTTATTTGTAAAAGTGATTATTCTTGGAGCTAGCCTTCGGGATTTAGCTTCAGAAATTCTTTTCTGGTGCCTCCATAATTTATGAAACAAAACATTTATGTGAAGATTGTACGGATTAGATCCCATTTCCCCCCTTTCATTGAAATCCAAAAAATCTCAGGAAATACTCTGTACTAAAAGCAAATAGATTAGTCTTACCAATAGCTGAGATTCCATTGGACGTTTGAGTGCTTTTTAAGAGGTGCCAGTGAGATATGCCATTTTGTAATACTTTCTGATTTCTTAAAGATGTATTACATTTTAAGTTAATTTCTTTTTTCACAAATAAGTAGCTCTGTATGAAAATTATATCTTCAATACACATCACTGTGCATAAAACTGGGATATCAAATACACTTACACTTAAATGGTAGTTCAAGCTCTCGCATTATATCTCCAATTCTAAGTGATACATATTATATACTAATTACTTACAAATTTTAACTGACAACAAAAATCTCTTAAATAAAATAATAAACAAATTTAAAAAATGAGCTAAGTTTGAAGATATTATCTCAGCAACTTAATTATTAATCCTCCCATTAGTAAAAGTTTAAATTTATAACCCTCTCCCATGTAAAATCATTATCAATTCTTCTTTATTTCCCCACAAATGATGGAAAAACTAATAAAGGTGGTTTAATCCATGGTACCACATCTCAAATTTACCATATTACTACATAAATTTCCACTGCCATCCTATCAGTTCACATAAATCTTGACTAGCAGTTCTCTTCCTAAATATCATTAGAGAATTTGGTATATGGAAAGTCTCAAACTCACAGACCTTATATTGATAAATAATTTCCAACTTAACACTCCTACATCTTGTAAAATACAACCCAATCAACAGCACATTTTTTTTCACATTTTAACAAATGTATCATTTACTGACTTTCTGAAATGGAAATGACAAACAATGCTGGCTAATGTGTGGTTGCTGTCATGTTAACAATAAATTATGTTAATAAAATAAAATAAATTGCAAAACTACTTAAAAGCAAAATGTACAATATACTCATCCCTCTCTCCCAATAAAATTTATTAAACTAGACATTAAGATTATTATTTGGAGCTCCTGCAGAAAACCTAGGCCTATACCAGGCTGTGCACCTGATGATGACGATGATGATTAATTTTACATATTTATTTTTTATTCAGTACCTCCTGAACAATAAATATTTTGTCAACTACTCATGACTTAACATATTATAATATTAAATTTCCATATTATAAGACAAAAAAAAAATCATCATTCCTCCATACTTTTTTCATATATTATGAAAAACAAATATTTCAACACAGTTGTATAAGTGTAAAGGTACTAAATTTAAACTAGACCTGGAAGCCTATAACGTTTGCAACTCCTCCCAAAATAAAGCTAAAGTTATTTGAATAGTGCACAACAGCAACAACATTATACACAAACATAAACATCTATATATAGTGATAAGAGAATGATTGGGAGAATTATGTCATCAAAGTTATGCCAGAAATATAAAATGCAAAGTAAAGCAGCTCACTCAATTGGATTAAAATATAAAAAACGTATTACTGTGGTAAAGGCTAAAGAAATCAAAGAAAAATATGAGAAAATAGTACAGTTTTTTTTTACATGATGATGTAAGTCATGCTACTGCAGGAAAGAAGGAAACTTGCACCAAAAATAAATTAAAGATGCAAAAGAGGTTTTTGTTAGATTCCATGTGTGTTGTATAAAAAATTCTGTGATGAAAAAATAACTTCCGAACCTGTGTCATACACTTTGTTTACAAAATGCAGACCATTTTATGTTCTGAAGCCAACCGATGATGACAGAGACACTTGAAGGTGTGTGAAACATGCAAATTTAGAGTTCATGGCTTGCAAGCTACGCCATTTGAACGTTCTGCCTACTGTAAACCTGCATGTATTGACATCATTCTTAGCTTATGATAAAAACAACTTTAACTGCATGTTTAGTATATGTAAGAATTGTATTTACAATAATATCCCAGTATCAGTTGAAGATCTGAACAGTAGTACAACCTGGAAAAAATGGAGCAAAGTAAAAGAAGAAAGATAAAATAAAGGATGGAAAAAAGTCATTGTTTTGAGTGAATGTGCAAAAAGTTGTAACACTTCATGGAACTGTTAATGAATTGAATAATTCCTTCCAGAGCCAGATGAAAGCATTCAAACCCCATTCTTATAAATTAAGACATCAAAACAAGTCTTTTGAGGAATGCAAAGAGCAGTTATCTGATACTGAGGCTGCAATAATTATCGACTTTTCAGAAAATTATAATTGCAAACTGCATGAGGAGATCCAGAGTTACCACTTTGGAGCTTCACGACATCAGGTGGCTATTCATACAGGAGTGTTATATATGAAGGATAAAAGTCCTCTCTCTTTCTCATCAATTTCCCCAAGCAATGAACATGGTCCACCTGGAATCTGGGCTCATCTCGAACCTGTTTTAGATTTATTAAGAAAGAATTATCCAAATATACAAGTTCTTCATTTCTTTTCTGATGGGCCTTCTACCCAGTACAGACAAAAAAAAAAATTCTATCTTTTTACAAGAAAGATCTTTGATTTTGAATTTAAAGCAGCAACATGGTCTTTCTTTGAATCTGGTCATGGCAAAGGAGCTGCTGATGGCATTGGGGCAACATTAAAGCGAACAGCAGATCAAATTGTAGCACATGGTACTCACATACCTGATGCTGAAATATTGTTCCATGTGTTACAAAATCAAGGATTAAAAGTGAAACTATTTTTTATACCTCAAGACAAAGTTGATAATTATTTTCAGCTAATATCATCCAATCTCATGACAGTCAAAGGTACTCATTCCATTCACCAATTATTAACTACAAATTCAGGAGAATTTTTTTACCGTTATGTGTCATGTTTCTGCATGAAAAACGAATGGACATTAGGAAAGTTTTGCAAGTGTTTTCAATCTTTTAAAAAGATTGTTTTCAAAGGAGTAGTAAAACATAAAAGATCACCAATTTACAGCACTGATGATGATGATGACATTTCAATATCTTCCATTGATCTTAACAACCTAGGAGCTAGTGGCTGTGAATCTAAGCTTCAACCTGGTGCTTATGTGCTAATTAAAGTTTTTAGGGATAACCCAAATAAAGGACATTACCAATATGTTGGAGTTTGCCAAGAGTATGATACTGTGGATGGAGAGCTTAAGGTTGCTTTTTTTAGATTAACTGGTGAAAATGGCATATTGTTTCGATTAATGGAGGAGGACATTTCATATGTAGAATTTGATCAGATAATAAGTATTTTGCCTAACCCCCAACTTGTAATGAAAGGCAACAGAGTTTATTACCGTTTCCCCTTTCCAATTGATGTATTTGAAAAAGCATAACATGCTTTTCTCTCTTTTTATCAAAGTGTTACCATTTATGTCACAAGTGTTACCATTTGTGCCATGTGTGTTACCTAGTAAATGAGCTCTAAAACACAATAAAAAATTAAATAAATCCATAATAACTCTACTAGAATTTGTATAATGATTAAAAGTAATGTATTTTTATAACAATATTATTTTGAAACTTTTTTAAAATTTTATTTACAATAGTGATAGACAGTAAAACATGATATTAGAATAACACTCATGACAATGAATAGTGCATTTTTATTAAAAATTATTAAATTATTTTTTTGTTTAATGTTATATAGTCAAAGAACAAATTTATTAATGGAATGTATCATTTTTGGAAAAATAAACACTTTCATACTTTATAGAAATGTAGTCACATTGTCCGGTAACACTCATGACATTGAAGCTCAAAGATTTACTTTCAAAGTTAAATATATCCGGTTGTGGGAAAAATTAAGCTCAAATATCACTGTATCTTTAAAAATTAAGTATTTCCAAGCATGTATTCAAAAATAAATTAAACAGTTGATGATTTTTAATTTTGAAAATTTTGAAATGTTGTTTTGGCAAATCTTTTGAAAATGACCCATATATATATATATATATATATATATATATATATATATATATAAAACAGTGTTTCTCAACAGTTTAAAATTAGTAAAACTATTTTGTATTTCAATTATTATTAACAATGACATCACGTTTTAGAAGCAAGTACTTTAAACACATATTACATTTTCAAAATTCAATGTTTTCCCTTTAACCTTTGATAACTTAGGCTAGTTCAGTTTATAAAATACAGAAAGGTGAAAAGAGAATTTTTTTATTTTTCTCTAAAAGTCAAATAAATCTTATCAGATCATATTATCAAGTAACCTTTAGAATTCAAATATAAATATGTAAATATCTTTTAAATTAGTAGCGTTAAATTATCAAACTGCAAGAATAATGTAATTTCATACACTTAAAATTTTTAAAATTAAGCTCTCTAATTAGATACTTTATATATTATACATAAAATCAAGTAAAAGTGGCATTTCAAATTTTACAAACTGAGAGAAAATAAATGAGAGATACTATAAACAGTAAAACGTTTTATAAAATATTAATTAGATGGTTTGTACAAACGCACGATACGATAATGGCATTCATAATTTATTTGATAATCAACAATTAAATATATTCTGTTCCATACTGCAGAAAGATACTCAACCTTAACTATGTCCAACATACAAAAACAAAGTTTGTAAGTCTTGTAAATTCTGGGCAATAACCATTATAACAAAATAAAAAAGTAATTTTAGTTCGTTTACATGGATTTTCACCGAAGAAAAAATTGTGGTACATCAGTTACAATATGAGCAAAACTTACGTAAAAATTATAACTTTTTTAAACATAAATAGATACTTAAAAATTAATCGTTGATACTTTGAAAACAAATTTTTTGTAAATTACTTTTTAAGAGTTTACATTTTTATCCTTTATTATAAATAAAACTTTAAATGTAATGCACATGCTCTTATAAGTGATCTATTCTAAAATTAAACCTGAGAATACTGTTTTGATCACTTAACATTCTGTTTCAATTTTATTTACACGTGTTACGTACATCAACATCACCACGTATCGCTTGACGCTATTTGAATTATGAAATTTAAAGAGAAACTCTTTTTCATGCCAATAAATTGATCAATTCTATTATCTAGTAACCCACACAAAAGGGTTGCCACACGGTTGAATCCTCACCGTCAACATGAAATCCTTAACTGTAGCAGACTCCTGTTCACGACGGTTTCGATCTTGTTTTACAATTTGCTATCTCTGTTCACGTTGAGCCTTTCGCTCTACTTGTATTCTATTAATATTACTCTTTGTTATATTCCTTGAGTTCTCGACGCGTTTTTGTTTTCCCATTTTATATTCTTTCCTCTGTTCTTTTTTATTATTGATCTCAGAAATTCTATGCGTGTAAGAATCGAAATCTAATTGAGAGCTAGGCCTATTATTACAGTTACTCCTATGTATCCTGTAGCGTTATGTAATTGTTACCTGTTGATTCATGGCTGCTCAGTACGATCATCTTTTGCCGGCATATTATTTCTATTTGTAGAAGTAAAACGAAATTGATGCATTATGCTTTATCGCCCCCCCCCCCCCCCCCAAGTGCTGATTTTGAAAGGAGGAAAGAAACGGACTGCATTATAAGGGCTACATTAAAACTACATTATTTCAGGTGAGTGACTTAAGCGCAGAATAAATGCTAATCGCTTCTTTAATTCAATCATCCCTTTGGAAAAAAGGCTACGGAGAATGTAACATGTCATTCTTTACGTTTATATATCGTTATTATGTTGTGTTCAATATAACTGATTGATCTGTAACGAATTGTACGCAACGAATATTTTCATCTTTTTTTATTGGTATTTATCAGTGTATTTCCACATAATAAGTATCTTATTTGATGTTTGCGTTTAGTAAATAATCATTGTGATAGTGTATTTTGAAGTTTAACTTGGAAAGTTTTTTCTGTAAGGTAATTTGTGGTGGAAAGTTCTTATTGATTAAATTGCAGATGAGTCCTTGGCCCCAAACTGTGTGGAACGCCTTACTAATGTTTAGGAAGATGTGATGGATTTACTATAAGTTCTAGCTTAAGTAAATTCAGAGTCTGTAAATTTGATGGAGAGTAGAAAGCAAACTTCTATAAAGCCAAGTTGGTTTGGTTAGATGATGTTGTTTTCAAGGTTGGAGTTTATAATTTGAGCAATAAATTTTTCTGTAATTTTACTTATGGTGCTTAGAAGACTGATCAGTCTATAATTAGTGGGGTCTTTAGGGAATTTACAAGGTTTGTAGATTAAATAAGTTTTGAGGGTGGGTTTTTGAGCATGAGATTGGTAATATCTGCACCTGGTGCTTTATTATTTTTAAGCTTACTGATGATATGGATAACTTCATAGGGGGGAACTGGGGTATTTATCAGGTCTTGAACATTATTTTTTAACTTTCTGTGCAGTAGGATGGTGATGTAAATTATGGGGGGGGGGGGGAAGTAAATTGCTTTACAAGGTCATTTGCAATTTATACTACCTTTTTTCTTCCTGAGAGTGCATGTGTGTTTGTGGAAGAATTAAAAGAGTAGTGGCATATTTAAGTGATTTTGAAGCTTTCCAGTTAGAATTATTTTCAGCTGAAAGATTTCTGACATAGTATTGTTAGATATATGGGTCATTCCATGTCAAATCAACGAAAAAAAAAAAAATTTGGACCTTGACATCTCAGATTTGAATGATTTTCGGTTTATATGTTGTACTTATAGAGTTTATAAAAAATGTAAAATTTTAGATTTTTAGGATCAGTGGTTTTTTTTTTTTTCCTGAATTTCAAAAACAACAAAAAACAATTTTTCCAAGAATGCCATTCACCAAAAAAATAACTGCAGGTAATTATGCTAGATAGCTCATCTATAGCTCATTTTAAAGCTCTTTTTACAGGCTTTAATTTGGTATGCAATACAACCTGCTTTGGCATAAAAAATTTTTTTGAAACAAATTTTGAAAATCTCAAAAACACCCCTTTTGATTTTTTTCAAAAAAACATATATTAATCTTACACATATTGGCTAGAGGTATGCAAAGTTTGAAGATGGAGAAACGATGGGTTTTTGAGAAACAGATTTTTGAAGAGTAGTATATCTGAAGGTTATTTTAATAATGGACACTCAAAACAAGTTTAAGTTATCATTTACTTATGATCTGTGTAAATAGTACAATAATATATCATTTAAGGTCGCATGCAGTCCAGTAACAATAATGATGAATAATCTTATATGTTGCTTCCTGTTAGATGTTGCTATTATTGCATACACTGCATGCAGTGATATGTCTGAACTTGTCAACTATTCACTTCCTGTTCATTCCTGGCTCATAAGGCTTAGTTTTCTCAAAGTCACTATCCAGGCAACATGTGCAGTGTGTTCTCTGTTGATTCTGTATGCTTTTGCAAACAGTAACGGAACATTGTACTTGCAGTGAAAATGGAAAATAAAAAAACTGGACAGTATTTTCTGTGAAATGTTGTAATCCATTTCAGGATATTTATCACCGTAAATTGGGTAAGCTTAGGAAAGTGACTCCCAGGATGTGCTGTTTAGGTTTGAATGTGGAGATAGGAATGAAAATATGTGATGTCTGTAGGATAAAGCTTTCAAAAAAGACAAATGTTGGTCCTCAATTAAGACAGCAGCAGGAATTTGAAAAGGTGTCATCACCAAGTACCAGTGCACATGAAAAATTCACGGACCCTGATATGTCATTAGATTTGCTAAATCAGTCATTGGAACTTGTAGGGGAATCACCAATTAAGAAAAAAAGACTGCAAAGAGAATCATATGCAGAAAAAAAGTTGGAAACAGTCAAAACAGTTCTCCATAGAACTTTATTTTCTAAAAATGTTTCGGAAACCGTAACATCTGCAAGTGATGATGACTTAGAGATGTTAAAACAATTTAAAGAAAAGTTCTCGCAAACAACAAAACGAAGTGAAAAGATTCTGATCCTAACTGCCTTACCAGCTAGTTGGACTCAAAAAAAGAATAAAAAATGAGTTTGGGCTGAGTGATAATATGTCCAGGGTGGTAAAAAGATTAGTTAAAGAGAAAGGAATTCTTTCAAGTCCAGATTCTAAGTCTGGAAAAGGTTTGGATGAAAAAACTGCCAGGCTTGTTGTTGATTTTTACAATAATGATGAGGTTAGCAGAGTTATGCCTGGGAAGAAAGATTTTGTGTCAGTTCCAGCTGATGGTATGAAAATTCACTTACAAAAGAGATTAGTGTTAGCAAACTTGAAAGAAATATACCAGTTATTTAAGATAGAACACATGATACACAAGGTTGGGTTTTCAAAGTTTTGTGAGATAAGGCTAAAAACTGTATTTTAGCAGGAAAAAGTGGAACTCATACAGTTTGTCTGCATTATTCACCAGAATGTGAAGTTAATGTTGAATGGCTCAGGAATGGATAAATTTGTATTAGAAGGCGGTGAAACCCCTTTAAGAGATTGCACATTATTTGAACAAGGCAGGTTTTGTAATCTACCCTCACCTGAGTGCTACATGGATGGTTGCAAGTTGTGTCCTGGGGTGAACACTTTCAAGAATAAGCTCGGTGAGAAATTTGAAGATGAAATGATTGACAGTGTGACTTACAAGAAATGGATATCTTCTGATAGATGTACTATGGAAACTGTCATAAAAATGACTGAAGAATTTATTGATGATTTCACAGAAGATCTTTTGAAGTTGAAAACTCATTCATTTATTACAAATCAGCAGAAACAGTTTTACAATCATGTAAAAGCGAATTTAAAGGTAGGAGAAGTACTGATTATCTGCGACTTTGCTGAAAATCATTCCTTTGTCCTTCAAGATGAGGTACAGTCTTACCACTGGACTAATACCCAGGCTATTCTCCATCCTTTTGTTTTATATTTCAAGGGAATGAACAGCACAGTTCAGCATCTTAATTATGTGTTCATTTCAGAGTGTTTGAAGCCCAACACTGTGGCATTAAATGTATTTCAAACTCAGCTTATTGTGGTGCTGAAAGAATCAATTCCAACCATCAGTAAGATATTCTACTTCTCCGATGGATCTGCTGCACAGTATAAAAATCGCTAGAACTTCCTGAATATTTGCATTCACCGAACTGATTTCAATATTGATGTGGAGAGGTATTTTTTTGCCACATCTCATGGCAAAAGTGCATGCTATGGTCTTGGGGGTACTGTGGAAAGGCTTGCTACCAAAGCAAGTTTACAGAGACCATACAAAGACCACATAATGACTCCTCAACAGCTTTATGATTTTTCAAAAGAAAACATACCAGGCATACATTTTATATACTGCACTAATGAAGAGTACAATGAAAGTGAGAAAAGGCTGTCTTCACGATTTTATGAATCACAAACAGTATACGGAACACAGAAAATTCATGTAATCATCCCATTGTCTGAGTCACAAATGGTGACAAAACCATATTCTTTCAGTACTTGAGAAACCATACAGGCACCTGTGACTTCAGAAAGCACAACACTTTAAAAAAAGTTGAGTCTGGATTCGTCACAGCTGTTTATAATGGTTCATGGTGGCTAGCTTGCATTATTGCTACAAATCATGAATCTTTTTATTGCAAAGTTAGCTTTCTTCACCCTAAAGGACCAGCTCCATCATTTTACTATTCCAAACCTCGACTTGATATTCTGGATGTTTCGTTTGATATTATTTTGAGAAAAGTAGATCCCTGCACGGCAACAGGAAGAATGTACACACTTACACAGGAAGAAATGTCCGCTTCCACAGCTATTTTAGACAAAAAGTTACAATCAAAGTAGATATACAGCAATGTATATAATAGAACTTTTTTAATTGTTACTGGACTGCATTCGACCATAAATGATATGATCTGTGTAAATAGTACAATAATATAAGTAAATGATAACTTAAACTTGTTTTGAGTCTCCATATCCTTCAGATATACTACTCTTCAAAACTGTTTCTCAAAAACCCATAGTTTCTCCAAACTTTGCATATCTCTAGCCAATATGTGCAAGATTAATACATGTTTTTTTGGAAAAAAATCAAAAGGGGTGTTTTTGAGATTTTTGAAATTTCAAATTTCTAATTTTTTTTATGCCAAAGCAGGTTGTATTGCATATCAAATTAAAGCCTGTAAAAGGAGCTTTAAAATGAGCTATCTAGCATAATTACCTGCAGAGTCGTTATTTTTTTTTGGTGAATGGCATTCTTGGAAAAATTGTTTTTCGCTGATTTTTAAATTCAGCAAAAAGAGAAACCCATTACCCCAAAAATCTAAAATTTTACATTTTTCATATACTCTATAAGTACAACATATAAACCAAAAATTATTTGAATCTGAGATGTCAAGGACCAGACCCCTTGTTGATTTGACATGGAATGACCCATATAAGAGATTATTTTTAGCGACTCTTGAGCATTATTCATTATTGCTTTATGTTGTTAAGAGTGGTTTGTTGCCATGTTTTCATAGTCCTATTTCTGTTGCTTTTTAGTTGATTAAGGGTGTGATCAGTTTTTTTTTTATTATTATTTTTATGGTTTTGGCTAAGCTTCCTTATTATCCCGGTTGCTTGCCAAGATGTTTTTCTGCCAATCCTTGTGGTGCAGTTCGTTCTCTTGGCTCGGAAAACCCGCCTCGACAAGCTTTGTCACAAGGGTTGCTGTAATAGTAAGCTAGCCAGTTCAGAAGGTCAAAGTCAGTACACAGATTTTTTTTTCTGCTGTATTTGACACTTGACCACACTTGGTTATCTTTATCTATTCCATATCTAACACGTGTTTGGTAACTATGATTTTCTAATCTCATTTTTTATAGTTTATATATTTTATTTAAGCTAAATATATTTATACATAGAATATTTATACATAACTAGCTTACTACATTAATATATTATATGTACTACATTAATATAATATATATACATTAAATTGAAATAGACTGCAAAAAATTTTTTGCGCGTGAGTAATCCTATGCATTTTTTAATGATTTTCTTTAGTTTATGTATTTTATTTTTGCTTAATATATTTATACATAGCATATTTATACATATATATAGCGTAATACATGAATATATATTTATATTAAATTGAAATAGATTGAATTAGATTGCTAAATTTGAATTTATTTTAATTTTATTTGTAGTGATTAAGTTTGTCAATTGAATATTTTAGAAAATTTGTTTTACTTTGTAAAAAAATTAATTTTTTTACTTTATTAAACTAATAGTTATAGTGCCCATTAGCAGTATTGTTTCTAAATATCTGGCTGCATTAGTTAGACTGCCAGTCGGATTGCAAAATCGGGGGTAAGCATGCTTTTTTTTCAAGAATTTTTTTTTAATAATAAACTTCAATATTTTAAAAAACATCACTGGATATTTACAAGTAAGTTTTATTTATTAATAAATTTCTTTATATTCTTATTTTATTGTAAAAGTTTAATGAATAAGCTGTGTTGCAAAAGTATCGCGAAGGGGTGAGGTTTAAGAACCAGTCCTACTCGCTTGCCATAACAATGACACCAAGGTTGGCGCAAAAAAATTGGCTTGGCGAGCAACCTGGACAATTGGGAACTGTTCCGTTAAATTTAACCTTGTTCAGGACACCACCACAAAACACTGACTGGAACTACTTCAAAAACTTCCTAAACAGCATGAAAAAACCCCTTAATAGTGAAATTGACAACTAAACAGATATCACAAACAATATTAACTCACCTTACAACTCTGTTACTCAAATAATTAATAAAGATCATAGAACTGTTAAGGAAGTTTTTGAAGTAGTTCCAGTCAGTGTTTTGTGGTGGTGTCCTGAACAAGGTTAAATTTAACATTAAAGCAGCGGTTTCCAACCTTTATGCTACTACGCTGAAAACTACAATTAATATAATATTAACAAGATTTTGCTATAACAAAACAAACATGCATATTTATTTTTATATTAAATTACTAATTAATCCACGTCTAACGTATCAAAATTTAATGCGTGGGTTGTAGTTGTTTATTGGCACAAAGTTTACCAAATCTTGGGGGCAAAGTGGAGACTGCCACTCGTCACTCTTTTTCGACTATTAACCTGGTTCGATACTTGGTTTTCATTGCAGCCAGTGCCGAGAAGCCCGTTTCGCATAAATAAGACGTTACAAATGGTAGAAGCACTTGCATTGCTTTCCAGTACAAAGATTCATACTCTCCACTAAGATTCACCCAAAATTGAATTATGCTTTCATTTTGAAACTTTTGTTTCAGTGAGCTATCGCATGACAATTCTATTAATTTTTCTTTTTCGATAGTTGTCAACTCAAATTCGTCTTCTTCATTGTCAATAAATGGATTCTGTATCCACAAAACCTTTGAGAAATCAAGGTCTTGGAAATAATTCGAAAAATGCAGCACTAAACCATCCAAGTGTTCAATAAAAAGATTTTTGCTTGCTTCAATATTGGCTGTGGCCCAGAAATCTTTTGAAAGGGAAAACATATCTAACTCATTCTTTTGTAATATTGATTTCCATAACTTCACCTTTTTAATGAAAGCATTTACTTTGTCTTTTTGAACAAGGGGATGCATTTGTGATCCCTGCATTGACTTATTTAAACCGCTCAATTTTCCGAAAATTTCAACCAAATATGCAAGTTTAACAATAAAATTATCGTTCGTCCACAAATGTGCCTCTTCATGGTGGTTTTCTTCGGAAAAGGTTGCTATTTCTTCTTTGAGCTCAAACACCCTTTGAATCACTTTTGCACGAGATAGCCAGCGAACTTCAACTATAATACAGAAGTGAGGTATATTTAGCTTCCATATCAACACACAGCTTTGCAAATAGCCTAGCTCTCAAAGGACTGTTCTTAATGTAGTTTATAGTTTTTTAACTTTCGTAAAAATGTTGTTCAGGTCCTCGCTCATATTTTTCGACATTAAAGCTGCTCTGTGAAGCATACAGTGCGTCCAGATAGCATGTATGGCTTTCTTTTTGACCAATGCTTGAAGACCTGCTTTATGTCCGGACATTGAGTGAGCTCCGTCGGTACACAATCCCATGCAATTACTCCACGTTGTGTCGTTTTCTTCAAAAAAACTGTCTACTATATTAAACATCTCAATGGATGTGGTTTTTCCAGGAATGGGTTTGCAAAATAATATATCTTCCAATATATTATTTTTCGCAACATATCGAACGTATGCAATTAAAAATGGTCATCTTTAGCTATATCAGTTGCTTCATCTACTTGAATGGAAAATTTCGAAGTACGCAGCCGAGAAACTAATTGATCGCAAATATCTTCAGATATATCATTGATTCTCCTTTTGACTGTATTATCGGCAAGTGGAATTTGTTGCAACTGTTTTGCATACGAATCGCCGAACATTATTCGAACCATGTCAATAACTGCTGGTAAAATTAGTGTTTCTCCTATTGTATGTGGTTTCTTACATTTGGCGATTCGGTAAGAAACATGGTACGATGACAGTAATGCGTTTGTTGTAACTGAAAGTACTTGTTTAAACGTTTGCTTCTGAATATTTATCTCGTCCAGTTTTCTTTTGAAAAAATTCTATGGGCTTTCTATTTCTATGTCTATTTCGAATATTTCTATGTTATGACAGTCTTTATTACCTGTTCTATGACTATTTTATAACTGATGCTGTATATGACTGTCCTGAACATCTGCTATTTTATACTGATTTTTTAGTACCGCGCACACTTCACTGTTTTTACCTTCCTTTTTTCTTATCGCCCTTTTTATCACTGTGGCTGGTTATCCCTGCTTTTAATCCTGTGCATTTACTCTTGACGAGTGTTTAGCGAGCATAATCCTCTCCGGAATCTGCTCCAGAAAACTCCAGCAAAACCTATTTAAATATCATTGTTCATACCTTTGAATCTTTTTATCACTGTTTTATGTCATGGATTTAGTCACCTTTTATCTTTATCAGTATCCTTTATTAATCATTGTTTGTATCAACTTTGTTTTCCATTTCTACTTATGAATCACGTTTTCATGTTTGCTCAGGACTTTTTTTTAATGCGGACTTGTATAGTGTTTTTCGGGTTTTACGATGTGTTTGGCGCAGCATGTCCTCTCTGGACCTTGCGCCATTAAATCCCAACTAACCAACCAGAGGTCCACGAGATGATGGATACCCTGGGTGAAGAAACTCCGGAGTTGGCAGGGGAACCATGCAGAATTGTGTGAACTCTTCCTTCGCTCATAGACATTCCATCCGTTATCTAGCAAGTGGTGATTCGCCGATAATTGCTCACGAGACTGTCGACAGCTGCAATTGCTTCCTGGGTGATGACTGCATGCGCTTGACCTGGTCATTCCCTGTCGTCCGTACTGCTTCGTCCGTTACGAAAATCGTTACACCATCTGAATACTGATCTGCGTGACATACACTCTGTGCCATACACATTTTGCATGGGAAGATAAATTTCTCCAGCACTCACATTTTCTGCCGTTAAAAATTGCACGACTGTACGTTGACAACGTTTGGAGGCATCCGTGATACGAACAATACCGTTGACCTTGCTCCTACGCTATCATACAAGTATCTGTCGATATGGCTGCCTTCCCAGCACTCAGCGCCCTCTATAGGGGCATGCGTAGTCTTCTGTATCTTTAAACGAGGGCGCAATAGCGGCAGTGCCACTTTCATTTGGGCGACCCTTATATATAATTGCTGTTGCCATATTTAATCTATTTGTTTTCTAAATACTATTTTTTTCGTTTTTTCATGTCTATTATATTACCTGTGTTATGCCTCTTTGGCAATAATGTTGTATGCGAGGAGTACCTAACTCATTTTTCTTTTTCGCCCTTTCTTTTACTCTCTTTTGTTTTCTTATTGTTTTTTAGAGGATGGGGGAAATCCCTATCCTGAGGTTTATGTTTTAGCTTTTCTTCCTTTTCTCATTTTCACATCACTGTAGTTATCACTTTTACTGCTGACTACTTTTATGCTCTCTTTTATCAACTGCTTGACAGTTATTTCTTTAAAAATTCCCGATGGCTTTTATCATTTTATATATCAGTTACACTGGACTAGTTTTACTACCTCTTGTAAATATGGCTGTGGCTGTCACTTATTTTCATGACTCGTCTCACCTATTATTATATTACACACTTATCACCTTCTATGTTTGACTTTTGTATCACCTATTCTACATTAGGGCCGCCCAGAGACTTTACGGGGCCTGGGGCAAACTTCTGTTGGGAGCCCCAAGAAATCTGATTAATCGAATAATTTTTTATTTTTCTGGGGGGCCCCTTTTTTTCAGGAGATTATTTTGAATTTTGAAGTACGGTACAAGTTTCAGAATTTTCTTTCGGAGGAAATCTAATAAAAAAACTAAAATTTTTTTGGCCCCCCCCTCAGCAGTTGGGGGCCTGGGGCAAAGTGCCCCAGTTGCCCCCCCCCCTCTGGGCGGCCGTGTTCTACATTACTTTGTTTCTCTTCTTTTTAATATGAATCTTTTAAACATGTGTATGGCTATGCATCACTTTTAAACATACTTTATATCTGTGTTTTTATATGGGGTTTTTGATTGTTTTATCACTTTACTCCATTTGTGTGTGTTCCCTTATAGTTTTAATGGATTTTGTTGGTCTACAAATGGAAACAATATATATTATATACATGCTTTTTTGGGTTTTACCATATGTTTGACGCAGCTTGTCCTCTCGGGACCTTGCGCCAATGAACCCCAACCAACCAACCTTAATATTTTATATTTTTTGACCGGTTTTATCACCGCCTAAATATCAGTGCTTTCACCTTTATTGTTCCTATCACACTTTTTACCATTGTTTTTAATTGTTTTATCACCTATCCTAACGTTGTTCCTATCACCCTTTGTCTCTGTCTTAGATGATCTTACTTTTACCTTTCTGACTTTCACTGGTTTTTACTATTTAAAATGCTGATTTATGTAATGGATTTTCGGCTTTTACTATGTGTTTGGCCCATCATATCCTCTCTGGACCTTGCGCTATTAAACCCCAAACAACCAACCAACCAACCAACCAACCTGACTTTCGACACACCTGAACTACCAAGTTTTCTCATAGCTGGGTACAATCGATGCCCCATGAGACTTTCCCCTGAGGGGGTTTACTTTCTTAAGGTAAACACGGGTGTTGCAATCCCGAGGTAACCCAGCGAACTAACTCTCCTTTCCTTTTTCCTCCTCTTTTTTTTTCTATTTTCGTTTTCTTTCTTTTCTCCCTCGGTGTGGTTCCTCTTCGTAGGCGAGGACACCACTTTAGTAGCTGTTGCTTCTTGCTGCTGTTGGGGTCTTTATCACCCACGTGTTTGCCGTTCTAGGAGACTCGTGTCCCCGGAAAAGGGAGTCCTGGTAGTTGAGGGTCAGTTTTGGTTGCCCAACACACTGCTTCGGCCCCCGCTTCGGGTAAACGGGAGGTACTTCGTGGTTCCCTAATGTAGCATTTCGATGCATATAAGCTTCGACTACCATTACCTGCTGCAGTTGCTCCTTTTTATATCGTTTGTTGCTTTGCATAATCCTATATCAGAAATCCGACAGAGCCATCTGTTGGTGGCCAACAGATTTTTTTTCGTTGCCACACAAAACCCGGCTTCTTATCCATCCGTTTGGTGCAAACCGCATCTTTTTTTCTTTATTCGTTTTCGAATTATTCATTTTTAAAGTTCGTCCTACTTTTGGATCACCCGGTATTTCACTTTTTTTCAACAGTATATTTGTAAATCACTTACCTGTGTTATGAAGTAAAATATTTGCAATACCTCTTAAACTTACTAACATATACCAAATTTTGTATACACAAGATTTAAAAAAAATTTCATATTTTTCAATAAAAATAGCTCTTAAATTAATAAATACATACTTACAAGTTATATTTTGGTTCATAACATACCCCTAGATGAGCAGAACCTTGTGACAAAATTTTATTTCAATATCTTAAAAATCTTTTAAGAAATGAAATTTATCGTAAACGTAAAAAATGAAAAATGCAGTTTTCCAGAAAACGCAAATAAAGATTTTAATCTAGCACAAAAACACATGTATAAACATTTCAACCTCAAATTTCATCATATTTGTAGGTCAAGCCTGTACAAACGTTATTTTGGCTACCGAGGATTTATTGAATTCGGCACGCTTCTATGGCGTGGAAACTTAAATTAACCTGATACAGTCCGGTCTGTATACATTCGTTTACCGAATGGTGTCTTCAAGGTATACCACAACATGTTCTTACTTCCGACCTCCAGCTTTTCAGCGTCGCAGAGCTATATCGTACCTTCCATTGTGCTAATTAGTGAATGAGAACTTAAAGTACTACCTTCTATCTTACAGTGTCTATAACGATGTCTGAGCTGAGGGAAGACTACCTAGCTAGTACCATTAAAAGTTCTGTACTGAAGAATTGAAGACACGTCTAAGGAGAGTTCAGCACATGAGAAAGTACTATTAAATTGTTCTGTAAAAGAGTACTTTTAAAAAGGAAGGTAGTACGAATTCAGGAACAGTTCTTGGGACTAAGAAAGTTCTCATTCACTAATTAGCACAATGGAAGGTACGATATAGCTCTGCGACGCTGAAAAGCTGGAGGTTGGAAGTAAGAACATGTTGTGGTATACCTTGAAGACACCATTCGGTAAACGAATGTATACAGACCGGATCGTCGAAGCGTAGTGGTGTAGATTAACCGCAAATACCCAGATTCTCCACTGTCAACTTTCTAGTAGTAGTACTTAAATGAAACTAGACTTGGCTACGACAAAAAATTATTTATTATAGCAATGATCGTAGACTAAATCTCTTGAATACAAAAATATAAGGGCTATAATAAGCTATATACATGGGTGATGAAAAGCTCCAGTTAGCATGAGCTCAAAACATGACCACTCAGGTCAATGCTAACAGTAGTAATGAAGAATGAGAGCAAAAATATCAAGAAGATTAGTTCCCCCCAACAGTCGGCAAGCCGAACTGAAAGGGGTGCTTAAGCATAAAAAAAGGAAGCAGCTAGCTATCAAAAAAATGTAGCTCTAAATCTGAGTGAGTAATCTCTTTTCATTCTGGACAAAGCGCAACATAGGCTAGGGTTGTATTAACTTTATTTAAACTAAAGTATCGCCAAATACGAGGAGAGCCTACCGGTGTTCCGCGACGAGTAATACCGGAACTCCTCGGTAAACGTTGAAAAGAACAAACCTTCGTAACTAGAAAAACGGCGATTCACCGCCAAAAAAAAAAAAAAATAGCCAAGTAGGAGCGAAAAGAGTGGGATGGCCGCTGATTGGACTTAGCCAAGAGTGACGTGAAGCGGCGCCGAATATGTTTGGCGAAACTCATTCGAGCCCAAGAGGAGAACCTTTTAAGAATTTTCTCACGGGGATGGTTGGCGTCGCCAACAGATGTAGGTTAAAGTCTGGGAAATGGATACGGAATGTCCGCGCCATCGTACCTAATGCCAATTAAAAAGCAATTTCTACGACCCCTGGATCAAAAACGTCCGCTCCTTTTTAACAGGTCGGCAACAAGCCATAAAACATCCAATTATCTTTAGGAGTAAATTGCAGTTTCAAATAAACAAAACTACTTTTAAATTGGGTTCTTGGAAAAAAAAATACATTGCTGAACAAAATAGCAGATGCTAACAATAGATAGTGCTGGAGGAAAGACATACCATTTTAGACCTCCCACGTAAAAAAGGGGCGATACATGAATTACGCTAAAATGCTTATAGCGAAAGATCCTAAGATTAATATTAACATTACAAACATTAATGTGATTACATCCTTTAAATCAATTACTCGTATTTAAAGTAGGTGCAATTAATAAGAAAACTGTTACGATAAAATCCACGTTAGAAAGCCTTCCGTGGCTTCATTTTTAATTAATTTTGATATTCTTTTAGCTTTTATTTTTCTGGATGTTTTAGTAGTTGGCAGAATTTGCCGCCTCGATTTCTTTATTCGCTCAATGTCAATTTTTATGAACTTTTTCAACATTTCTGGTTCAGTTTTTATTTTTAAATAATTGAAAACAGGTACGAGACCCATAAAACATGAATTAAACAATAACACTGCAATAGAAGCCCCTAATAACAATGTTTGCAGTTAAAATTTTCTTTAGGAAAAATATTCCAAAAAACATTATTAAATGATTCATTATTGTTTTGAGTCATGCCATGCAAAAACTTTTTCTGTAACTTCTGATCCCAAAAGTTCTAAGTAAGCTGGTTTTATAATTTTGATAATTGTATCTGGCAGTCCTTGGGATTTTTCCGAAAACTGCTTTCCATGATGCAATGCTTGCTTGTATTTACACCAACTTTCGGGACCCTCAGGACACTGTCCATGCATAGATTTTTCATTGCTTTAGCAACAATGAAAAAAAGCAGCTGATACTGCTGATTGCATATTTTGAAGATTTGCAACATTGCTGCGAATTGCAATCCCATAATAGTTTTGTAGCTTGTCTATAAAGTTATCAGTTAGTTTACCCTTTCCACCAAGTCCTTTAATGGTCTTTTAATCGTTTTAAAACTAAGTAAATAGAGGAAACTTAATTCTACATTAAAAATGAAAAATGAGCATTAAAATTGTTTAAATGTAAAGAAATAGCTGTAAAAATGTATTGTTTATATTTCTGTGGCCCTTAAAAAAGGTCACCTCCTGTTTCAGAAAGTTCATTTCCGGTTTATAATTGGGCTAGAACTTTGCTTCTAATTATCGCCGAACCAAAAGTAAAGCATTTTTGGAATCCTAAATCTTCGAACTTTAATTTAAAATAATAAAAAAAAAATCGAAATTTTTCGCAAAAATAGCTATTTGAGAGTAGGCACATACCAAGGTTTTATCTAATACATCGTGGAGTGCTGACAGGATATATGTTACGCATATACAGGTTGGTAATCTGTGCGAAGTTAGACTACGCCTGCGCATCATATAGTTCGGCTTGTGAATCAGTTCTTAGAAAACTTCGCACTGTGCACCACAGTGCACTTCGTATATGCTCTGGTGCTTTTCGAACTTCACTCATCCAGAATCTCTATGTCGACTGTCACGAACCATCATTATATCATACGCGCCATAAACTTTCATTAAACTACTTTTTTCGTGTCTTATCTCATCCTAATTATCCATTACAAGACATGTACTTGAAAAGCAGTATAACCGCCTGTATCAAAACCGGCCATCCTGCATACCGTGTTTTGGTTTTCGTATGCGCTCCTTCATCCAAAATACCCCTCTTGAGGATATAAATGTGTGTGTGTACGCCCAGTATTTGACTTTCCTCCTTGGAAGAAAAATTTTATCATACATTAATCCCTTTCATAATTGTAATAAAAATGTCACCGATTGATCCATATATAAACAGCTTTTTTATTCTCATCGTCACAACTTCTCGAAGTATAAAGATATTTATACGGACGGCTGGAGGATACCCAGCCATGTTGGCTGTGCCTATGTTTTTAAGTCGGAAATTCATAGATTTAAACTTACCTCCTCGTGCTCTGTTTTTACTGCAGAAATTTTAGCCATTTAAAAAAAAAAAAGCCCTTGATTAGCCCGGCATCGGAATAAACATTTTATTATATAGGGGAAGAGTGGGTACAGTGAGACACAAATTCAATTTCATTTTTTATTATTAGAAAACATGTATCATTTGAAAGAAATTGATTTCTAATATGTGTTACTGTAATAGGTATTATAAAAATGGATCTAGAAGAAACTACGATTTCACACAAAAGAAAAAAAATTTAAATTAAATGAAATTTTGTCTCATTGTTCCACCAATAAGTGAAACAGTAAGACACATTTATCGAATTTGCGAGCATTCAACGAATCTAAATTAACCTGAAAAGATATGAATGATTGTTGCCGTTTGGTTTTACCATAGGTTATTGGCTTTGGCAAGATAAATTTAATGTCTTCTTGACACACAGTACTGATATCTTGTACTGGAGGAAAGACAAAAATTCCAGTTAATTTTACCCTGCGGCGCATAAATGTAATTTCATGTTCATTAGCAGCATTAACCTTCCCAATATAGAATATTTTTTGTTTTTTGTAAACTCTACAAGAACAAAATAGTCTTTCTCGGGCTTCTTGTCTCCAACTGGAACTAAAAGAGCTTGGTCTTCATCTGAACTGTAGAAGTCTCCATCTGATGAGTCGTCTAAATTATAATCCGGGTCATCCACATCGCTTTCAGAATCTTCTCTTCTTATATAATCGCTTGCTAACTGTGGTTACTTTTTTCTTCCTTTTTTGTTCCATAGCATTCTTTTCTGAAGTATCTGTTGCGATCATAGTTTTCCTTTTTCGACCACGTCTAGCATTGGTTTGATTTCTTGGTTTTGCTTTTGGATACCCGCGTATCTGTTCAGGACTAAGATAAAATAACTTGGGAGATCCTGGATCGGTAAGCTGGCTTGAAATGTCATCGTGTGATGTAGCATTTGATGAGGATGGAATGCTTTCATTTATCTGTAAAACCTCGCAGCTAGGAAGATGTGATTCTTCTGATGTCAGTATAGTTATACCATTTTCCTTACACAGATGAATCGCTTCAATGGACAGATGACTTTCGTGGTTGTCTATAATGACGAGTAGGGACGGATTGTCTTTTGAGCTTGCACTGTGTTTAATAAATTGACGAATAGCATGAATGAAGCACTCAGAATTCATCTAACCACCTTTTGTTGCTAATCCTAAAGTCCCATTCGGAGAACCTGATATCATATGCTCTTTGAAATGGACTCTAGGAAAAACCATCACTGGAGGAATGCACTGACCTAGAGCATTTACAATGCAACACGTGGTTACAAGAGTGCCCCTTTCTGCACTGGTTGCTTTGCTGACTTGATTCGTTCCTTTTCCAGCGATAACTTTATGAAATTTTTTAACTGTTACAGTTCCAGTTTCATCTAAATTGAAAACACGATGCCCACTTGAAAAATTTGGATTACACGAATAAAGTTAGTCAAAGAAAGATCATACGTTGAACTTGTTGAAGGCAGTAGCTCGAGGCAATGAACATCTGTCTGGTGTCCTTCGAGATAAAACTGGAAACCTCTTGCGAAAACCTTTCAGCCACTCTAGAGATGCAATTTTGTTATGTTTCTGAAGACACAAATGATTTTTCACTGCTAGTTCATATGCTAATAGTCTGCAATCTTTTATAGTTACGCCATAAAACATTTTGGAGCAGGTGATCAAATAATCACATAATGAGTTTTCAACATCAGGAGGAAAAATTTGATTTACTTTGTAATTTGGGAACATTCGTGCTGATGAATCATTTTTGAACTTTTTCACATAACGACTAACAGTTTGAAATGCAAGTCCTTTTGCACTTGCTGGACCTTGCGCCATTAAACCCAAACCAACCAACCAACCTTTTGCACTTGCAGCTGCACGTACACTGTAACCTTTGTCTATCACTAGTCCAACAGCTTCTTTCATGTCTGTTTCGGAAAGTCTCCCAATAAGCTTATCTGACTTATTTTTTCGACGCATGTTGAAATCTAAAATGAAGATAAAAATTATACATTTAATATATTGCAATGAAACAGTAAAAAAAAAAAAAAAAACAATTTAAATAGAATAAGTACGAAATGGAAATAAATGTGATATGACTTATTAGAAATTTAGCTAATAATTCCATATTATTAAGCTGTAGTAGCCATAATTCCATTCAATCATCACTATTGTGTTGGTGCAGGGCCTTCAAACTTATCTTCATATTTTTTTGCATAAACAGGCTAGTTGTAATTCAATTTAATTAAATATATAATTTCTCCACTTTTGATATAAGTACCACGGGAACAGTGAGACAAGAATTTATGGTGTCCCACTGTTCCTGTCTCACTGTTCCCTCACTGCAATATATAAACTAAGTTGGCGCCATTTTCAGACAAAGAAAAACATCATCATTCTACTGTTAAAATGAACTTTAAATAATAGGAGGAGTATGAATTTGGGGGTTGACCTGCATTCCGGATTTTGCGGAGGCGTGGCCTCTTGATGACGTCAGTGCCCCTGGCGGCGTTTTTGAGTCAATCAGGAGAAGGCAGTGCCCCCTAGCGGGAAAACCTGGAACCTTGTAGTTCAGCAGAATCTTAGTATGTGCTCCACGGAGCGCCATCTATTGGTCAAATATGGAACTAAATTTCGTACAAGGTTACGGATCTATATTTTTGGTGCTGCCATCTGGCGGTAGAGTATAGAACTTGAATTTGGACTTAGAAAATTTTGTGGAAGATCTATTTTTAGTGCTGCCATCTGGTGCTGAAAGCTAAACTAGAATTTTTAATTAGGAATATATTTTTCAAGACTTGTCCGGAGCTGGAATCGAACCCTCGAAGAAAATGTTAGCTGACCAGTTTTACAGGCGTAATCCGATCGAGCCATGGATTGTAGTTAGTATGTTGTATTATAAGGTATTTACAGAGTGAATATTTTAAAGGGAACTTAGAAATGTGATACAAGGTTGTTTGTGTACCATATTATTCTAATTTATGTATTTAATTTTTTTTATTTTTAACGTAATACATACTAAGCACCCCCTAGCGGGAAAAACTGGAACTAGAATTTGAACTTAAAGACGATTGTTAAAGACGATTTTTACGCTGCTGGCGATATCAAATGATTAAAATTAAATTCAACTTTGAAATATATTTTTTAAAACTTATTTTCGGTAGGGTTTAAACATAAAATGACTTTTGTGAATAACACTTAGATATAACTTTGAAAATTTATGTATAGAAAATACTTAAACTTACCTTGAAGACTTTATACACCTATAATTATTTAAAAAAATAAAAGTATACTGTTTTCCGCACCACGCAAGAGGCGTACAGTATATGACGCCTTATTTCCCTTTTTGCAAGCATTGCGAGGCGGAAATTCCCCAGTAGGGATATTTTCCCTCAAATTTATATAACATCAATTTCGAAATATTTTATAGTGCCCATACGCCAGTGTGTTAACGCCATCTTCTAGAATATATCTTTTGTCGTCAAATGGCGATAGTTTTATTCTGCTTAATGGTTAAAAGTTGATGAGATTCGCTAGTAATGCGATACATAACTTTTGATGATTTTAAGTTAAATATGCATTCTTTATAATCATTATGTGTTAAATTATTTTTAATAACCTGTCGAGAGACTCCTTTAGCAGTTTTCTTTTCAAAATCTTTAGTTTTGAACGAGTACATTTTAGAACGTACCCCGATGAACTCTTCTATGGGTTTTGAGTTCATCTCGTCCTTAAATTTTCCAATCTTCTTGTTAGATGAGCTATGGAGAGGATGTTCTGTGGGATAATCCGAAGTGTCATACATGTGTAGATGTGAGTGCATATCTTTATAAACATCAGCAGTTTCTATTACATATGTTAATGAATCTGTATCAGTGAATAGTAGTTTCGTTCTACCTCTGTACACAGATTTTATATGATTGTAGTGGAATTCGTACATTAGAACTTTACTTAGTTCTAATATAACGAACCCCACGTATATGGGTCTATTTAACGTTAAATAGGGGATTGCTCTATCAACAGCAACCAAATCTTCACTAAAAATTTTAAACATTAAAACTAGGAGCTGCAATTAACTTTGTTTTTACTTTCATTATTAACTAATTGGATATCTTTGTTGTATAATATTCTCCATAGTTTGCCCGTAAACTGAATTATTTAAACGTTTAAAAAAGTCTTTTTCAAATGCGGATGTGGCATGTTTGCGTTTTTCAGTGTTGAAATTAATGTAGGATTTTAACCAAGGTTTTTGTTTAAATTTTAAAACTATGCATTGTAACTAATTTAAAACCTAAGCGAATCTAATATAATTGTAAATTTCTATGATATGTCGTGTAATGCAAATTATTTTTTTAAATTTGGAACAAGTTTTTCACATTCATTAAATTTAGAGTTGTGTAGCGATTGCAAGATTTGTTTAGTTGTTGGAGAGAGCATATCCTCTGTAATTTTAATTTTTCGGGAGCTAAAGGATAGTCATTATGCAGATCGTGGAGTTCCTGTGGGTAATGCAAATCCACTTCGAGAATATACCCATATTCACTGTCAGATAGAATTGACAGTATATGCTACTCAGTCATTGTATGAGGAGAAACCCATTCAAATTCCCCATACGGTAAGGGTTGGCTCATTGCCCAGCCATATAAGTTGTTTGCGTCCAAATACATGATTTAGTGGGACTTTCAGGATCGTATGAGCGTACATATGGATTATTTGCGACAGCATGCCTGGTAGAAATAGTCGAGATCCCCCCTCGAATACCACGTTCCACAAACAAATGCATGTTTATATCTGTGAATAATTCTAAGGGTTGTTTCGTCATTTTCAACGAGGCTTGCCACGCTAATCCAGGTGCTGTAAGAAGGTGTGCAGGATCTATGTCATAATGGTTTTGATATAGATTTCGAAAATTTTCAAACACATCACCTAACTGCAACATGTCACTGCTCATATACAAATCATGATAGTCCCCCAGAGTATTTAGTTGAAACTGAGACCATATATTATGAGTATGGGTATAATCCTCTTGTTAAATATCTTCACCACACAAGGAACTATAAAAAGCTTTTATAGGGGGTAATGCAGTTCCGTTAAATTTTGAAAAGGAGTCCATATATTCATATGGGTACACTCCTTTTCGCAGTAGTAAATTTATTTTATCTGCAGGCATATTGGCTCTCAACAGGTTGAAATTGTTAGGTTTCAGATTGGCTACCAATTTTTCTATCGATGTTAGCAAAAATTGAAAACTGTCGATAACTTGTAAGATCACGTTTACACCCCTATCTTCATTGACTTTAGATAGGGAAAGGTTATATATATTTTTCCCATATTGATAGCAATTATGTGTGGCTGATAATCGGGGAATTCGCCTAGGGTTTTGACAATGTGATGGCCCTCATAATTTTTTAAATTGTGAAATATCACGGGCAACATCTTCCTCATGCGGTATTGGAGGTTGCACCAGCTGTGTAAAGCCCCTCTATAACGGCCACTAAGGTGAGTGGTCACGGACTCTGTCCGCATTTAGAGGTTTTTCACACAGGTAGCACTTAGTGGCGGATCTAAAATTTAATTCTTGCGGAGAAAGAATCATGGGTTTAATTTGTTGTAATTTGGACGCGATTTATTCTTTTTCAGATATGACAGCCTTAACAAGTTTCATAGCTGCATCGGGACCTCTATAAACAGTAATGGGTTTTATACACTGTCTATTAGGTCCCACTACAACATATGCAAATCCGCAAGCTTCGTGTGTAGCTATTTTTTCAGTATATGATTTTGAATTATCGGGCTGACTAGTTTTATGGGGTATAATAGATTCAAAATCTGCATAAATAATATAGGAACAAATTATACAATATTTTACAATAGTTTGAATGCTCCACCAAGAGTCGGTCCGAACTAAAGCGGTGGAGACATCTATAGCAAATATGAGTGGCACACTTATGTTTAGTAATATGCGAGACAAGTCGGGACATATTACGAATCAAACAATAGTGATGCCTTTCCTCATCACTTAAAAGTAGTAAATTTACGCATTGAATGTCTGTGCGAATGGAAATATAAAGGAGAAATACTTCACACCCGAAGACATTGATGCGAATGTTATTTAATTTTTCAATCTTGGATATGTCACACACGCGAACGGGGCATTTTATATTAGTTAAATTAATTAAATGTTCATGAGGTAAATAATGAGCTACACGTTCAGGATTATCTTTAAAATTAATATTTAATTTATGGGCTATGAGGCACCATACTAAACATTTAGTGTCATCATTTTGACTATTTAGTACGGCTTTTCGATCTAAAATTTTTTTAGGTAGTGGGATGTAACTGCTACCGCCTAGAGGAGCATATTTTGCACAAAATAATTCACAATTTAAAATCTTATTTAATGTCCAACCTGAACCCCTTTCTACAAATTCTTCAAAAGATTTTATTATTTTGGAGAATGCCTCCTGAACATGGTTAGAAATAGTTTGATATCAACTCCACATGGCACTTACTGCTAAAGTATGGAGTGATGTATGATCTTTCACCATCAGAACCTATTCTAAACAGTTCGGCTTTTAGAATAAGACGCCATTTAAGTGCACGTTTCTCAAGTATTTCATATTGAATTTTATTCACAATTTGTGATTCCAATTCGTTGAAACACAAGAGAAAGTCGTGGCTGTTAGTTTCAGTGGGTATAAATGTGTTGTACATTTAGCGGCAATTCCCTGGTTATCAGCCTTACGTTTTGGTGGTAGAGCATGTGAGATTCTGACATGTTTTAATAATTCAGATTTACGAGTGAACAACAACCCACATTTTTAACATTTATGATGCTGCTGCTGCTTTTTATGTGTAGACTGATGTATTAAATCATGTTTTAAAGGGAAAGCTTCACCACAAGTGTTACAGACCTATAAGAGATCAAAAAATGCAACTTTGAGTATTGTGTCGTATAAATAAAGAACTAATTCTAACACATTGATAATACTGTATAAACAGAGATTTCAAAACATGCTTACATGAGCAGACTTCCCATTAGAATGTATCGACTGATGACGTGTTAAATCAGAGTTGCGAGCAAAGACTTTCTGACAGGTATTACATGCAAAAGATTTTTCAGCATTATGCAATTTTAAATGCCTAGTTAAATTATGTTTCAATGTGAAACTTTTGCCACAGGTATCACAGACCTACAAAGATTAAAAATGTGACTTTCAATAGGATGTCTTTTAAATAAAGAAATTCTAACACACCCTAACACATTTTCACAACTTAGAAATATATATCAAGCAATTCACTGAAATATAACCTAATACATTTACACACCTTAAAAATATATATCAAGTGAAATATACACACATTTTCATAGTTTTAGAAATTTTTAAATTTATATCAATTAAAATTCTCTGAAAACACAGACATACAGTTTTATTTAAAAGTTAGCATAAAACCATTTTGAATATATTAATTAAAATTCCCTGAAAACACAGACATACAATTTCATTTAAAGTTGGTGTATCTAACCATTTAATGTTAAAACCAGTTCAATATCAACTTAGAAACATTTTAGAAATCTATACACATTTACACACCTTAAAAATATATATCAAGTGAAATATGCATACTTATATTTTTACAGTTTAGAAATTTTTAAATTTTATATTAATCAAAATTCTCTTATATCTCAAGTAATTCTCTGAAATAGACTTATTTTTACTTAACGTTATGAAATTACAATATTTATTCAAATATAGACATGTAAAATGACTTCCTACCGTTAAAAGTTTTAGCAAGAAATTTAACAGCACTTTAAAAAGTATATTCCTTCTTCAAACATATATAAAAGCTTTTAATATTAACACAAAACTTAAAATATATATTTGAATGAATTTAAATAAAATTGTTTAACTTAACGCTGTATAATAAAATTGTATACACCTATAACATTTACATTGAAAATTGTTTGATTCTAAAATTTCTTCTTTAAATAAGAGGTTTTAATATTCACACAGCATTTTAAATAATATGTTTTACTAAAAAATAAATTTTCAAAACGGGCATAAACTTACGTGGCCTTGATGTGACGTGGTCTTACGTCCTTGATGTGACGTGGAGGGACCTGGTTGAGAATCCGTTGGAGGCCTGGCTTCTTCATTGTTCCACGTCGGCTGTGAAATGGCCCATTCGTCGGGCATTTCAGCCGCGTTAATTATTTCCCGTAGTTCTTGGGCAGGAATACCAAAATTAATAAACTGAAAATTAAAATTATTATTAGTTAAATATCATATAATTGTATTTTAACATTATAATAACACTTTAATCTTTTACACATTATTAAAAAATAAAAGTCAATGAACTAAATTGATTAAGATTAGTTTTAGTTAAATAATATTTATGCATTGTCAAAGTTAAT